>MU223727.1:2069816-2083939 GCA_018584345.1 Thuja plicata | reverse complement strand
TTACAAATCAGATTATTCTTATGAGTCAAGAAGAAAATAGAATGAATATAGAACTCATTGAAAGAGTACAGGCTATCGGTGAACTAAGAGAAGAGAATGAGAAACTAAAGCATGAGGTTAGAGTTCAGAAACAACATAATGAAATTATCAGAAAGGCTAAAGAAAGCAATAAAAGAATGGATGATTTTCTTGAAGGACAACGAAGATTCAACAACAACAACGATCTAGGCTTTACCGAAAATGGGGAATCATCAAATCAAGCAAATCTAAAGAATGTCTATGAAAATCCAAGACCAAGAAAGCTTACATGCAAACACTATGGAAAGCAGGGGCACACATCAAATGTATGCAAAGGTAAAATGAAAGGTATTCCTAAATCTACATCTTCATTCATAGGATTCTGTTATAAATGTAACAAGAAAGGACATAAAGCATATGAATGTAAGTCTAAGATGGAACAACCAAAGAAGGAAACCTACATGGACAAATATTGTGCTACATACAAGATGAATGGGCACACAACTAATGAATGTTGGAAAAATAAAAGGCAAGCATGGAAGCCTAAAGGTCAATAAACTCCCTATCAACCAAAGAGAATTAGTAATCAATATGTATGGGACTACAGTACATGGATAAATTGTATAGCATGTGGTAGATATGGTCACATTGCTGCAAAATGCATGAGGGCATGGACCAAAAGGTCTAGAGGCTGGAAAAACCCCAGAATGGCATGCTTACACTGTCACAAAGTCGGTCATCTCAAGAAAGAATACAAAGATCGAATGACAAAGATAAGCATATATCCCAATGGAAACACTATTGAAGATATCCGGAGGGCTAGAGACAAAATGTTGAGAAAAACTTCAAGCAATGATGAAGCTGGACCAAGAAATGCAAGTGGTGACACCCCATCCAATGGATCCGGTGACATCACCACCCCCACTTAAGCTGAACAAGTAAGTATGGAACTGCACTACACCAAGTCATATTTTGCATCAGTTCCATTATACAAATTGACACATAGTCAAAATCTGCATGAATAAAGATGCATATTATATTACTTGTTACAATTCTAAGAAAACAATCCCATCGGTAAACACATACCAAAAATCATCAGTGAATATAAATGATGAGTTGTATACACTTACCGAGAATCGTCAGTCAACACATAAAATGGCTAAGTTGCTAATGTAACCCGACACCCGTCGGTAAGGAAGCAAAGTTGTAAAGTTGTCATGACAAAACACCGATATCTATCGGTGAAAGAAAAAATATTAACAGCCATCCCGAGCATCCTGACAACATCGACAATGATTTTGAAATTCTTCCCGATGAACTCCGTCTTCATGACCTGATGAGTCGTTGAGAATTTATGACAGACTTAGGGAAAAAGTCTATAAATACTTGACGAGAACACTTCATTTTGCACCCTCGATTTGAAGAGAAAAAGCAGAGCGAAACCATAGCGATAAAAGATTAGATAGTAGAGCGACCTCAACTTGATCCAGCATATAGCAAACAAATCATTCACCAGTATCATAGATTGAAGTAAGTACCGAGGGCACTAAAGAACTCTATTTTTATTTTCAAGAAAGCCCTAAATTTGAAAAATGATGGCAACCACTTCAAGAACTGTAAAGATCAAGAATGATAAGAAGAATATGGTTAGGCTAATAAAGAAAAACACCTGTGTGGAACCAAAGTACAAGATATTCCAAGAGATTGCATCGCAACCTGATGAATCTGATGCATTTTCTAAGATTCTACCTAGGGTTTTGCTAATAGAGGATGTAAGGTCCTACATTCACTGCAAGATCGCTAAAATAGGTGATCTAGAGATGGATGAAGCTTACAAGAAGCTGTGCGATGTAGAAGGGAACCTAAAGGAAGAGCACAAACACTTAGAGGTTAAAGGGATAACTAATGCCCTATATTTCCTGAGGGACTTCAAAACTGACTAGATTAGGTTAGTTTTGAGCAGAATGCATGATCAGAAGCTATAATTAGATCAACCAACAAATCACTAAGGATGTCCTTCATGTTGTAACTGGTTATCCAATAACCAAAAAGCCTAAGACACATAAGCATCCTTCCAGGATAGAAGTTGAAAAGCTCACAAAAGCTATGTGGCATAACAGAGGCTTAAAGTAAACACCATCACCGATGAGGAACTGAGGTTCGGTGCATGTGTAATTGGCTACAAGATCTTCCAAGCAAGCATGCTTAGCAACATTGCATCTATAGCAGTAAGCACAACTTACAAGATAGTGACAAAGGGAATTTAGATGGATCTATGTGAGATCCTGTTAAAACAACTTGATGAGAACATGATAGAAATAAGGTTTGCAAAGACTAACACATTTAAGTTTGGTTCGCTTATCATGTGTATATTTTTCTACTTTCAAGAATACTTTCCTTCAGTAGGAAAGGTGAAATGGGATAATACAAAACCAGTGACACTACAAATTAGTGAACTTATCAAATCACTAGGAGATAACTTTGATTCGGTTATGACTGCATACTTCCTTCAGTTCAAGGAAAAGATGATGCAAAGAGTGAGGATCCCTGAGCAACTAATTGAAAAACATAGGGATGACATATGTTTTATGGTGGATACAGACTTCACCCACATAAAACTGGTTGTACCAAGAACAACTTGGTTAGCCCCTCTTGATTATGAAATTAACATAGATCAATATACAAATGCAATTGATACATTGATCAATGAGCCAATTGAAAGAAAGCAACCAAGGTTTGGCACTTATGAAGAGGCCAGGTCAAAGATAAAAAGAGGCCTAGAAATCAAAAAGACTGTTAATGAGAAGAATAAGATGGTTAAGAATCTTAAAAGAATCTATCAGTTAATGAGGAGGAACAAGAACAAACAAAGGAAACCGATGAATAGGGTACCATTGGTGAAGGGCAAGATGAGAAGAAATCAGATTCTGAGGCAACTAAATCTGATACACCTCCACCTCCTACAAAGAAACAGAGGATAAGGAGTCAAACTACAAAGACCAATACCACACCTCTTAAGAAAGGTCAAGTGAGGACCTATAAGAGGAAACAACCAACAAAGAAAGAAAAGAAACAAATAGAGAAACAAACACCTACAAAGAGGAGGAAAAGAATGGTCAGGACTAAAGCTAACATTGAGGATTCTAAAGAGGATGAGCTTGATGTAGTGAAGAAAATTTTCAGAAATCAAACAATTGATGAGGCTGTTGAATCTATTGCTGCATTTGGCACCATGCATGATAAGAAAATCAGACAATGGGATACACTTAAACTAGAGGACCAAAATAAGATACAAGAGGCAATCATCAGGTCAATGGTAAAATTCAAATATGTACCAACTGAATTTGTCAACCAAATACCCAAAGAATTGGGTAACAGAATATCTCAACAATGATCATATGCTCTACAAACCAAAAGAGAAGCAAGGGAGAGGGTACTTGTCACACTTATGCCTCCCAAATCTAAGATAGAATAAATCAAATAAATAATGAAGAAGCACTCAAGCAAATTTGTAGCCAAGATAAGGGCTTACAAAGTGCTAGAGGATAAGTTTATAGAGCTGGAAAAAATGACCGAGACTAAATGGAGACAACTCCTAGATCTGCTTGCAGAGTCAACAAGTTGTGAGAATCAGTTATTTCTCATTGACACACCTCATAGAGAGGAGGAGAAAGACAAGAAAAGTCCTCAGCACATTGCTTTGGACAATGTTGAAGATTTGGAACCAATATATTTGGACAAAGTCATGGATGTTCTTGACATTCAAGACATTACACATTATGACTTTGATAAGGATCCACAAAAAGAAGATGATGTAATATTTATATCTCTTAAGGATCGAGAAAAGAAACAAGAGTTGAAGACAACAGGGCATAAAGAAATGAATGTTGTTGATGAGAAATGGCAGGACACTTTAGTCATTGACATAAAAAAACCAGACCCTGTAGAGCAAATACAAAAATATGAAGATGTCACTGCTCAAAAGGACCAAACCAATGAGCAGGACACCACTCTAGATATAGCACAAGCTAGTGCACAAAGCAATATGTCATTATTTATGAAGACCATCAATATACTAGAAGGTAATGAAGGATCTACTATAGAAGATACAAGGACACCTAAGGAAAAGGGTATGTAGAAGAAAAAGACACCATAGATGACACAAAGGACACAACTACAGAACAAGCTGCAATCGATGATTAGAAAGATAAGTCTACTGATCAAAGTAAAGAGGAAGCACAACAGGTAGAAGAGGAAATGCAGAAAGAAAAGAGTGAAGAAGCAAAGAAAGATGACCTGGAGAAGAAAATAGAAGAAAAATATGTAGAGACACCCAAGGTTGATGGAGAGACATCTTCACAAAATGATAGGTGCACCCCGAGCAGAAAACACAAGAAGTATCTTCAACAAAGCCTTCACCAAGCACTTCAGAGAGGACAAATGAACTAGAAATGGTAGTTTATACATCTGCATCCACACAAATCTCAAAGAAGAAGAAGAGCAACCATAAGAATCCAGTAACTCTGGATGAAATCATTGAGATTCCAGCTTGTGATCCCAGGACATTGGATCCAACTGAATTGACAAAGTATGCAAGACTTTGTGAGAGAAAATCAATGCATGACAATTTGAGAAAAGCCAAAAAGGAAGCTAAGGTACTTGAAATAGCAAGAGGCATACTTCAACAAATTGTACCAGATGTAGATGTTGATCAAACAACCCTAATGCTTGATCAATTAGTGATTCTCACAGATGCAATCACATCTCAAAACATAGATGTTGAGAAGGTCATGGAAGAAAGACTTGAACAGAAATATGAGTTCAAGCTAACAGAAAAGATAAGCCAAGAAGTGACATTGCAAAAGGTAAAGCTTTCTAAACTGGTTAGCACAATAAATCCAATAATCTCAGAAGATATAACCTTAATACATAATTTATGCAACCTCGATCAACTCACCAAGGAGTATACCGACAAGATAGCACAGATAGATGTTGATTTTCAAACAAGTGCACAAAGTCTCACAAATAGTGAAGAGGCAATAAAATTGCACAATGAGAAACTCAAGCAAGCTCAAAAATTGAGACAAGACATACAGATTACAGAGACAAAATTTAGAGATGAGGTAAATGAGCTTCAAGCACAACTCTTACCAACACTCTCACTACCGCAGCAACATATGACAGAGGCAAAAGCACTAATTGCCACCCCAAAAATGCCTGTCCTAGACAAAATTTATGATATGCATGCACGACTAGAGCTAGAGCACATGGCACTAGAACTACTGAAAGAAAAATGGGAGAAATTGCTTGAAGATATCAAGAACACCCACTCGCATATTCTTGACACATTGTAAGTTACACATTTTTGTCACACTTTTGGCATCTTATAAGTTGTACATTTTAGTCATGAGTATCAAATAAAGGGGGAAGTGATATGTACATATAGTTCAGTTAGTATAAAGGGGGAAATGATGTGTGCAGTCAAACATTTGAAAGAGCAAAGAACAGGGAATGTATCGTACAAAGGCAAGTATACATGTACATATACTTATACTATATCGATGCATACAGTTAGGGGGAGTCATATAATGACAAAGATATATACATGGTGTACATACTAAACACTTTTGTATTATGGACATATTAGTTTTTGATACTAATGTCAAAGGGGGAGATTGAAGGCATTATATTTTTCCATTAGCATATACAAAGAAAAACATGATCTACACCATCGATTTACACTACAGTGACAGATACGGCACAACACTACCCGACACCAAGGTTACCCGATACTGCCAAGTACAAAGTATCCTGACAAACACTATTCAATGTTACCCGGTGACAAAAAGGATAAAGGAACCCAATGAGTAACAATAGTGCAACCTGATGAAATAACAAAGAGATGAACCCGACAGATGAAGGGAACCTGATGATCAATTCAACAAAGGAACACCAATAGACTTTTAGTTCAACCCGACGACCAAGAACCGATAGCTAGTTACATCCCGCAAAAAGTGGATCTGACTTTCCATGTCAGATAAATCACTGAAGTTTTATATTTAGCTTCTTGATTTGTTTTAAATCCATTATGTGTGGAGAAAGCAATGTAAATATTATTGTTTTAATCAGTTTAAATGTTTTAAAACATGCAAACTAAAGGATCAAGGTCAAGTTGTATACCTTGGATCTAGAGTTAACATTGTAATGCATGATTCTAGAATAGGTCAAATACTTGTATAAATAGATGCTCAATCTATTGTGAACATGTTGTTCGATGCTGATTGTAGCCACTGAGAGAATCTAAGGATCAGACAAGAGAATTCATGCAGAAGGATAGAAAAGGATCAAATCAATTTTCAAGAACAGAAAACAGGCTACTGACAAGCAGAGAAAAGGTATTAATCAATCACTATAGGTGATATTTATATTATGAGAGATTTAATGGATCTATGATCAACAATAATAGATTACATACAGTTAGGTCAAACATATTGTACTCATTCTAACAAGTGTAGTACACTTAAGAAATCCTTTCAAGAAAGGTGGACCTAACAATCCTATTGTAAATCTCTTAACTGAGTGCACACTTAAATCAGTGTTGCTAAAGCTCTTAACAGAGTAGATCTTAATAGGTCTCCACTTTAATACTCCTAACAGGGTAGATCATCAGAAGTGATCAATTGTAAGCCTTTACTGGCTCCCTTCCATCCTGCAGATAGTGAAGTTTTGTGGGTGCCATCCCCACCGCAGTCTTTACTTCCTAACAAGAGTTTTCTGCGGTATCATATCTTGTGTTATGTGTTTATTACTTTAATGAATGTTTCTATGAATGTTACAAAACAATTAAAGATTATGAATTAATATTACATGCATAAGAAAGAACATCATATATGGTCAGTAATACAATAAAGATTATTTACTAATGATGAAAGGTGAAAAGAGTTAAAAGTTTTAGAGGTATTGATTCACCCCTCCCTTCTCAGTACTACTTCCCATTAATCCCAACAGGGGTGAGTAGCACTAATTCACAATGTGGGAAAGATCAATAAATTACTACTAAGAACGAAACTATGAACAATAAAATGACAAGAAATCAAGGAAGAATACAAATGAATGCAAACCAACAAAACTCAAATCTTCTATTGTCTCTCTCTACTTCTTCTGAAACATTGTGTGTGTGGTGATCAGTATTGGTATCAGTAGCATCTATGACTTGGGAGTGTCATGAATATGATATTGAATGTGTGATCGCAAGAAGACTTGATGCTTGAACCAATCTGATAGAGTAATGGTGCATGAAAGCTTGAAATCTTAAATCCTTCAAATGGTTATGAATGGTTGATTATATAGAATATGGAAAATGATTTGGAGGGTTAAGATTGATCCCAGAGATTGGAGAATGAATGGTTCAAATCAAAAGGAACTGGAGAAGTAATCCGTAAACTCCACCTCTTCAACTAGGAGAGAAGAGGTGATGTTTTAGTTAACTAAGGAGCGACCTGTAAACTCCACCTCTTCAACTTGGAGAGAAGAGATAATGTTTTAGTTTAACTAAGGAGCAACCAGTAAAATCCATCTCTTCAACTTGAAAAAAAATAAATAAATAAATAAAGTTTGGTTAACTCATAAGCAACTAGTAAACTCCACCTCTTCAACTTGGAGAGAAGAGGTAATGTTTAGTTAACTGAAACATTGATCATGAGTTACCTTTTTGAGCTTATTTGAATATTTAATTGATTTTTGTAATTAAAGTATTCAAACATGTGACAATTGAATTCTTTTTGGTTTAGAATTGAATTATTGAATGAAATTAAATTAATTTAATTAGAAGAATTAATTAATAAGTTTAAATATTTAAATTTAAACTTTAGGAAATTGAATTTAATTAATTAATGGAGATTAATTAATTAGACAAAAATAATTATTTAATAAATTTTGGGGATTTGATTAGATGATTTGGGGAATGAATTTAGAAGAAATAGATTATTAATTAATGATTAAAAAACCATTAATTAAAAGATGAAAATTAGTGTTTGTAATGTAAGGTCACAAGTATGTCCATTTTAGGGTGCCTACAGTAGCTAGACCCTCACCACCACCTAAGACATCACAAGAAGAGACAAAAAAACTAGCACCTAGAAGAAGCACAAGGTCCAGTAAACCGGACTCACCTCGAGACATCTTTGGAAGCCTGATATAAAAATGTTGGAGAAGAGAGTTATTGTGCAGGTGAAGCATGTTTTAGTGACAAAATACTATGACAGGTACGAGGCTTCTAACAAAATTTTGATTGAAGACATAGTTATTCAACATTTGTCTTTAAGAAGAACTTGTTAGAGATAGAAGGTAGTATACCTAAGGAACTATATGAGAATTGGAGATAAGGAAGCAATTGACACAAAATTAAGATGAAGTGATAAGAGAAAAAAAAATTGAAGGCATGTTGCCTATTGTATATATTAAAGAAATGCAGAGGATATTGAATGAAGTCAAGCCCCTATTGAGAACCAAGTCAAGACTAGTGAAGATAATGGGAAGAAAATATGATGAAGTTACTGAGGAGACATAGAAATATATAGAGAAAGTCTTAATGGGAACTGAAACTGAGGATATTTTTCCACCTAAGGCTCCTAAGCCCAAATCCATTGAGAAAGGAGAATCATCAAAGAAACCTGAGGTAAATCTTGATAAATTAATGAGTGAAGATGCTAGTTAGTATGTGAGTACTAAGATGCAACTAGATTTATATGTTTCTAGTGTTCATGTGTCATTGGACACGTCACAGGATGTGAATGATCCATTTATGTAGAAAATAGACATTTGAGGATTCAGTGACAAGGATATAATAGAGATAGAAATTCATAAAGAGAATATAGATGCATCGGTGGAAGAAACACTGGTTAAGGTTGAAGATTCTTCATCCTTATTGTTGGCAAGTGGATACAAATCTTTGAGTAATGATGTTGAGAGCATGGATGCGGATGGGTTGATGAAATTGTCTTTCATCGCATTCAATAAAGAAAAAGAAAGATCTGAGAAGAAAGGAAAGAAGAAGACTAAGGTAATGACTAGAGTAGTTGACACCTTGAACAAACTACTTCCAACACCTATTGTTTTTCAGGGAAAAGATGATGCAGAAAACTTGGACAAGGCACTTGATAACTTTGACAATTATTATGAATCTTTAGAGAAGATTGCAGAAGAGAAGGCTGAAAAGAAATATCTCGTGAAGAAATTAGAGGAAGTATGCAAGTCAATTTCTCAGGACTTGGGCATACTGAACAAGACCACATCAAAGGAAAAATATTGTGTCACACAAGGAAGGAAGTTATACAGTTATTGTATCAACCCTATCAGACATGTCAAAAATATCGAGGATATAGTAGAAAAGGACTAATCTACTTTGGATAAGTTGATGGATAGTTGTGAGACCTCCTCACAATCTGTATTGGAGTTAGATAGAGAGGTGTCCAAGATTTTGGACAAACTGAATGTTCTTGGTATTAAAAGAGGGAGAGTTATGGAAATATTTAGTTTTTTGAAGAGTCTAATCACTCCCAAGCTATCAATTCTTGAGGCCCATATCTCTGACATGGAGAAGACAACACAGGCCCTTACAAAAAATATGCCAACTAACTTGAAGGGAGTAGAGACCTCCTCATTTGCATTGAATGGACTGATTCATGTGAGTAGACCTGGACAAAGAAAGTGAAGATCTTAGAAGACTCTTTCTGAGATGTATTAAAGATGGTTTAAATCTATGGTAAGCAGTTGTACAATTTTGACGTGTTCTATATTTTTGTGTACCTTTTTCCATTGATTTCAAAGGGAGAGAAGAGAAGAAAAATGGATATATGTAAAGAGAAGAAGAAAATAGGTAAATGTAAAGATATCTTTTTGGTATTGACACTTAGGAATTTTTCACTAAGTGTTGCCATCAATGCCAAAGGGAGAGATTATTGGCAATTGATACATTTTGGAGTGATATGGTACACTTGAGGGTTGTCATTTTATGGAAACGCATCTGGAATGATGATCGATTGAAGTTGTTTATAGTTTTGGATGTACATATAGAAAAATTACTAAGTACATAAATAATATATACAGAGTATAGCAGTACAGTTTTGAACAATGAAGATAGTATATGATGCATGGGGACATGTGCACTTAGAGAAAGACATTTTGCAGTATGTATGACCTTCTGGCAAGGTCGCTTGAGTTTTTTTGTTGATTGCAGAGAGTTATAGTGTTTTGAAGTCATGCAAAGATAGAGGAATGAGGATAAAGGACAGGTGAATAGTCGCGATGATTGAGGGAGTATTTCGTGGACTCCTATCATGATAATTTGGATTGTGATTATAGATTAATCATTCTTTGGTAATGTAAGGTTGCCAACTTTGTCTTTACTCTTTGAGTATATATTAATTCTATTTTGTAATGTAATAGAGAGCCGACTGAATGATGTAATATATATATATATATATATATATATATACATACATATATATATATATATATATATGTATATATATATATATATATATATAAATATATATATATGTATATATATATATATATGAAGAGCTTTTTGTAAAGAAAATTAATGTAATGAAGTAAGAAAGCGATGTGATGATATGAGGCAGATGGAATGCATGGATGGAGTTTGATGTAAGACATATGCGAGATACAACTGGAACTATCAAAGCATAGCCGATGCTTGTAAATGTTCACTACTAAGAATTGATTGTAATAGAGTTATTTCTAATTGTAACAAAAGTGTGCTCAGTATACCTTTAATAGGGTTTTGTATTCCCCTAATAGGGAAATTGATGCTGGAGCATCTTGGGTTGTTTGGAAATCTTTGTCAACTAAAAATATGTTTTTTTTTGTTCGATAGCTTGTTTGGAGGTTGTTTGGTAAAGTGCTCGGTTACTTGTTCTGTCTTTCTTTAGCGATGGGTCTCAGTGAATGTTGGTTTTGTTAGTAATAAATGAGAGGTGGGGGGCGGTGAATCAGTGGCCTCAAAAATTAATCCTTAAATCAACCCTTAAAACTTAGTACCATAGAATTATACCTCTAGTTATCTTTAGTCCAATAAGATGAATGCCTTGAAATACTTATATCAAATTACTACATGTCGAAATGCTTTGTAAAACCTTCTACTATATGTTTACCGATAAGTAGTCTTTCTATTTACTGAAACACAGTAAATAACTAGTGTATATTGATCAATCTAGATTTACTTATGTGAAATGCAAAACAATAAATTAATGACTCATAGACACATGTATTTTTAATGTGGAAACCCTGTTAAGGGAAAAACCACTGGGACTGGTAACCCAAATTTTTACTCTTCTGAAGTGAGCTTGGTTAAAGGCCAATCCTGTTAAAGGTTACAAACACACTATTAGGTGTGACCTTGTTAGAGGATTTAAATGAATAGTTTGTCACTTAGTATATGGCATCTAATGCTACCATCCTTGATCAACCACTCTCTTAGCCTGTTCATAGATATCGGGCATATCCAATGCTACTTTGTATGATCAAACTTTTGGATACTCCTTGGGATGTATCTCAATTAGAAAATACTTTTAAGTTCTGCTCTGTTAAGAGACTTGATGCTTCAGTGGTTAAACTGAAACAATAAATTGATTTGTTCACATATACAACTTGAATTCTAGATTTTTAGATTTGTTGTAAGTGCATTACCTTTCTGATCAATATTATCAATTCAATACCTTTGTTCCACACTGTTCTGCTCTGTGATGATGTATAACTATTTGTTAGTGTCTGTAGAATTTAGCTCTTTCTTCAACTTGATTAATCGGGTCTGAATCAAGACTTTCTTCTCCCTCATAATCTTTTCAGCATCTATTCTCTTGTCACTCCTCTTATTCATAATGAATAATCTTGTCTCTTATATAGACATGATTTCACCATTTCTTGGCTTTCTTGATCTTAGCGTGATCCACAATTCTCACCAATTAGATTTAAAGAAAAAATCTAGTTGAATCTTGTAGAGATCTTCTTGCCAACTGGAAAAAGTAGCTTTAAATCCTTTACTTATCTCTGGCTTTATCTTGTCGATTAAAATAATGATAAGTACCAGTTAAGTCTATATTTAGCTCTTAACAGCTAAGCGTTTTGTCATTTCTAAACTCTTTTTTTTGTCGGTCAATACTTCAATTAGTCATCGGTGACAACTGACTGTTCCATCGGTGTGACTTCAGTTGTCTTCAGGATCTCTTTCTGTCGGGAAACACTATAATTTTGTCCGTCGAGTTACTCTGTTCATTTTCTCATCGAGTAACACTGTGACTTTGCTCATTGGTAATGTTGTGCTTTTGCTCATTGGGTAACACTATGACTTTTCTCTTGTTGGTTTACTCTGTCCATCGGTGTGCACTATGTCAGTGTATACAGTCACTTTGTGAATACTTGACTTATATTCATTACTGATAGCATAGCCTTTGATTCATTGGTTCTTTGAAGTCTTTAGCAGTATGACCATGACCATACAAATTATATCAAGTTGACATCAATGAAAATATAATACATTAACTAATTTAATGTCTTGCATTAACTTTCTATGTGTTGGTGATCATCAACTTAACATCTTCAAACATTTAATCAATTATAGTTCATCAATCTCTCCCTTTGGAATTGTTGGAAACACACTATATTTTCACACTATATTATCACTAATACAATATGAAATATACAACTGAGTTCATCAAACTACCAATCTTATGTACTATAACCGATACAAATATCTAGTCATCGGTAAGCTCATATAGCTTAGATTTGATTCTTGCAATCCCTTCACTAGATAGATGTAAAATATTTCTTCCTCTGATGTGATGTGTTCTCTTCTTGTGTCAAACTCTCTCCCTTTCTTTTGATGTCTCTTTTCTCTCTTTACAACAATCTCTCCCTTTCTATTTACATCTCTCCCTTTGGATAATGTGATGGATATAATCTCTCCCTAATGTGATAATGGATATAATCTCTCCCTTTGACAGCAATGCCAAACGAATATTTGACATTAATGCCAAACAATCCTTTCTATCCATAATATACTCCTTGAATTTCCCAATCCATCAGCAATATAACAACTCTGGTGCTTGGAGTAGATAAATACCTTGTTGTTTATAGATGTATATTTGAAGTCTATTTCTTTTCTTGCATCAACATGAATGATATTATGATAATATGTAGGTTGATGCAGCCTTCTAGCCATCTTACTGACCAATAGACAAGGGTCTGACCCCTAGTCTTTTTCTCAAGTACTCAAATGCATCCTTGGGCAGTGGCTTGGTGAAGATATCAGCTAATTGTTCCTTTGATTGCACATACTCAAGTATCACCTCCTTTGCTTGAACTTGTTCTCTTAAATAATGATACTTGATAGCAATATGCTTTGTTTTAGCATGCATGACTAGATCCTTAGAAATTTTTATTGCACTGGTATTGTCATAGTAGGTAATTACTGGTTCAAGAATTTTCATATACATACCTTCCAGTAACTGTTTGATCCATGCAATATTTGAGCAGTTTGGAACAACAACAACATATTATTCTTCTACAGTAGACTAAGAGATGCATCCTTGTTTCTTTCTTATCCATGTGACAAATCTGCCACCCACAAAGAATGTTCCTCCAGTTGTGCTCTTTCGGTCATCAATCTTTCTAGCCCAATCAGCATCGGTAAAGACCTTAAGTTCAAATTTGCCTTCTCTTCAATACCATAAGCCATATTCCTTGGTATTCTTTAGATATCTTAGGATTCTTTTCACAACAGTCATATGTGATTCCCTTGGATTAGTAGAAAATCTTGCAACTATTCCTACTACATGTGCAATATATGGTCTAGTATGTACAACATACATGAGTTTTCCAATCATTGATCTGTACAAAGTCTAATTTACCTCAGGTGACTTGTCCTCCTTTTTCAGCTTACATCCAGTTGCCATCGATATTCCAACTGGCTTGGAATCTTCCATCTTGAATATTTTCAGCACTTCCTTGATGTATTTGGATTGTGTAATGAAAATGCCTTCATCTTGTTGCATGATCTATAGACCAAGAAAGAACTTGATCTCTCC
>MU223727.1:2048365-2062024 GCA_018584345.1 Thuja plicata | reverse complement strand
TTCATTCCTATCTAATAAGTATTGGATTCATAAGGACTAGTGAAAACAATAATCTTTATTTGAAAGAAGATACTGATGCTAACACTTTGATTACTGAAATATTTGTTGATGACATCATATTTGGAGGAAATGATATGCTATGCAAATCATTTGCTGATGAGATGAGCAAAGAATTCAAGATGTCTATGTTTGGAGAGATCAAGTTCTTTCTTGGTCTATAGATCATTCAACAAAGTGAAGGTATTTTCATTACACAATCCAAATACATCAAAGAGGTCCTGAAAATATTCAAGATGGAAGATTCCAAACTAGTTGGAAGACCGGTGGCTACTAGATGTAAGTTAACAAAGGAAGACAAGACAACAGAGGTAAATTAGACTTTGTATAGATCAATGATTGGAAAACTCATGTATGTTGTACACACTAGACCAGATATTGCACATGCAGTAGGAATTGTTGCTAGATTTTTTGCTAACCCCAGGGAATCACATATGACTACTATGAGAAGAATCCTAAGATATCTAAAGAATACTGAGGAATTTGGCTTATGGTATAAAAGAGAAGGCAAATTTGAACTAAAAGTGTTTACCGACGTTGATTGGGCTAGAAATCTTGATGACCGAAAGAGCACAACTGGAGGAGCATTCTTTATGGGTGACAAGCTTGTCACATAGATTAGCAAGAAGCATGGATGCATCTCTTGGTAAAATACACAAGAAGAATATGTTGATGTTTCTGCAAATTTCTCAAATATTGCATGGATCAAATAGTTGTTGGAAGGTATGCATATGAAAATCTCAAAACTAGTGATTATCTATTGTGATAACACCAATGCAATAAACATTTCCAAGAATCCAGTCATGCATTCCAAGACTAAACACATTGCCATCAAGTATCATTACTTAAGAGAGCAAGCTCAAGAAAAAGAGGTGATACTTGAGTATGTGCAATCAAAAGAAAAATTGGCCGATACCTTCACTAAGCCATTGCCCAAGGATACATTTGAGTACCTGAGAAAGAGACTAGGGGTCAAACCCTTGTCTACCAGTTAGTAAAAGATTGAAGGCTGCATTAGCCTATATATTATCATAATATCATTCATGTTGATGCAAGAAAAAGGATGAACTTCAAAGCTACATCCATATACAAGAAGGTATATATCAGAACCGAGCACCATAGCATATTGTTTTATTACTGATGGATAAGGGAAATTCAAGGAACATATTATGGATGGAAGAAAATGATTATTTGACATTAATGTCTAAAATTTGTAATATATTTGTTTGGAATTGTTGTCAAAGGGAGAGAAAGTATCCATATTATCACAGTCTTAAGAAAAAGAAGAAAGATTATCCATTATCAGATTACTCCAATAGGGAGAGATTATATCCAAAGGGAGAGTTTCTGACAAAAGATAAAGACATCACAGAAGAAGAACAGTCAAAAGAGAGATATTGAAACTAGGAAAGGACACAACACATCAGAACAAGAAAAACACAGAGAACTGCAAGAATCAAATCTAAGCTAATACAAAGCTTACCGACGGTCAGACATTTTTATCGGTTATCAGAACAAACTATTTGGTTGTTTGATGAATCTCAACAATTGTATTTCATATTGTATTAGAAATAGTATAGCATGATAATATTGTATGTTGCCATCAATGCCAAAGGGAGAGATTGATGACATGTAACTGATTAAATGTTTGATAATGTTAAGTTGAAGATAATGCAAGACATTAAATCAATTAATGGTTTGTATTGTCATTGATGTCAACTTGATATCATCTATATGGTCATGTATATAATGCCAAAGAATTCAGAGAATCAGTGGAACAAAGATTATACTTTCAAAAATGCATAAAAGTCAAGTATTCACTAAGTGACATATAACATCGATAGAGTGCACACCATCGGTAAAGGCAAAGAACCAAAGTCACAGTGATACCCGATGATCAAAAGATAGTATTGCCTGATGAATCAAAATCACAGGATGCTCGACGAGTAAAATCCAATGATGCCCAACGAATGGAGATCCTGAAGTTGACTAGAGTCACACCGACGGAACTGGTAGTTCTCATCGATGACTAACTACAGAGTTGACCGACAGAATAAAGAGTTCAGAAAATGACAAAATATCTAGCTGGCAAGAGCTAAAGATAGACTTAACTGGTTGTTTTCATTGTTTTATTCGAACAGAGTTAAGTAATTGATTTAAAGAAGATTTGTACAGTTGGTATAAAGATAACTACGAGATAAATCAGGAGTTTAGCTTTAAATCAAATTGCCTGGATTGTTTTTCACGCCAAGAATCAAGAATCAAGAAATCAAGAAATAGTGAATATCATGTCTATATAAGAGACAAGTTTAATTAATTTTTGTATCACAATCACGGGGGTGAATAGAAAGAGGATGCTAAAGAGAAACCAATGAAGGATAACTTCATATAGTCCTGATCAATCAAGCTAAAGGAGAGCTAAAGAATTCTGCAGACACCGACAAACAGTGAAGCACAACATCACATAGTAGAAAGTGTGGAGTACAAAGAATTGAATTGATACATTGATCAGAGAGGTAATGTACTTAAATAGATTTGAAAATCTGCAATTCAAGTTGCATTAGAAATAGGTCATTGTGTTTCAGTTTAACCATTGAAGCATCAAGTCTCTTAATAGAGCAGGACTTAATAGTCTTCTATATATTGAGGTACATCCCAAGGAGTGCCAAAAAGGTTGATTCAAGAAAGTAGCACTAGATTTTCCTAAAGCCTATTGACAGTCTAAGAAGGAGGCTGATTCAAGGATGGTAGAAAATTGAGTTGCCCGATACTAAGTGACAACCTCTATGTATAAAATCCTCTAACAAGGTCACACCTAACAGTGTGTTTGTAACCTTTAACAGGGTTGGCTCTTAACAGGGCTCACTTCGAAAGAGTGAAAATTTGGGGTACCAGTCCCAGTGGTTTTTTCCTTAACAGGGTTTCCACGTTAAAATCCTTGTGTTATGTGTGTATGGTTTATTACTTTACTATTTTACATTTCACATATGCATTTATGGATTTATCGGTATACTCTGCATATTTACTAAGTGTCGATAAATAAGTTTTACTGCTTATCGGTAATCAAGGAGAATAAGGTCAGAAATGGAAAACTGACAAACGATTCATTATTATAAAGTATTTAATGGCATGCATCTTGTAAGGGACATAATAATCTGAGGTTTATTTGATTGGTGGTTAGAATAAAGAAAATTTTTTGGAGCCATTGATTCACCCCCCCCCCCCCTCTCAGTTATTACTAACATAATGAAGCTCTATTATCATGCAGTTGTGCTCATGCTTCTTTCTCATTTGTTCAACTCTGAGTGCTCCTGTGGGAAACATATATTCAGTATCTAAGTATTGAGTAACATCATTTCCAATACCTGATAAGTGGAGTCTTATCCTACTTTATCATGAAGCAAAGTTGTCTTTTTTCAACTTGGGTACATCTTGTATGTTCATCTTGTGATCTTTAGCTTAGGTCTTGAAACCTTCCTTCTAAGCACACAAGCTCTGATACCAATTGTTAGTAATAACTGAGAGGGGGGGTAAATCAGTGGCCTCAAAAATTAATCCTTAAATCAACCCTTAAAACTTAGTACCACAAAATTATACCTTTAGTTATCTTTAGTCCAATAAGATGAATGCCTTGAAATACTTATATCAAATTACTACTTGTCGAAATGCTTTGTAAAACCTTCTACTATATGTTTACCGATAAGTAGTCTTTCTATTTACCAAATCACACTAAATAACTAGTGTATACCAATCAATCAAGATTTACTTATGTGAAATGCAAAATAATAAAGTAATGACTCATAGACACATGAATTTTTAACGTGGAAACCTTGTTAAGGGAAAAACCACTGGGACAGGTAACCCAAATTTTCACTCTTCTGAAGTGAGCTTAGTTAAGAGCTGACCATGTTAAAGGTTACTGTTAGACACCTAGATTTGCACCCTTATCCAAGCTCTTGTAGTCTTGGTAATCTAGTGTAACATGGGAATCATCTCAAGGTTGTGGGACCTTTTGTTAACCAAGACGAGACCTCCAGATTCTAGGCCGGTTCCTCTTGATATATCACCCAAATTTGTTTCTTAACATGAAAGTAAATTCTTGAGGGAAAAGGGATAGAAGGAATGCATGAAGGGGAAATGACTGAAAGCAAATTATCCTACTAGGTGATACACTGAAGATGACCTAAATCATAATACATTGACTAATCTCAGCATGAAACCTTGGAACAAATAGAACACAACTTCCTAGATAGGCTTGCATAAATATTTCATAGAGAGGCCCGAGACAAATAGAGGCTATTCAGGGAAAGAAGTAATTTCACAAACAATAGCATATTTACTATAAGTAGACATGGACTATGACCTACAAATAGACATCCACTTTTGCAATTTGGCATAGGAATGAGACAAAATGATAGGGGACTGTAGAATATCCACAAACTCATCTAAATCAAATCATCCATAGTAGCACACACTATTGCAAAAAGAAAAAGGGCTTGGGGGCTCCAATGTTTCACTAGAAATCACTCAATATATTCTAATTCAGTAAGAGATATTCAGACAAGAAAGCCCAGGGATAGAAAAGATGTCACAAAAAGCTTTTGCAATATCTAAACATCAATGAAAGATTACAAACTACAAAAATCATAGAGTAGAAAGAATGCCATGGATAATTTCCAAGTCAGGAAAACTCTGAGCTCTAAAGCTCTTAAAACTACTATATATGCTCCCCAGCACACAGGCTTGGAGTCACTCTGATCTTGTTAGGGTTACAATTGATTACAATAGGATTTTTTTCAAAAACCCTAACACTGTCAGTTTCATTCATAAATCCATCCTAGAAATATCTTTGATCGATCAAATATAGTTTCTGAAATCTTCCTACCATCATCAATTTTGCCTCTGCAAAGTCGGCTGATTCATCTACCTCTCTGCAAGCTGGTTCTGTAATAACTTTTGAGATCAGATATTTAAATTTACTTTGAATATTTAAATCCTAATGGTCGCACATGGCGTGGATATATGTATTGATGGTTGAGATTTCAATCCTTTTATACTTTAAAATGTAGCCACTGGATCACCCTATTTACCCGAACAATATATCATAACCTCAAGTTAATTCCTTCTCTTTGCCGCTAAGTCTCCCATCCTTTCCGCTAACCCTAGCTTTATCATGAGATCATGCGACAAGTGTTAAACCTTTTTTAAATTAGACAGCGGTCGCCAAGTCTCTGTGTCTTGATAGAATATTCCCCTTGATTACGAGACCACCTGACCAAAAGGCTGTAACTTAACTCATCTCTGAACTTAAGTCACACCAGTAGGTAGGAATTACACTGAGTCACGTGATCTCTAGATCCTTTGCCAACTCTAGTTTATATTAAGAGATTACCTGACTCCCCTCCAATCATCATTTAATCCAACGATCATCGCTGAGTCTCCTGATCCTTTGGAATATGCTTTTCTTTCATGAGATCATGAGACTAGTGAGAGCTTCCAGGTCGCCAGATGATTTGGAATATTCTATTTTTATCGCACGACTTAGAGACTTTATGCAAGGTATAAATGCGCACGTGGGAAATTGAAGAACTTAAGTCTCCCAAAAGGTAATAAAGAATTAGAACAAGTCTCAGGTAACTAGGGTTTTATCAAATACATAGGCTCTTCAACACTTAGAATATTTTGCATGGGCAGGAGAAAAAAAGGACTGAAGAGATTGTAGAGAACATAACCAAGATCATAAATTAAGGTCTACTTCATAGGTTGGGCTCAACCCTCATGGGAGCCTCATTTTACTCCACCTGTAGCCAAAATCTTCATAATGGGAAAATTTGTGTAACATTCTTGGCAATTTATGCGGGATGTTTGCCTGCTAGACATTGAGAACCAGTAGCCTTTGACATTCATTGGGCATAGAATCATTACTTGATCAAAATAGAAACTTGGAAGCAGATTGGAACCAGAAGGGGAAACAACTAACTACGTACGAGTACTTTTAAGGAAAGCAGGAAATTAATCTAGAAAGTAGGAGCAGAGAGTGGGGAAATCATCTAAAATAAAAAGGAAGGACAAACCTCAAAACAAGGTTTTAAATGGAATCCATTTACCGAAATGGGAAAGGGAACTCCTCCAAGAGTTGATAGCTAAAAAGAAATATGTTCCTTGCACTTTGTGATGATGAATGGATCTCCCTAGAAGGAATCAAACTTAGTATGTTTGCCAGGCTTTGATTTGAATTCATCCCATTTGAGGACTATATCTCCAATCTTGAAACTCCTGGCCCTGGATCTCTTGTCAAAGCTTTTTTTTTTCTGCATTTGGTGGAATTTCATATCCTTCATGGACTTATCTCTATATTCTTCTAATTCCATTATTTGAGCATACCTAATCTGCAAAGGATCTCCTTCTTCAAACAAGACATACTGAGTAGCTAAGTCTAGGGCTGGAAATTTAGTTAAAATGGACAACTTAGCCTCCCTTCCATACACTAGCATGTAGGGAGAATTCCTAATGATCTTCTTTGGGGTAATTCTGTCTAACCACAATGCAGATTTCAGTTTGGTGTGCCAATCTCTTTGGTTGTCTTGTAGGGTTTTCTTGATTATCCTAATCAAATTCTTATTTGTTGATAACTGAGAGGGGGGATGAATCAGTTATCAGCTAATTAAATTCTTTTCTTTATTAGCTCTAGAATACAATAAAGTAAATGCACATTTAGATAACACAATAGACAACACCACAATTTGGTTACGGGGAAACCAAATGGTAAAAACCTCGATGGGAATTAACACCCACAATGAACTATACTTGTTTATAATAATCCCTGTTAGAAGATCTTGCAACCTTGTTAGGAGTTGTTATTTACAATGCAATAAGTATTGTGACCTGGTTAAGGGTCTGACCCTATTAGGATTCTTTTACAAATAACCTGGTTAAGGGTGAGGACTCACTGTCCAAAAGTTCGCTGCTTTAATGGTGAAGGGTACAAACTTCTGTAGAATAGATATGCACTATATATAACAATGAACTGTAGAGTAGACCTGTTGTCTTGATCAGTTCCAGTGTATTGTAATATTTCACTTCTTCTTCACATAGATCCTTGATGAATGAAACACAATTGATATTCTGCTCTGTACATTTTCTATCTCTTATCTTATCATTCATACTTAGCATTTCACAAATGACTTGCTCTAAGTATCTTCTTCAAAGTATGAGATCATGGACCTGTTAAAAAAATCTTCACAACAGCCTTGTCGACTTTACTAATCATGCAAGCATAATTACAACCATGCAATATAAACTGAATAGACGCGACACTTCACTAAGTCGGCCTCACCAAATTACCTCTAACTTTGCAATCTTGTTGAAACACATTTGGCACCTTTAAGTAACTATCTTCAACTCATAAATAATCTTGAATATACACACGCATATCCCAAAGATAGGCACAACTCAAGAACCAATGCAATATGTCGGCTCTGTTACAGACAAGCTCCAAAAACTGTAACTGCCACAAAAAAGATTTGCACAACACAACTGAAACTTCATATCTGAGTCTATGTGTATGAACAAAACATCAACAACATGTCTGTAACATGAATATAAGTGTGCAAGACTTGATATCATCATTCTGATAAGTACATACAGAACACTATTGTATATTATATGTTGTCATCAATGAAAAACATACAATCAACTAGCTGCTAGAAGTAAATCTCCAACAAATGGATGGCCAATAGTATCCAGCCCTCATGCTCTTGAAAGTAGTACTCCTGGGAGAGAAGTGACCTCTAGAAGGCCCGTCATGAAATTCAAATAGGACATCTGCTATCTTTTCTAAACCTAAGCATCTCAAAAGGACACCATTGTGATCTTTTCTAAAAAGAATGTCATTTATCAGCACAAAAGGAATAGATTGTAACTTATAGTACCTCCTTTTTGCTGAATTTAGATCTACAGGGCATTCCCCTATTTTCAAATAATGGATCATGTTAGGCAACCAATCCGCTACCTCGGCATGATCTTCTATTGAATGCATGATTAGGGATGCATCTATTTTCTCTGATCCCTTTGAACTCTCATCCTCTGTCAGATTCTCACAAAGACCTCTTCCTCTTACCAACTTGGTGACTTGGATATTAATGTCATATTCCATGACCTTAGTAATCCAACCAGCTATTTTTTCATTCAGGTCCCTAGAAAGCAAGAATTCCATGACACTAGGATGAGTTACTTTCAATTGTACCTTGTTGTGGGTTAACAGATATCTAAATTTCTTAAGGCTCTTCACTACTGTGAGTATGTGTCTCTCCACAAAAGAATATCTCTATTAATATTCTTCTAAACCTTTGCTAAAGAAAGCAATAGGTTTTTCCATCCCCTCAGAATTTTCTTGGGTCAATATTGCAGAGATAGCATCTGATCCTCCATAAGCATAAAGGATAAAATCCTTACTAAAGTTTGGGTTTAGCAAGGCAGGGGCTTTTGTCAGAGACTCTTTAATGGTTTGGAAACTAGCTTTCCCTTCTTTTCTCCAATAGAAAGATGTATTCTTATTCAACATTGTTGTCAAAGGCTTTAATAGATCTGCAATATTAGGCAAGAAACATCTGACAAAGTTAATCCTTCCTATGAAAGATTGAAGACTTTTCTTGTGATGTGGTAAGGGTAGCTCTAGGATAGTTGCAATCCTTTCAGGGTCTACTGTAATTCCCTTTTTGGATACTATATATCCCAATATTTTTCCTTCATGGACTGCAAACACACATTTCTTGGGATTAAGAGATATCCCAAAGTTTCTACACCTTTCAAATATTTTCCTCAGATGTTTGATATGGTCTGCTGCATGTTTAGAATAAATAGCTATATCATCTAAATAGACCAGTACAAATTTGTACATGAGGCTTTTAAAGGCCATATCCATTGCCTTTTGAAAAGTAGCACCTACATTAGACAAACCAAAGGGCATCTTTTGATAAGCCATGGTCCCCCATTTGGTTGTAAACGCAATCTTATATTGATCTTCTTCATGAACCAGGTTCTAATTGTATCCTTAATAGCCATCCAATAATGAAAATCTCTCAGATCCATAGACACATTGTAGGATCTACTCCATAGAGGGTAATGGAAGATGATCTTTTAGGGATGCCCTATTAAGGTCTCTGAAGTCAACACATAGCCTTAACTCACCATTCTTCTTCCTGACAGGAACAAGGTTGGAAACCCAACTTGTATGCTTGATGGGGTAGATGATATCGCTCTCTATTAATTTGAGGACTTCTTTATGCATGAGTGGTTCTAACTTAGGATTTACAGGCCTTTGCTTCTACCTGACCGATTTGGCATTAGGTTCCAATTCAATGGTATGTTGAGCAAGGGTAGGATCAAATCCTTTGAGGTCCTCATATTTCCATGCAAAGACATCACTAAACTCTTGAAATAATTGGGTGTAAGCCTGTTCTTCTGAATTAGTATTTACCTTCCCAAATTGTAAACTTTTACCTGGTTCTAACTTCAATTCAGTACAATGTTCTTGATGGACTACTAGGCCAACTTTTCTCTTCTGTGTTTGGTCATCTCTATTAAAGTGAGACTCCAGGGTGACAAGCCCTTTAGGCATCTTATTGGATCTTAGTTTTATCACTTGATCACCATAGTTCTGCAATAATCTATCTTGGTTATGTTTTGATAAAATGTCCTCTTCAAATAGGAACTGTAGAATTTGTTTGTCACTGTCAAACACTTGCCAATTGATGTTGTTATCAAGAATAGAAGGTCTGACAATCACTTTGATATGTTTTTGATCCCTCTCTTTTGAAATACTTGTAGGGATATCATATTGAGATCCAACAATAGCTAATCTATCTGCATTCTGATTCAATTTCCTAGGGATTGCGATGATATTGAAATCATGGAGATCTTCAATTGCATCCCAAATGCGATGTTTATATGCTCTCATTATATCACTTTTAGTCACACTTATCCCTCTTACTTGGATGACAACCAGCTCATTGTCACCATATACCTTTAGGGTTCTGATCCCTCTCTTTTTGGCCCATTCCAACCCATTCACTGGGCTCTCATATTTGGTAGTGTTACTAGTGCAGGAGAAACTGAACCTAAAGGTAGCATAATACTTCTCCCTTTTTAGGGGAAACTAGAATTGCACCACCACTGGCACCATGTTTTATTCTAGCACCGTCAAAGTATAGCTCCCAAACTTGGCTGCATTGGTCTTCTAAACCTTTGTTTCCCTTGGAGATATTTGGCTCTATGAAATTTTCTTTTTGAATCAAATAAGACCCCAAACCAGCATCCCAAATAACATTGGCCTGGGCCTTAGAGGGTTTCTAAGATTCTAATTCATCTAGATAGATGTCTGGGATACCTTCTAGCTTGGTGGTTGTTTCCCTGATGATTGGGAAGTCGTCATCATTGAGTGCAAGACAACTTGCATTAATTACATTGGACACATAAGGTTCTACATGGTGTGCTACCAATCATTCAAACTTGATAGTGACCTTAGTCATATACCTTGTATGAAAAAGCATGTGTGACCAATCAAAGGAAAGATACCCTCCTATCTTGGTTGTTTACTCCCTTGACAAGCATATAGAAAATAAGGTGGGGAGGTCTATAATTTATATGTCAAGCAGGATAGAGAAATTGGGGCTTGCATGGAGGACTAGGCTGGTGTCCTTAGCTACACCTATCATGTTCACTAAAGAACCATCAAGTTGGGTAACTTTATTTTGTAAAGGCTCATATTTCAAACCTACTTGGTCAGCCACCTTCTTAGGCATAACAGTGCAAGTAGCCCCACTATCTACCATGCAATTATGTATCAAAGATTTTCCAATAATTAAAGATACATAAAAAGCGGGGGTTCGAGTTCCTACCTTGCACGGTATCAGTCTTGAAGTTGCCGCTTGGAATCTCCTCCCTATGATTGGTTTTAACCAATACTGGCTTAAGAACCTCCTTTATTGTAGGCGGCTAAGGAATTTTCTCTTTATTCATTGCTTTCTTCAGTATTTCAGGTTGTCCCAGAATAGCCAAAGAGTCCCACATAGACATAGTGATATTTGTTTTCTTCATGTTATCCACTATGTTGAAGGGTACAACTGTGTGTACTCTTTGGTGTGTCTTTGCTATGATAGGCTCAATCTCCTTAAAAGGTCAATTTTCTTTGACTGGATTGGCAGGGGCCTTCTTCAGCATGATAGGAGCAAAGGGCAGTAAAGATTCTACAGATGTAGAAGCCTTATCTCCTATTTGTTCCATGTCTTGAGCTCTTCTTTTAGACCTGGTGTTGGCAGCAATGGTGGATTCACCATTTAATCCATTGAAATCTTGTTGATCCTAATTAAAAAGAGTGATTTCATCGTGTTTTGCCTCCTGGTGAGGAGGTGGTTAGTTGGGAGAAACCTCTGATTGGGTAAGTGAGGTGCTCTGAACCATTAGTGCTTGGTGTACCCTCCCATTTAAGCATGTTGTCTGGTTATGGGACTGGTTGCAAGGGTAACACCACTCCATCTCTGCAGCAAGGTTATTTTGACTTGGGACCACATCCCTAACTGGATTTGTAGAATTGAGAGGGGTAGGATTGTAAGTCTGAGATGGTCTCTGATTGTAGTTTTGCCTTTGCCCTTGATAACCTCCTTGAAATTGGGGTCTATTCTGCTGATAAGATTGTCCCTGATTTTGATATTGTTGATTGGGACTCTAATTCTACTGAAGAGGGGGTCTACTCCCCTGTCCTTGTTTTTTTATACTAATCAGCTCGTTACTCATAGCCTGCATTAATTTCTTCATCTCTTGTTGATTGCTTCTTAATTCTAATAGCTCCTGGGAAGGGTCCTCCCTTGCTTCAACGTAACTGGTACTTGCTTGAGGTGTTACAATAGTGGGTATTGGACGAATTGGAGTTATTTTCAAAGGCATGCTTGGTTGTATGTCAGGGAATATAGGCATGGGTGGCCTCGGGGCTATCATGCCAGCTTGTATTAAACAATTCTCTGCCTTGACAACAATGTCAAAAGCTTGAGGTAAAGAAGTACCTCCCATAGATTGAACCATGACATAAATATTGCTATTTAGACTTCTTAAAAAATATAGAAAGGCATGATCAACTGAAGGTCTTACTAAAGTAGGAATTATATTCCGTGTCTTAAGAAATCTGCTATTGAAGTCTGTCATATGTTCCTAAGGAGCTCTTTTAATGGTTGTCAGTTGCTCCACCAGAGATAAGTTATATGATTTATCCTCAAAGTATTTACTTAATGCATCTCCTAATCTATCCCATGAATTAATGGAACTGACAGTGAGATTTCTAAACCATTCTAAGGCCTTACCTTTGAAAGAGGTTGCTAATAGCTTGGTAGCCACATCTTCTTTTGTGATTTTATGTATACTACAGATAGTAGTTACGTCTCTTATGTGCTCAAAAGCTATGGTTTTACCTTCACCTGTGAAATCAGGTAGACTTTTAAGCACTACCAGAGGTACATCATGATGTTGAGAAAAGTTCAAGGGGATTCCTTGATTGAAGGGGGCAAAAGAAAACTGCCTCACCATTGTAGGAGTCGTGACTTGCTGAGTAGCAACTGTGCGAGTTGTATTTAAGGGTGGAGTTGAATCTTCTTGTAGCTCCCTAGTTATGGATCTTCCTCTTCTTCTGGAATGAAAAGGCCAAGATCTCCCCTCTGAAGTATCAAGTGGTATAGACTGTACCCTCCTAGTAGGGGGTGTTCTTTGAGATGATCTTCTATAGTTCCTTTTAGAAGGCAACTATGTGAACTCAGAAAGCTTTGAGCTTCTTGTTTCAACTTTTCTCATAAATTTTGAACAGGACTGGGTCTTCTTTTCTTCACCAATGGAGTCGCCAGATATACCTAGTAGGAAAACCTCTTTAAGTCTTTATTATGCAACTAGTATATCAAAAATAGAATAATCCTGGTAAGTAAACTTCTATTGGAGTCCCACCAGGCGTGCCAAAACTATTAGACACCTAGATTTGCACCCTTATCCAAGCTCTCATAGTCTTGGTAATCTATTGTAACATGGGAATCATCTCAAGGTTGTGGGACCTTTTGCTAACCGAGATGAGACCTCCGAATTCTAGGTCAGTTCCTCTTGATATGTCACCCAAATTTGCTTCCTAACATGAAAGTAAATTCTTGAGGGAAAAGGGATAGAAGGAATGCATGAAGGGGAAATGACTGAAAGAAAATTATCCTACTAGGTGATACACCAAAGGTGACCTAAATCATAATACTTTGACTAATCTCAACATGAAACCTTAGAACAAATAGAACACAACTTCCTAGATAGGCTTGCATAAATATTTCATATAGAGGCCCGAGACAAATAGAGGCTATTCAGGGAAAGAAGTAATTTCACAAACAATAGCATATTTACTATAAGTAGACACGGACTATGACCTGCAAACAGACATCCACTGATGCAGACGGTGCAGGGTGGTGGACAAGTTTTCAGTCAATGAATGATTCAAACTCAAAGTTTATACACTTCAACTATGATTCAAAAGACTCAATTCATGAATACACCCTTCCCAAAGGCAAACAATGGTAAAATATATCT
>MU223727.1:2005893-2038391 GCA_018584345.1 Thuja plicata | reverse complement strand
TCAATTATCTCACATGTTGAAAACTTTAATTAAATAAATGAATTAAATATTCATTTATCTTCAAAGAGATAACTCCAATCAGATCACATGGGTTACTCCACCCACCTCTCCAGTCCACATGGGTAACTTTACCCACCTCTCCAGTCCACATAGGTAACTTCACCCACCTCTTCAGTTCAAAAAGGTAACTCACAATTAGCTCTTCAGTCAACCAAACTCTATCTCCTCTTTACCAATTGAAGAGGTGGAGTTTAATGATGGCTTCTCCAGTTCCCTTTGATCTCAACCGTTCATCTCTCTATCTCTGGGATTGATCTCAACCGTTCATTTCATCCCCGATTCCTATATAATAAACCCTTCATAACCATTTGAAGGATCCAGGATTTCAAGCTCTCGTGTGCCATTACTATGTCAGTTTGGTTCTAGCATTCAAGCCATCTTGTGATCACACACCCATTTCAATTAGAAAATTCTTGACACTTCTCAAGTCATAGATGCTGCCCACACCAATACTGAGCATCAAAAACAACATTTCAGAAGGAGTAGAGAGAGAAAATAGAAGCTTCAAGCACTTTGGGGTTTGCATTCATTTGTTTTCCTTTCTTTGCTTGTACATTTTATTGGTTACATTTCAAGTTATTCATTTTAGTAGTTTGTGTATTGGATTTATATCATTTGTAAAACCTTTGCTACTAACCCTTACCTTTGGAAAGCTTGGGAATCACAGATCATGATTGAAAGGAGGCGTACACTTGTATATATTTGGTTTTATGTCCTTAGATTAGGGATCAATTTTGGCAGATAGAAGATAGTATTAACATATTTAGATCATAGGTCTGTGACCTTGCATGTATCAAGATTATTCTGTAAACATCTGAATGTATATGGCCAAAACCAGGAAGGCCTTACAGCCCGACATGTAATAATTTTTATGAATTGATATATGATCTGTTGTTTCTTCTCTCCCTTTCTGTGTTGTCCTACAAGTTGGTTTGGATAAATGGGAGTGCCTTGGGCCCCTGTTCTCCATACCCTCCTTGTGTCAAGTGGTATCAGAGTGAAGGTGAGATCTAGGTTCCTTCTTGTAAGCCCTAACATAGTGGTTGATATTATTGTGGTAGAAGATTGTGATTTGACCTAAAATTGTAGAGTGTTTCAAGATGGTTCGTGGGAGAGGAAATGCAGATCCAGGTCTAGCTAACATGTTAAGATAGATGGATGGAAGATTGGAAACTATTGAGACAACCCAGCACATATGCAGACATCTTAAAGATGTTATTGATGTTGAATTTAAAGAAGTTCAAGGATAATTTGCACCTGCACCTATGATGGATCAGGAAGAAGAGAGATTCCTGCGAGCATTGAAAATCTTGAAGTCCACACCTCAGTTTAATCCTCCTGAGTATAGTGGAAGATTGGATTCTGATGAATTGATAGACTAGATAACCGAGATGGAAAAATACTTTGAATATGAGAATATATCAGAGGAGAAAAAAAGTAAAGATTGCAAGTACAAATTTGAAAGGTCATGCATCCTTGTGGTGGGAGCATCTACAATTGGATCAAAACAAGAAGGGTAAAGACAAGATCAAGGTATGAGATAAGATGATAAACAAATTGAAAGTCAAGTTTCTACCTTGTGATTACCAGATTAACCTAGTAAGGAGACTGCATTGTTTGAAGTAGAAAGATAGCTCAGTAAAAGATTACACCAAGGAATTCTATAGATTGGACATTAGATCTGGAAGTGGAAAGAATATCAAGATATCTGAATGGATTAAGAAGTTCTATACAATATGAGATTAGCTTGGTAAGGATGGAGAACATTGAAGAGGCATACTAGTTTTCCCTAAAAGCTAAGGAGAAATTGAACAAAAGATATGAACAAAGGAAAAGGGGAAGAGGTGGTAGATTCCCTAGAGGAAGAGGTAGATCTCATGGTGAAAACAGTAGATCTGAACCAGACAAGAAAAATCCATATACATATCAAGACAAAGGAAAGACTGAATGGAAAGGTGGAAGTTCATTCTGAGGAAGAGGAAACTACTGCTAAGGTAGTTATAGCAGAAGAGGGTTCCAATGGACTTGTTACAATTGTGGTGAAGAAGGACATATATATTTTGAGTGTACACATGCAAGTAAGAAATTTGGTAGTAGCAGAAATGGTTTGGTGCAAGAAGAGTCACCAAATGAACCTGAGAAGGAAGGAAATATAATGATAAGAAGGATACTTTGGAGTGAGAAAGATAAGCAAGATCTTGTCCAGTGTTAGGAAAAGTTTGTTCAAGACCAGATGCAGAGTTGCAGACAAAGTTTGGAAAGTAATTGTTGATAGTGGAAGCTCGGAGAATCTGGCATCTGGGGAAATGGTCACAAATTTGCAGCTGGAAAGAGTGAATCATCCAAAGCCCTATCAAATTTCATAGATGAAGGATGAGCATACATTAATGGTGAGTGAAAAATGTTTTGTGAATCTTAAAATTGGAAAGTATTATGATAAGGTGTTGTGTGATATTATGCCAATGGATTGTTGTCATATTTTGTTGGGTAGACCTTGACAATATGATAGACATGCTATACATGATGGAAGAGTGAATAGATATACTATTTGGGTTGATGGTAAGAAATAAATCTTGTTACCTTTGGTTGAAGAATCTGTTGATGAGACATGTACATCTGTGAAATTTTGTTTCATGGAAGGTAGACAGTTTGTTAAGGATTTGAAAAGAAATTATATTTTTTATGCTTTGATTCCTAACAAATTGAGTAAGAATGTAGAAGATGAAGTTCCTGCAAAACTTCATAAATTTCTTACCGAGTACAAGGAGATAATTTTAGATAATGTACATGATGTTTTTCCACTGATAAGAGATATTAGTCATTGTATGGATCTGATTCCTAGAGCTATTTTACCATACAAGCCACCACATCGATTGACATCGACTGAGAATGAAGAACTCAACCAAAAATTTCATGAGTTGATGAACAAGGGTTTAATTAGAGAAAGTTTGAGTCTATGTGAAGTACCAACTGTATTGGCACCTAAGAAGAATGGAGAATGGTGAATGTGCACTTATTCAAGATCAATCAATAAGATCATAGTTAAGTATAGGTTCCCTATACCAAGGATGGATGATATAATGGATTGTTTGAGTTGAGAAAAATATTTTACCAAAATTGATTTGAAGAGTGGATATCATCAGATTAGAATCAGAGAAGGTGATGAATGGAAGACTACTTTCAAGACACAAGAAGGTTTGTATGAGTGGTTGGTTATGCCCTTTTGTTTAAATAATGCACCGAGTACATTTACGAGGTTAATGAATGATATTTTGAAGAAATTATTGAATAAATGTGTGATTGTATACTTGGATGATATTCTGATATTTAGTAAGACTAGAGAAGAACATTTGATGCATATAAGACAAGTATTGTAGAGATTGAAAGAGGAAAAGTTGCTGATAAATTTGAAAAAGTGTTCTTTAATGAAAGAAGAACTTGTGTATTTAGGTTTTTTTTATTTCAGCTGATGGTTTGAAGATGGATCCTGAGATGGTTGAAGCTATACTTGGTTGGCCTACACCTAAGAATGTCAGTGAGGTAAGATTGTTTCATGGATTGGAAACTTTTTAAAGGGATTTTATCAGAAATTTCAATTATATTTGTAATGTTATGACTGAGGCAATGAGAGGAGACAAGAGAGAATTCAGATGGACACATGGAGCCGATAAAATTTTTGAGACTTTGAAGCAGGAGGTTGTTGAATTGCCTGTGCTAGCTTCACTTGATTTTAATAAGGTATTTCAAGATGAATGTGATGCAAGTGGAAGTGCAATACGAGCTGTGTTGACCCAAGAAGGTAAACCTATTGCTTTCTTTAGTGAAAAGTTGAATGATGCAAAAAGGAAATATTTTGTCTATGATCAAGAATTGTATGCTATTGTTCAAGCTCTGAAGAAATGGAGAAATTATTTGATGTCGAGTGAATTTGTGTTGTATACTGAGCATAAGGCTTTACAATATTTGGGTAGTCATAATAAGTTGAATCAGAGACATATGAAATGGGTAGATTATTTGTGGAATTTCACATTTGTGATTAAGCATCAGAGTGGATTTTGTAACTGAGTTGCTGATACATTGAGTAGAAGAAGATCTTTGTTGACTGAAATGAGAATTGAGGTTCTTGGTTTTGTTGACATGAAGATTTGTATGAAAATTATCCTGATTTTTCTGAGTAGTGGAGAGTGTGCAGAGCACCTATTCCAAATTAGCCAAGTAAGTATGAAGACTATTTCATTCAAGAAGATATGTTGTTCAAAGGTATTCATTTGTGCATACTGAGAGGATCAATGAGAACTAATTTGATAAAGGAAAAACATAGTAGTGGTTTAGATGGACATTTTGGTATTAATAAGACATTGAGTTTGCTTAAGGAAAGGTATTTTTGGCCTTAATTGTATAAGGATGTTCATAAATTTGTGAAAATTTGTGGAGTTTGTCAAGTTGCAAAAGGAGTAAGTAAGAATATTGGTTTGTATACACCGATTTATGTTCTTGAGAAACCTTGGAGTGATATCAGTATGGATTTTTTTCTTGGCTTATTGAGGATAGCAAGAGGTAATGATTCCATATTTTTTGTGGTGGATAGATTTTCTAAGATGACACATTTCATACCATGTAAGAAAACATGAGATGTAGTACATATAGTAGATCTTTTCTTTAAGGAGATTGTTAGATTGTACAGATTACAGAGGAGCATCATCTCTGACCGAGATAGTAAGTTTGTCATCTATTTTTGGAAAACACTTTGGACAAAGTTGGACACTGAGTTGAAGTATAGTTCTACATTTCATCCACAGACTGATGGACAAATAGAGATTGTAAACCAAAGTTTGGGTAACTTGTTGAGATGCTTAGTTGGAGACACATTGAGTAATTGGAATTTGATATTGGCACAAGCAGAGTTTGCATATAATAATTTAGTAAATAGAAGTACTGGAAAGACACCTTTTGAGATTGTTCATAGCACACAACCAAGAGGTATATTAGACTTGAGAGACATTTTTAGAGAAGACAAAAGAAGTCCTAAAGAAGAAAATTTTGTTGAGTTCACGAAAAAAATTGCCTGAGGATGTAAAACATAAGTTGGAGCAAAGTAATCAAAAATACAAGGATAGTGCAGATAGATCAAGGAGACATAAAACTTTTGAAGTTGGTGATGCACTTATGGCTCATTTGAAGAAAGGAAGATTTCCTATTGGAACATATGGAAATTTAAAGATGAATAAATTTGGTCCTTGCAAAATATTGAGAAGATTTGATAGTGGAAATGCTTATGAAGTAGAATTAACTGCTGACATGGATATATCACCTATATTCAATATTTTAGACTTTTTTGAATATCATGAACTTGATGAAGAAGTGACAGTACCGAGTGATTAACCAAAGAAATAGATAGAGGAAGTTCAGCAGATTTTAAAACATAGAGTTGGAAGAAGTACAAGAGTAAAGGTATACATGGAGTATCATATAAAATGGAAGAACAGGCCGATTGAGAACTCATCTTGGATTTCTCAATCTAAGTTGGATTCAATTTAGTTGGATGTACACATGATTTGGAGAATCATTTATTTTAACCCAAGTGTCTGATGCAGGAGCATCTTGGGTTCTTTGGAAATCCTGGTCAACCAAAAATATGTTTGTTTTTGTTCGGTAGCTTGTTTGGAGGCCGCTGGGTAAAGTGCTCGGTAACTATTGTTTCTCAGTTACTTGTTCTATCTTGCTTTATCATCGGGTCTTGATGAATGTTGGCTTCTCAGTGGTTTCTTTCAATGATTTTTTTTTGTTGCTTAGTTACCTTCTTACCGAGTTTTTATTGTTTCTCGGTTGGTCATCACCGAGTTGTTCCTATTGCTCGATCGGCTTCTTACCGAGTCATTTATTTTGAAGTTTGATCTTTTGGCTGAATTTTGCATTTAATTTCCATAGTGTAATTAATGTGGGATATCTCATTGGGATGTGTGTGGACCTAAATCTAGGTCTTTGTTGCTTCCTATGTTGAATCTTTAGGATCTGAGTGCCGACCTCTTGGTGGAATCTTGTATATATTTAGTTTTTTGTTCTTAGATTAGGGATCAATTTTGGCAGATAGAAGATAGTATTAGCATATTTAGATCACAGGTTTATGACCTTGCATGTATCAAGATTATTCTCTAAACATCTATATGTATATGGCTGAAACTGGGAAGGCCTTACAGCCCGACCTGTAATAAGTTTGATGAATTGATATATGATCTATTGTTTCTTCTCTCCCTTTCTATTTTTTTTATTCTGTTTTGTTCTACAAGTTGGTTTGGATAGCTGGGAGTGCCTTGGGCCCCTGTTCTCCATGCCCTCCTTGTGTCAAAAATGTACTAATGCAATATTGAGATCCTAATAGGGACACTATACTTTTAGTGCATATTTGTGGGTACCATCTCTACCGGGGTTTTCCTTTGGCTAGGGTTTCCTTGACAAAAATTCATGGTGTTATGAGTTATGTGTTGTGTGCTTATGTTCTTTTCATTTTAGTAATTATATGGTTAAGTTGGAAATTATTAAGTTCATGTTTAAGTGTTGTAATATTGATTCACCCCCCTTTGAGTATTACTTTATCCTAATAGGGTTTTATGTCATAAAAAATTACATAGTGTTTGTCTTAGTGTTGAGATGGCATTAAAATTTTGACAGTTGATTCTAGGGTCTTCTACACCTACAAATTTGAGAATTGTGTGTGTGGGTGTCTATATAGGGGTTTTCCTTGGTCAACCCCTCGTTTGGTGATTCCCACCTCCACAAATATCTAAATATAATAAAGATAAAGTGTGTAGTGCTCGTGAATCTAGAGTATGTCTAAATTTCTATGAGCTAACATGCATAAATGTAATGTAAATATCTACCCTAATATGATATATAAAAACCTATATGAAAATGCTATCAATGTGTGATTGAGAGAATTTGGGAATTTGGTCATTCGTAGCTTTGGTATTGATTTACCCTTAAATCCATATCATTTAAAAAAAAATTAAATTACCATTTGAGAGCTTGAGGGGTAAAACATTAGGATGGATGACTATTGTCCTCTTCCATAAAATGTAAGAATTAAAAATCCCCACACAAATAGAGGAGCTCGCTTGGGCTATGGGTTTTCTCCTTATTGGTCTCAGGTTCAACTCTGAGGCCCATATTTAACCAAATGTATTAGGAAGGTGGGTTGTCAGTACATCTCCAGAGACTAGTCTTTCCTTAGTTCACCCCAAATGAGCATTGGATTGGGTCGCAAGGATACCTTGGGTAACCTAAAAAAATAAATAAGAATAAAAAATAATAATCATGACTCAAATTCATATTACTGCCATTACTCCATCTTTAATTTTCACAAACCTTTAAGTTATCTCAAGATTTAATGTTATGGAGGGTAATGTTATCATTTCTCTCAAGATTGCATAATTAAATAAACATGCTTAGTAAAATGGGCCCTTGGTCTACTGGTGAAGTTGAATGGCTCTAAATGAGCCCACTAGGGATCAAGTCTTTCTAAGTGTGAGGGTCTAACATCATAAGGGACAAGACCACAATTGTACCCCAAGTAAATTTGGCATAATATATATCCCTCAATTGTTGACTCTTTACCAAAGAGGTTTCAACCTATAGGATCATCCTCCCATGTTGGTTAGCTAGAATTATTTGTGAAGGCCCTCACTTGGTTGGTGTTCTCACGGGATTCATGCCCTTGTGGGGATACCATGCTTGTGGTCTAAACCTCCATTAAAATAAATAAACATGATTAAAAGGAACCCTAACTAATTCTAATTGAAATTATACACCCTCCTTACTCAATTTGTATGGCATTCCTGGGATCAACACCTTGATGATCGTATAAAAAAATGACTTATTAAGTTAATAAATAATTAAATTTAAAAATAAAATAAATTTTAATTTATCAAATTAAAATATTAATATGATTATATAAAATAAAACATAAATTTAAAATTGTGTGTTAATGGTCTTTCTTGGGTTCATCTAATATATGCAGTGGAAAAGAATGTAAAGTGGACTGCTCCAGAGGAAGGATGGGTCAAAGCAAATTTTGATGGGGCATCTAAAGGAAATTTGTGGTCGTCATGAGAAAGAATTGTAATATATGATTACAAGGGTAACATTTTGACCCTAGGCACTCAGAAGCTCCATGATGGTACAAACAATGATGCAAAAGCAAGAGCGACTTTGATTGCTATTAACTTGGCAAGTAAAATGGACACTAACAATTTGCATTTGGAGGGAGATTCACATATCATCACCAATGCAATAAAAAATGGGGAGAATCAAGGATGGAAGATAAATAAAATCATCAAATTGGTAAGATACAAACTATTAAAATTTCAAATTTTCAAGATTACCCACACATATAGAGCATGTAATCATTTGGTGGACACAATCTCCAAATGGGTAATAGAATTACCCATGGAAAATGATCATATCATTATTGAATATTTTTTACCTCAATTTGGATGGATTGGGATTATAATAGGTATGTTGGAGATTGTAATAATCTCCCAAAATGTATGTTGTGTTTCCCCAAAAAAGGTTGTTCAATGTGTGGAATTAATACACAAGACAAAGAGTCTTTTTGTGTAAATTTGTATTCGATTGAATGAGACAATATTTGCAAAGAAACAAAGGTTCTTCCCAGTGTGAGTGGTCGAAGTGACAAAGAAAGTTGAGAATGGATCCAAATTTCAACCATTGCACCTAGAAGCAACATTTGGATTTTTGGAGGAGGATTTTAGATGACAGGTTAAAGAAGGCTTTTCCATATGTTCAAGATGATTTTGGGTGACAAACTTTTGCACACAGAGTTCAAATACAAAACAAATGCAAAGAGATGAGGAAAAGATAACACACACTGGATAATGATAACGTGCATTAGGGAGGAGTTGTGTGATGGTATGAATTATTTCCTTGACATATAAAATTCTAGGGTTGGATTTAAGGCCATGGGAGAATGGATACATTTATCCAAATTTACACCATTGATTCAACCCTTTTTCATATGGATTTTGTTTGAGGAAAAGGAGGCACAAAGGCCCCAAGCACAAGTTGGCTAGGATAACATCACAAAATACCTGCTTGAGTGGGATGTGAAGAAGAGAGCTAGAGCATCCCCTAAACAACTATTGAGGAAGATAAAAATGAAAGTTTACCAAAGAAGATCAATAGGAACAATAGCAGGAGAATAAATTCAAAGCAAAAAGGCAATAGGATATTTTTTGTTCTTTTTTTTTTATAAATAATTTTGGCATATATCTTTAAGGCAAAATCTAGGTCAAGTGTAAACTTGTAAATACTATATTTTTTGGTGTAGTGGTAGTGTCATATAAGATGTAATCAAATTTTGCATAGAAAGAGACATAAGGTTTGGATGCAAAATGTAAATCTTTGTGGTTAAAGCCCCAAAATCAAAAAGTGTATACAATTTTTATAATCAATACAAATATTTTACAGATAAAAAATTATAATTATAATTGTTCAAAATAATTAAAATTTTAAGAAGGTAAAAATTTATAAATTATAATAATTATAATAATTTTTAGTTTTGATTTATAATTTGATAAAAAAATAAGAATAATTAAAATAAATTTCAAACTTAAATTAAGTTAAAAATTAAAATAAAAAATCCAATACAATGTTCAAATATATCAAATTCTCAATATTAATTAAAATAATAATAAATGAATGAATAGTAAATTTATTAAACTAATATATGATACATATATTTATTGAAAACTTTCTATTTACATATTTATACAAAACAAAAAAATATTTTGGTTGGACGATTTGAAGGGATTTGGGTAGATCTGTGAAAGATTGGTGATAGAATAGGTCCTAGGTGGAATCAATACATTGCCCACATGAAATTGTTTTGATTGGCTCCAAGGTGGTTGGTGAAACTAACGTTGTTTTTCTGTGGGTGTTGAAGGGGTAGGAGGTGGTTGCATGATGATAGATTTTGTGACTTGAAATTTTCTTTGACTTTTCTCTCTATCGAGTGTAGAGTGGGTGGCTTCATATTTTGATTTCACCTTAATTAAATAAATTTTCTCTAAAGATGTTGTCATACGGTCCTAAAAAAATTAGCACCCATTATTGGTGGCTCTACGACCTATAGCCCCTCTTTTATGATTTCAAGGTCTTTTTGCCCGTTTTACTTGGTCTCGACAACCTGTAATTCAAATTGGGGCCTCTGCTTGTCACCCTGATGTCCCTGGCCAAATTTAGGACCAAATTCTAGGGTGAACAATGTTTCAAACATTGTGTCCCTGGGTGCATAATTTTCTAGGCGTTCTGCACCCAAATATTTTGTCCCAGAATAGGCCTAGAGCCCAATATCTGGGTTTTTCATTCAATTCTTCTCCAGAGGTTGGTCTAGCTTAGTTTTAGATACTAAAATAAGGGGAAAAGTATATAAACCCTATATCTCTCCTCATTTTGACATCTCATATCATACTCAAGCTGTCAACTGAAAGCAATCATTTTCATATTAAGAGTATTCAAGCAAGTTAGGTGATTTCAAGATCTCAAGCCAAGGCATTCTTCTTCTTCTTTCATCTCATCAAGGAAATATTCTTCAATTTGGAGATATCTTTTCTATCCCATGATGGTGTCTTAGTAAATCTCTCAAACAAGAAAAGAATGTATCTCTCTCTCCATCATTCTTCTCTCTCTGCTTGCAAGTGTGATCAAGTATTTCAAGAAAATCAAGATCTAGGGGTGGTATTCATAGATCCATCCACATGTAAAGGAATAATTGATCCTAGATCTTTCTACAAGGTCATCATCTACATTAAAGTAATAAACATCAATCATACTTCATGAATTTAAGTGATACAAAGATTTGTCCATGAGGATAAGCACATTAATATGGTACGATTCTTTGTGTTTACTTTATGCTTTACATTTCATATTTCAATGTTGATTCCTAAATAGGGGTTTGACCAAGGCAAACCCCTTTAGCCAACCTATTTCCCTATCTTTACATGTGTGGGTACAAGCCAGGAAGTTGTAATTGAAGATTCAAGCTCTGCAAGTCCCAACATAGGGTCCAACATAGGGTCCCACAGAATCTGGAACATAATTAACAGGTAAAAAATGTTCCAAACATTTTGCACCCTCATAAATAGGCTCAAATTTTTAGGATAGGTAGTTGGCAGTTCTCAGGACCCAGAAATGGAAGTAAAGTTGTTTCTAGGATGTTGAGAGTTGAAATAATTGAAACAAAACAACATCTCCTTCATCTTTTCAAGGTATACTTATCTTTATCACGTTTCAATTTCCATTTCCTTTTTAACATTTGTATATTTAGATAATTCAATTTTTCTTCCTTCTCAATTCCCAAATAACAATACACATAAAAGAATACAAGCCCCTAAGATCTGAATATGAAATTGGCATCACTCTATCCTTTTTGTGATGTTCATCTGATTTAACTTGAGGTGGATTCATATTCTAATGTGCATTGTGAATTTGGGGAGAGTTTAGATCCTATTAGGTGATCCCCATTTTCCCCCTATACATTTTAGTGAACCCAACTCATAACATTTCCATTTTGATTTTGTGTCTAGATCTATTTTGTATGCATTGCATTTTACATTATATGAATTTAGATATCTTTTACATTCATTTCATTTTGCTATTTATTTCTCCTCTTTGTGCATTTTTTATATCTAGATCTATTTTTTCATTTGGATATTTAAACTTGTGTTAGATCTGTTTTAATTTCATGTTTAATGTGTGGCTAAGAAGTGCTTTACAATTGATCTAGCTTCACTTTTTTGGCGTAAGTAGTAGATCTCCTTTGTGATTTTCTTTAGATCTACCTTCTTTTCATTTTGTGCATTATTGTTATTACATTTAGTCCTACCTATATCATTCTCATTAGGAGAAGCTGTATACTTATGGGTTCCTTTGATCCCAAGTTCTCTTTCCTTCCTAAGAATCTTAAAGATATCAACATTCATAATAATTATCTTCCTCCACCTCTTACAACTCTTCTCATTCTTCTCATTATGAATATGAGAGCCTAAGAGTTACACCTAGTCAAATCCAAAAGCTCTCTCATGAATTTGAAAATTTTGAACAATGGTTAGGTCAAGAGAATCCCATTCCCGAGGGTATTTCTATGGTTGGTTGTTTGAGAAAGATAATTCATAACGATGAACATTGAATGGATTTCTTACATGCTCTTTCTCAATATGTTCATAACAATGTCAAGCCACTTCAAGATTGTGCTCAAGAACTTGGTTACACTCAACCTCCCATTAATGTTTAGCCTTTGAATCATATTCTACCTCAATACCTAGTGTTTCTACCTATAATGAACCTATCATAACTAATTCCTTTCAACCTTCCAATCCTATACATGTTCCCATTCCTAATAGTAGTGTTCCTTCCTCTAGTATGCCATATGTTTCTTTACCTTCATCCATGCCCACTTACAATATTGTGCCTTTTTCTTATTCCAATGTTCCTTCCATTTAAAATAATGATCCTAATTCTACCCACATACCTCCTACTCTTTCCATAGAATCTACAATCAATAGTCTTGCACAAACTGTGTCATCTTTACAACAAGAAATTGCTTCCATGACTCAATCCAAGTTTAACATACCATTTTGTGATATTTCTAGTCCCTTAACCTTGGATATAACTTGTGTTTTCATTCCTTGATACATGGAGATCCCTCATTTAGACACCTACAATGGTAAAGGGGATCCCTTAACCCATGTTAAGACCTTTCAAACATTGTGTGGTGACTTTTCTCATGATCAAAGGTTCATGGCTAAGCTATTTAATAGAACCTTTTTTGATAAGGCCTTTCAATGGTATTTCTCCTTGCCTCATTATTCCATTGATTCCTTTCAAAAATTTCCAATTCCTTCATTCAACAATTCTAAAACAATATTAGTCCTAAGATATCCTTGACTGATTTGAAGGTCCTAAAGAAAAGGTTACTAATTTTATTGGTATATTTAAACATTTGCATGCTCAAATCTCTTGTGTTATACTTGATATTGATGTACAACATATGTTTATTTCTAATTTACAAAAAAAATTAGGGACAAGATTTTGTTTTTTAATTCTCTTCTTTTACTCAATTATGTGAAGTGCTTCATAATTATCAGTTTCAAGTGATTCAATTTGAGAGAACCACTCCAATGGCTCCAGATGATAAGGATGATGCCACATCAAATTCCCTTCAGAAGTTTCAAAAACTAAAGGTCTTCATCAAGAAAAAATCTTCATTTAATCATGTTGATGAGAAAGTGACAACTACATCCATAGGTGTGGCTCCTTTATCATCTTAATTTAAACTTGATTGTAATTTTACTCAGTTTAATGAATCTTTTCATAATGTGATGATGAAGTGTCTTAATACTAATATGTTAACTCTTCCTCTCATTAACCCAATTGATAATAACAAATCTCAATCTAAATGCTTCAATCCCAACACTTTCTGTCAATACCATTGTCAACCTGGTCATGATACTGAAAAAGGTTTCCATTTGAAATTTGTCATCCAAGACCTTTTTTTATTCCAATTCCATATTGTTTGAAGGTGTGAATGACAAAGGAAATAAATCTGCAGCACCTCCCAATAGAAAATATTTCAAATTTATATTGATCCTTTACCGTCTCATTCCACTCATACCATTGAGTCTACCAAACATTTTCCTTCTTCCTCCCATGTCGTTACATATGATGATGAAACTATTGAAGCCAACAATGTGGTTAACATTATTGATCAAGCCAAATTCAAACCTAAACCCAAACCTAAACTTGAGATTCCCATTGCCTTTGACCCTAGTGAAATTATTAAGGCTCCTGATGGTCCTCTTTACATTGTTGATAGAGTTAATGGTATTCTTTTTTGTGGTATCCTTATAGATCCAAATTGTATGGTGAATGTTATAACTAAAGAAAATATTTTCACAAGACAAATACAACATGATTTCCATGACAATTTTGATGTGAAAATTCAAACTTGTAATGTTTTCACATCCTACCCATGGTTCTATCACTTTTCACATAGAGGTTGCTGGTAAAACTTTATATGTCACCTTTTTTCTCATCCCAACTTTTGATCAATATCAAGTCTGACTTGGTCTTCCTTGGCTCCCCTCTATGAAATTTGTAGCCTCTCCTATCTGTAAGTGTATAAAATTTCCTAATGGTGAAATTAGCACTATTAATCACAGTCTTCTTCATCCTTTAGTCCCTTGAGAGTACATTTACCTTGACTTATTTTTTCCATCTATAACTCAACCCACTCACAATCACAAAGAAAATATTTCCCATACTTATCAAAAGTACAAAATCCAAAATATTTGTGAACTCATCAATCCTAAGGTATTCTATCTCCTTTCCATAGACCTGGGCTCCTTCCTACACCACCTAAACCTCCTCTTTATACCTTTTTTCCACCTCATATAACCTACAAACCTTCTACCCATAGTATCTCTCAACCTAGTGAGGTTCCTTCAGTTCTTATCCCTAAGGAATAAAAGGATCCAATGTTGATTGTGTATCTTCCTAAATATTTAGCACCCTTAATTGGAGTCTCTAGGCCTATTGGATCCTATTTTGGTGATTTTGAGATCTGAATGTCCATTATTCTTGATCCTATCAACTTGCGCTCCCTCCTGCATCTTATCACATTCCCTGACATCCTGGCAAAACCTAGGCTTGTTTTACCTAGGACAAGTCAACCTATCGACTTGTCCCAGGGTGACAAGTCTGGATCTTGACTTGTTCCCTGGGGTATAAGTTGGTTCTCAACTTGTCCCTAGATTTTTGAGCCTAGATTTGGCCCAACACCCAATGTCAAGATCTTCCTCCAAGGTTCAGATCTATGGTCATCCTTGATCAAATTTGAAGCCCAAAATGAGTATAAAAGGACATCTTCTCCCCTCATTTTGGAAAATCCCTAATATACATGGCATTCAAGTGAGAGCATTCAAGCATTCAAGCAATTTAGGATTTGGATTCAAGATTTGAAGGAAAACATCCAATTCAAGATCTTTGAGTCTCCATTTCTTCAAGATTCATTCAAGGAAAGGCAATATTCTCTAGTTAGTGCAAGTTTCTCTCCCATGAAACTTACATCAAAATCAAGAAAGAAGATTCTTACATCCATTCCTCTTCCTCTTTCCTTCTTTAATTGGTTATCAAGCATACATACATTCAATATCTAGGAGTGTAAATCATAGATCCATGCATTTGTGAAGGCATCCTTGATTCTACATCTCATTCCAATAATATTGCAAGCATCTTCATGGATTTGAGTGATTATTATATTCATTCGTGAGGGTTTCATACAAGGTGAATCAACCATTTACCTTTCTATTTTAGATGTTGCTTTCCTTTATGCAATTTCAATTCAATTTCAAGATTAATTCCTAAACAAGGGTTTGACCAAGGAAAACCCCTTTCCAAAACCTTTTCCACCATTTTTCTATGTGCAGGAACAAGTTATAGAGTTGCGGTCTCAGATCTAAGAAGTACAAATGCAGACACAAGATCCCAGAAAGTTTCATTAGATTTGGCATACTAGGAACAAGTGGACTTCTCAACTTGTCCCTGGATACAAATTGACTTCTTGACTTGTCCCTGCACTTTTTTAGAACATATAGTTATAGGTCTCAGTTTCTTAAATCTATAGTTACAGTTGATTCTGACATTCCAGCGATAGTCAAATTCAGATCCAAAGTTCAAATCTCCTTTTCTTATTTCAAGGTGCATTCCTTCCTTCTTTTTTATTGCATTTACTTTCATGGATCATATCTTCTATTACTTGCTTCATAATCTACTTTATGACTTATCATTTACATATCATTTTCCCCTTTAAAGGAATACTGAATCCCCTTTTGGTCTATATCTTGCATTAGCACCCTTCTTCCTTTGGTTGTGCTAATCAGATTTTACTTAAGGGTTGGGTTTGTATTCCTAATGTATATGTGCCCACAATTTTGGTGAGTGAACTACATCCTAGAATTTATCGCCATTTTCTACTATACGTTTTTGGTTTCAACTTATGACATTTACTCTTTTGATTTGGTGTTATATTTCCTTTCTTTGCATTTAGATATCTAGATCTATTTTGTATGTATCATATTATTACAATCTATACATTTGGAATCTTGATGAGACCAACATGTATATTAGTAAAATCCATCCTACCATGGAGAACAACTCTTCCCATTATTATGACGATGAAGATAAGGATTTAAGATTCCCTCCTATGCAAGTCCAAAAAAATTCCAATGACTTTGAGAAAAATTTATAATGGTTAGGACAAGAAAAACCTAATCCTAAATTCATTTATGGTGTAGAAGGTTTAAGGAAGCTCATTCATAATTAGGAACATGATGTTAAAAATTTGTGTAGTATTTATCATCTCATTGATAACAATGTAAATCCTATTATGAATTATGCTCAAGATATAGGTCTTCTTCCACCTACTACTAGTGTTGAGACCTCTATGCCTATTTCTATCTCTATCCCTAGTATTTCCACTTATGTTCCCCCTATCATAACAACTTCTAATCAAAATATCAATCCTACACACGTTTATATCTCTAATCCTATTTCTCCTTCCATTCCTTCAAGTGTTCCATGTGTTTCATTGCCTTCATCCATGCCCACTTACCTTAGTGTGCCCTTTTCATATCCATTTTTTCCTTTTATCTCTCATAATACTCCAAATATTTCAAACACACCTCATACTACCATTCTTTATAATGATCCCACCATTAAAAGCTTGGCTCAAGCTATGTCTTCCTTACAACAAACAATTGCTTCAATTACTCAATCCAAGTTCAATATCCCTACTTGTGACATTAATAGTCCTTTGTCTTTAGATATCATTCATGTCATTATCTTTCAACACATGGAGATTCCTCACCTTGAGACTATAATTATAAGGGTGATCCTTTGAATCATGTTAAAACATTTCAAACCTTATGTAGTGGTTTCTCTCATGACCATAGATTCATGGCAAAGTTGTTTACTAGAACATTTTGAGACAAATATTTGCAAAGGTATTGTTCTTTACCTCCTTATTCTATTTATTCCTTTCAAAATATTTCTAATTATTTTATTGAAAATTTTCAAAACAACATTGGTCCTAAAATTTCTTTGACTGATTTAACGCATTATAAACAAGGTGTTAAAGAAAAAGTGATTGATAGATTTAAGAATTTGCATGCTTAGGTTTCTTATCATGTGCCTGATATTAATGGTCAAGGAATTTTTATTTCTAATTATAAAAATACATTAGAGATAAGATTCTACTTTCTAAATTCTCTTATTTCACTTAATTATGTGTACTGCTTCATAATTATCAAATTCAAGTGAGTCAATTTGAGAGCACCATTCAATGGCTTCTATTGATAAGAGTGATTTCGCATCCAATAATTTAAATAAATTTCAGAAACCAAATAACTTCATTAAGATCAAAAATTCATCCAACAATGTTGATGAACAAGTGGAAGCAACATCCAAAGGTGTGGCTCCTTTGTCATCTATCTTTAGACCTGCTAGTAATTTCACTCATCTTTGTGAATCTTTGCATAATTTGGTGTTGAAGCTAATTAATGTTAATGTGTTAACACTTTCTCCTCTCAAACCAATTAACACATCCAAAAAAAATTTGAAACACTTTGATCATAAATCTTTCTGTCAATGCCATTATCAACCTAGCCATGATACTGAAGAGTATTTCCATTTTAAACATATTATCCAAGACCTTATTGTTTCTAATGGTATATCTGTTGAGGGTGTTAATGATCAAGGAAACAAATTTGTAGCACCTCCCAACTAAAACCTCCAAATCTTTACTAATCCTTTGCATTCTCATTCAACCAATATCATTGAGACTGCACAACCTTGATCTTCCTCTCCCACTCAGCTTAATGACTATGATGATAAAGTTCATATTGTCAATATCATTGACCAAACTGGACCTAAACCTAAAAATAAACTCTAGCTTTGCATTACCTTTAACCCTAATGAGATAAATAAAGAACATCGTGGTCCCCTTTATATTGTGGCAAAGGTTAATGTCCTTTATTCTCATGGTGTCCTTATTGACCTACTTTCATGGTGAATGTGATAACTGAAGAGCATCTTTTTAGTAGATTATTGCAACTTGAATTTTATGATAAATATGATGTTATGATTCAAAATTACAATTATTTCCTATTGAATTTGGTGGTAAAAATTTTGATTTTACCTTCACTTTGATCCCAACTTATGATCAATTTCAATTAAAACTTGATCTTCCTTGGATTACCTCCATGAAATTCGTGGTCTATCCTATTCATAGATATTTGAAATTTCCTCATAATGGAGAAATCATGATTGTTAACCATATCCTTTATCATCCTTCAGTACCTCGAGACTCAGTGACCTTGATTTCTTTTGTCCTTCCATGCCTCAACCAACCAAAGTTCATCCCAATAACCTCTTCTGATCATATCAAGCCTATAAGATCCAAAATATTTGTGAACTTAGAAAACCCAAATATGTTCCATATCTTTTCCCTAGATGTGGACTTCTTCCTACACCTCCTATATATGATTTTGTTCCACCTCCCATATCTTATAAATGTTTTGTTGATGTTATCTCTCAACCTACTGTGGCTCCTTCTATTCTTTCTCATAAAGAAGAAAAGGACCTAATGTTGATTGATCCTAAACCAAACCCAATTTCAAACAAAACAAAATGTATTTATCATGCGTGTGATTTCCATCATATACATTGTGCTAGATCTCTACAGCATGCTTCCCAACACATTTATTTACCTCATACACGTATTGATGCTTTGATTCTATTTGAACAACCATGCTTGAGCCAAAGGAGGAAGTTAATTTGAAAAAAAAATAAGAAAATTGAGCAAAAATGATAATTATGTTTGTATCTTGGATTCTATTACAATTAATTTTGATAAAGAAGATACTCTTGATGATGATACTTTTGATCCTAACAATGTTATTCATGCTACTAACTCTAATGGCATGTGTGAGATTATTGATCTTGATCATGACTTTATATCTATGTTTTCAGAAAAATTATCTATTACTCCTAGTGACAAACAAAACAACCTATCTTTACATCATAGTACTTGTTCAGAACTGGTCTTGTTCCATCAATCGTACTTGATGTTTCTACTCTTGAAATTTTCCCACCTTCCCTAAACATTACATATCAAGATGGGGGGGCAAGAGATACGCTTGACTAGCTCCTCTTATAAGGTGGATTTTGTGTATTTGTGTTTTTTTCATGATGTTCTTCCCCCATGATGTACTTCCTATTAAATGTTTTCTTTATATTTCTTTAAACAAACCTTATTTCTCTGTTGGAGCAAGGTTATAAAGGAATCAAAATTTTGTAAACATTCTTCTATTTCCATCTCACTTCTTCTATATTTTGTTATATCTTATGTCATGCATGTGTCACTATTCGTAAATGTTCCTTTGTGTTGTCTAATTGAGGATGATGCAAAATGGTAGTTACCTATTTTTTTTTGGTCTCCATGACACTAACCCAAAAATACTCTTCTTCATAATTATTATATGTTATTATTTCATTGTTCTTGTAGTTTTTCTACCTTTGGGGGATGATGACATTTCATTTTGATATAGTATCTCATGTATTATCATATGATCATACTGAACCTAGAGTTAGTATATCCCTTTTGTGCTCTCTTTTGTCATGTGCTTATTTCCCTTGATTTGTCCTTTATTAGGGCCATCTCACAATGGAAACATTTCTTGTGGGTACTTGTATGCTCTGTTAAAGCCATTGCTCCCATTAAGGTGTCTACAATCGCTTTAACGTGGGGGCATACACTTCCCTCTATGTTTCACATTTTGCACATACATACGCAATGATTTAATGCAACCTCTCTCATGGATGACCAAGGAGACAATATTTTCCTTGTGTTTATCCTTTGTATTTGGATCCCTTAATGGAAAAAATATTTTCTTAAGGACCGATCCTTCCTCTTTTATCCCTAAGGAGACAATTCTTTCCTTAGGCCCGATCTCTCTTCCTCTTTGATCCCTAAGGAAACAATGCTTTCCTTAGGCCTGGTCACTTTTTTCCTTTGATCCCTAAGGATAAATAGTTTCCTTAGGCCCGATCATGCATTTTTTGGATCCCTTAATGGGGACAATGCTTTCCTTAAGGCCTAGTCCTTGTTGATGGATTGACTAGCATAACATAGCCTGCTAGACCTTTCAATATCATCTTTTGTGATGCTTTTCCTTTTGTGTGGTCTATAGTAATAAAATCTCTCTCTCTCTCTCTCTCTCTCTCTCTCTCTCTCTCTCTCTCTCTCTCTCTCTCTCTCTCTCACACACACACACACACACACACATCTTGGTTTTGGATTTGATGAAGACTTGAGTCACCTAGGGGCTTGGTGTTTCTTTATCTCCTTGAACTTGATGAGTTCATCCTTATGCATTCAATCTACTTTACTGTGAGCATGATATTTTCTCATACTCCCACTAAAGTGGGGGCTAAATGTATCTTCCTAAAAATTTATCACCCATAATTGGAGGCTTTAGGACCTATTCGACCAATTTTGGTGATTTTGAGGTTTGAATGTCCCTTATGCTTGATCCCAAAAACTTGCATTTCCTCCTCCCTCATCTAATCACATTCCCTGACATCCTGGAAAAACCTAGGTTTATTCTACCTAGGAAAATTCAACCTATCAACTTGTCCCAAGGGTACGAGTTGAGATCTCAACTTGTTCCTTGGGGTACAAGTTGCTTCTCAACTTGTCCCTAGGTTTTATAGCCTAGATTTGACCTAGGGCCCAATGTCGGGATCTTCCTCTGAGGTCTAGATCTGTGGTTGACCTTGATCAAATTTGAAATTCTAAATGTGTATAAAAGGAAATCTTCTCCCCTCATTTTTCCAATCCATAATATACATGACATTCAAATGCAAGCATTCAAGCATTTAATCAATTAAGGATTTGAAGGCAAGCATCCAATTCAAGATCTCCATGTCTCCATTTCTTAAAGATCCATTCAATCAAAGGAAATATTCTCTATTTGATTCAAGTTGCTCTCCCATGATGGCCAAGTAGAGGAATTCACAATCAAGCAAGAAGATTCATCATTCTATTCTTCATCTCTCCTTATCGAAGTGGTTATCAAGCATACATACATTCAAGATCTAGGAGTGGAAATCACAGATCCATGCATTTTTTAAGGCATCCTTGATTCTACATCTCATTCTAAGAATATTTCAATCATCTTCATGGATTTGAGGGATTACTACATCCGATCATGGGGTTTTCTTACAAGGTGAATTAACCATTACCTTTCCACTTTACATGTTACTTTCCTTTATGAAATTTCAATTCAATTTCAAGGTTAATTCCTAAACAGGGGTTTGTTTAAGGAAAACCCCTTTCTACAACCTTTTCTCCCATTTTTATGTACGAAGGAACAGGTTACAGAGTTGCGGTCTCAGATCTGAGAAGTACAGGTGAAGACATAGGATCCTAGAAAGTTTCATCAGATTTGGCACTACTGGGAACAAGTTGACTTCTCAACTTGTCCCTGGGTACAAGTCAACTTCCTGACATGTCCCTGGGTACAAGTTGGCTTATCAACTTGTCCCTAGGTACAAGTTGACTTCTCGACTTGTCCCTAGGTACAATTTGACTTCTTGACTTGTCCCTAGGTACAAGTCAACTTCTCAACTTGTCCCTGCACTTTTTGGTTGAAATTTGTAGAAAAAATAATTACAGGTCTTAGTTTCCTAGATCTGGAATTACAGTTGATTCTGACATTATGATAGTACTCAAATTAAAATATCCTCTTCTTATTTCAAGGTGCATTCATTCCTTCACTTTTATTTCATTTACTTTCATAGATAAGATCTTCTATTACTTGATTCATCTTCTACTTTATCACTTATTATTTACATATCATTTTCCCCTTTTAACTAATATCAAATCCCGCTTTGGTATAGATCTTGCATTAACACCCTTATTCCTTTAGTTGTGATAATCATATTTTACTTAAGGGTTGGGTTTGTATTCGTAATACATAAGTGCCCACAAATTTAGTGAGTGATCTACATCCCAGAATTTCTCACCATTTTCCATTATACATATTGATCCCAAACCAAATCATATCTCTAGCGAGACTAAACATAGTTATTGTGCATGTGATCTTTGTCACAAGCAGTGTGCTAGATCCCATGAGTGTACTTACCAAATCCTTTCCTCCCTTAAAACACGTACTGATTCTTTGATTCCATTTGACCAACCTATACATAGCCTAAGGGAGGAACTCAATTTCAAAAATATGATAATTCTATTTGTATCTTGGATTCTATTATGATTAATTTGGATGATGAAGATACTCTAGATGATTATGTCTTTGATGCAACTAAGGATTATATTCATGTTACTGATTCTAATGATATGTATGAGATTATTAATGTTAATCATGATTTTCCAACTATGTTTTTACGATAATTATCTCTTAGTCCTAGTGACAAACAAAGTGACCCATCTTTACAACATGGTCCTTGTTTGGAACTGGTTATTATTCAATCTACTATGATTCACATTTATCCAAGTTTTCCACCTTCCCTAAACATTGCAGAGCAAGATGGGGGGGAATCAATATGCTTTACTAGCTCCTCGTGTATAGTAGAATCTATGTGTTTGCTTGTTTGTCATGATGTGCTTCCCCTGTGATTTGTTGCTTGTTATATTTTTGTTTAGATTTCTTTAAACAACCTGTGTTTCTCTATTGGAACTAGGTGATAAATGAATTAATCTATTGTGACATTCTTCTATTTGTATCTCATTTATTCTATCTATCATTATATGTTATGTTGTACATATGCCAATATTCATAAATGTGCTTTTGTGTTGTCTGATTGGGAATGATGCAAAATGGTAGCTACCTACTATTTTTGGTCTCTTCCATGTTGGACCAAAAATACTCTTCTTTGTGATTCTTATATGATGTTCTTCTATTATGCTTGTAGTTCATGTACCTTGGGAGAATGATAACATCTCATTTTGATATAATATACATGTATTATCATATGATCATACTCACCCCCGAGTTAGTAGATCACTTTTGTGCTCTCTTTTTCTATGTGTTTCATTTCCCTTGGTTTGTCATTTCTTGGGGCATCTCATACTAGAAACATATTTTGTTGGATGCATGTATGCTTTTTAAAGTCATTTCTCTCGTTAAGGTATTTTCAATTGCTTTAACATGGGGACATACACTCTGCTCATTGTTTCACACTTTACATGCACACACAATGATTCAGTGGTACCCATCAAGGATCCTTAGACTTATCTTGCTTTCATTGTTCCTTTAACTAACCACACGCATTGGTCATTTAACTGACTTCTTTTCAGATCCTTAGACTGATCATCTTCAACGGGTTGACTAGAAACTATGTAGCTTGCTATACTTTTAGTGCCATCTTTTGCAGCACCATTTCTTTTTCATGATCTAGATTAAGGCAACTCCTTACTAGGATAGAAGCCATGCCCTATTTCTCTCTCTTCCTTTCTCTTTTGAGTAAGGCCTCTCTTATTTTGGTTTTGGGTTTTATGAAGACTTAATTCACTTGGGGGATTGATGCTTCTTTGTTTCCTTGACCTTGATAAGACCTTTCATATGCATTGATCTACTTTACCGTAAGCATTAGTTTTTCTTACACTCTCACTTAAGTGGGGGCTCAATGTACCATCCTAACAAGTTAGAAACCATTATTTATGGCTCTAATTAGGATCTATAACCCCTCTTTTGTGATTTTGAGGTCTTTTTGCCCATTTTGCTTGATCCCAGCAACCTATAATTCAAATTGGGGCCTCTTCTTGTCATTCAAATGTACATGACCAAAATTGGGACAAAAGCCTAGGGTGCACAATGTTTCAAACATTGTTTCCCTGGGTGCATAATGTTCTAGGTTCTTTGTACCCAAGTATTTTTTCCTAGATTGGGCTTAGAGCCTTATATTTGGATTTTTCATTAAATTCTTCTCTGGTGGTCAGTCTGGCTTAGTTTTAGATCCCAAAATGATGGGAAAATATATAAATCCCATATCTCTCCTCATTTTGACATCTTATATCATACTCAATATATCAAGTGCAGACAACCATTTTCATATTTTCAAGAGCATTCAAGCAAGCTAGGTGATTTCAAGATCTCAAGCCAAGGAAATCTTCTTAAAGTTGGAGATATATTTTATATCCCATGGTGGTTTCTTAGTGGATCTCTCAAACAAGAAAAGAATATATCTCTTTCTCCATCATTCTTATCTCTCTCCTTGCAACTGTGATTAAGTATTTAAAGAAAATCAAGATCTAGGGGTATTATGCATAGATCCATGCACATGTGAAGGCATCCTTGATCCTACATATCTTCTATGAGTTCAACATCTGTATTCAAGAAAAAAACCTCAAGCATACTTAATGGATTTGAGCGATAAAAACATCTTTCCATTTGGGTAAGCACATTAACATGGTACTGAGCCTTTGTCTTTACTTTATGCCTTACATTTCATATTTCAAGGTTGATTCCTAAATAGGGGTTTGACCAAGGAAAAACCCTTTAGCCAACCTATTTCCCTATTTTTTTGTGTGCGGGTATAGGATAGGAAGTTGTAATTGTAGATTTGAGCTCCGCATGTCCTGACACACGTCTCCATAGAATTTTTAAGATAATCAACAGGTATAGAATATTTCCAAATTTTCTACACCTAGGTACATAACATTCCAAATATTTTACACCCTCAGAAATGGGCTCAGCTTTTAGGACAAACAACAGGCTGTTCTTAGGACCCAGATCTAGAAGTACAACTATTTATGGGATCTTGACAGTCAGAAAAACAACAACATAACAACATCTCCTTTGATTTTTCAAGGTACGCTTATCTCTATCACACTTAAATTTACATGTCCTTTTTAGCATTTGTAGATTTAGATTATTCAATTTGTCTTCCTTCTCAATCCCCAAATAATAATACACACAATAAAGAATACAAGCCCCTAAGATCTGAATCCAGAATTAGCATCACTCTATCCTTTTTGTGATGTTGATCTAATTTGACTTGAGGTGGCTTCATATTCTAATGTGCATGGTGAATTTGGGGTGAGTTTAGATCCTATTACGTGATCCTCATTTTCCCCATGTACAACTACAAAGGTGTTTTTGGTAATAATTTCATGCCATCAAGCACTTAGAAGAAATTTTGAGATAAATAGGGGATATAATAGGCTCATTATATATATTTTTGGAGGTTGTATCTTCCACCCTGAAAGGTGTATCTTGTGAATTCAGAAACTGATAGGTATGGACACCCCTATGAGGTTGGTTTCCAAAAAGAGACATGTAATTTTTTTGGTATAGGTCTTTGAAATGTAGTGTACCATCCTAAATTATACTCACCTATAATTGGATTCTCATTTAGGTCCTATTTTAGGTTCCTTGGGCCTCTACGTTTGTTATGATTGATCCAACCCTGATTCTACTTTCCATTCTGACATCCCCTCTGTGATTGGGATGTATGGTCCAAATTTTGTTTTGTTTAAGAGGGAATAAAATAGCCTAATTGACCTATTCCCATATGTTGGCTTCAAAATTTGGATCATTTAACATCTTGATGGTAGAGTGGGAAGTTCAAACTCTCATTGACCCTCTTTGAATTTTGAGCTCTAAAAATTTTGTGAGGGATATATAAGCAACCTACCTCTCCTCATTTGGGTAAGCATTCATAATAGAAAGAGAATAGGTTCAAGAACTCAAGTGTAGGTGTAAGATCTCTATCATCTCAATAATTCCAAGGCATTTTCAAAGGAAATATTCTCCATTATAGCAATATTCTCTCCCTCATTGAAGGCCAATAAGAGGAGACCTCAATCATGTAAGAAGATCCTTATTTCAAGCACACAAATACCAATGTGAATTAACCCATTTTCAAGGCAATCTACATCAAGCATAACAACATTGGAGATTTGAGGAGTATTTGCAGATCAAGAAATTTTTGAAAGGCATACTTTATTCTTCTCAACAATTCAAAACATTATAATAATATTTAAGACTACTTCAAGCATCTTCATAGATATTATGAATCCAAGTCCATTTGTGAAGGTACACACATTACATTATTATATCTAGACTCTACTTTATATTAGAATGCTTTCCATTCATGCATATTTAATTTTTATTTTAAGTTTGATTCCTCAAATAGGGTTTGACTGAGGCAAACCCCTCTCTACCAAACATTTTCTCTCTTTTTTGTGTGCATGAACATGTGACTCTAGTTTTAGGATCAGATCTGGAAAGTATGGGATCTCAACTATAGTCTATAACTGAAATCATTAGAAAGAGTAGGGAATAGGCTGACCCAGTTAAACTAGTATGGGTAATAGACCAACCCAATCAACCTAGCCCCTCCAGATCAACTTCAAATAGGATGCAGGTTTGTTACAATTTTTGGGTTTCATTTTCGATAGAAAAATTGGTCTATCAGATCTCTATTATTTTCTATGTGTTTAAATTTAAATATGTTCCTTATTTGACCTTAAATCTTGCATATACCCACCAACTTTGGAATTCATACATCCATTCCTTTATTGCATAACAACGAAGGAACCATTGCATCTACTTGGTGCTTGATATTTCCTTCCAACACAACATAAAAGGAGATAGTCAACATCCACATCACCGCCCTCCCATTCATATCCTATCCTATTATCCCTTATATCTATCCTTCTTTTGTGTTATATTTTGGTGAACCTAACTCCTTACATTCCACTTTTGATTTGGATAGTTGGATGTTTTTTTTCATACAATTCATTAGGTTTCAAGTGCAATTATGATTTCTAACTTAATGAATACTTGCATCTTCATTTCAAATCTGATTTACATGTTTAATTTTCTATTAGTTTTCATTATTAAGACATTACTTTCTTTCAGTATCTTGTGCATGAGCATCATAACCTTGAGCCCTACATATAGCATTCTAGAGAGAATTTTTAGACTTATGGGTTCCTTTGATCCCAATCCTTCTAATATGTTCCCTATAAATGTGGGCGATACCATTATTCCTATTGGATATTTTTCTTTCTAGCCTCAATCCTAAGAGAAAAATTAAAACCTAGACCTGGAGATCTTAGCCTAGGTCACAAGTTCATAACTATGCACAGATTGAGGATAAGAAAATACCAATTGACAAGGCATGGAAAACCTTCTTCTCTTCAAGCTCCATAATACTTAGGAGGGTGATCCTAATTTTAGGCCTGCATTTATGATAAACCCATTGCTTGCAACAAACTACAGACCTATAGATATGGATAATTCTCAAACTTAACATAAATGGGGCTTTTATTTCACCGTTTTAATATATAATCCCATATATGACTTCAGATATTGCTGAGAATCTATAATACTCCTATTACTAATCAACATCAAATTAAAGGGATTTTCAAATAGATTTGATGGGACCAAACTGAAACAACACTTGTAAGATTGATCAGTGCCTAAGAAAGGGTAACAGAGTCAGATAGAGAGCATTTTACACCATAAAACCTAAAACATTCCCTAAAGATCTTGAAAGAATGTTATCACCTTGTGATAAAAATATGACCGATAGATACATATCATATAACCATTCTTGGTAATCCATTCACATAAATAAAATTATCATTTCATTTATTAAAGCAATTACACTACTCATGGAACTACGCACAATAATAAATGGAATACATGACAACAAATGTATCTGCAAAGTATGAATAATCTTAGATTATCTCAACTTAAAGAAAGTTCACATTTCATGCTGGAGACAGTTATATGACAAAATTTAACCATGAGATTCTTTTCAAGGCACATAAGATACTACAATCTGAAATTTATTAACTATTTTCTTTGAGGCTCAACTTAAGGAACATTACATTTTTTACAATGTTTTATTCGCTTCCATAGAATTCAGAGGACTTCTAACCTCTAGAATAGATAAACAAGAAGAATTTATAGATAATGAGAGAAGACTCTAGGCTCACTCAACTTTTGACAAATATCTCTTCTTCAAAATATGATTTTCTTCGTCATCCCTTTTCTAACTGAGAAATGTTATCCTAATTTGTCTTCCACCAACTTTCTCCAATTGAATAATGTTCCTCCAACCAAAAAAATTGTCTTTTCTTAATCTAAAATATGCTTCTGCATGTTACCTTCGATACGATCTACCACCAACTAATTGTAAAAAACATTCCCTTAATTAATGACATTGCCCTAAATTTATCTTGACGTGAAACTATCAATTGGCCATAAAGAGAGACCCAATTTTAGAGTGCTTCATTAGAAGTAAGAGTGTCTCCTTGGAACCCAAGTATGCTCGTGAGCCATGTCCCTATCACATTATGGTAATTTTTAATATAGAAAAGGAAATAATGCAAGATTCTCACTATCTCCCCTCTTAGTAGACAAATTTGAGAATGCTCCCTAGGGAAAACTAGGCTTAGACAAGCCCACACCTCTAGGTCCTATATCAATGACCCAATCTATTTCCCACCCCTTAGGGAGTCAGAGTTGTAGACTTAAGGTATTATGCCCCTCATAGATGACAACAAACTCTAACAGCCTCACATTAAACACCTACAGCTGGGCAATTTAGTTAAAAAAATCCCCACAACTACCCTAAGCACTTATAAAATACCCACATCTACAATGTAAAGCATAAACTTGCACAGTCTTTGTATACTTCTTGTAGTAAGGATTTCATCAATATTTCCTTCATGTAACAGAGAACACTATTCACAAATTAGCATCTTAAACACTTAGAACATCCTTCTCACTTGTAATAAAATAAACTCAGAGAACATGCTTATTAATTCTCCATGAACAACTATATATAATATTTCTCTAAGTTTATAAACAAGTGTAACCATTTCCCAATTCAAGTAATATTTATACTTAGAGATTTACATTTGTAAAATTAGCTTTTCAAGTTTACTTTCTCAGTTGTAGCAATAATACAACATTACGTAAGAGAGATGATGAAAAGGTGTAATGATTTCCTGATCTGTGTTTTAATTCAAAAGTAATGTGGCTTCTTTTAGAAGTCAAATCTAACTTTAAAACCCATCTTCCACCATTTTACAACTTTCAAATGTAATCAAAAGGTCTTGACTTGTACAACTTGGCATTCCTAGCTTACATGGAAACTAGTTATTAGCTCGACCGACTTCAACCACATAAGATTCAACATGGTCTACATTGAAAACATCCTTCTTATCAAACATTTTTAATCATTCATATTGATATATGGTTCTAATATTTCTCCATGTTCTTTTATGAAGGTGACACAGACACATGTCTTGTCCTCGCACAACCACAAGCCAACCAAGTTGCTCTTATGAAATGTTGTGAGGATGCAACTAATCCATTTGATTTGTATTCCTTACCTCATCACATACTTGTAACTCATATCATTAATTATAGTTCAAGCCCGTAGGGATGCAAGGCCAATGGACGTGAGGCCAATGATATTTTACACATGTTATTATCTCGCAAACCTATGATATGCAAATTTACCCACTTGTTAACCTTGCAGTGACGCGGTGAAGAAACCCCATCTTATGCTTCCACCATAAATCCAAGCGCCACATGTGGAATTATCTCTACCTCATGAGTTAAAAATGGGCCCCACATATCTAGTTGCAAGGGTGCGACAAATAAATTTTCACAACACATTCTTTCTTCTCGCAGGCTGTCAACCCACAAACAACTTTCTCACTAATCATTGTGAGGATGTGAAAAACCTTTTTGATCACTTCAAATAGTCCACTCACAGGCTCGCAGGTCAAACTAGATGCATTAAGAAACCGTTGGGAGGACACGAGAAACATATTTAATTCACTTTTCAATAGTTTATGGTCCTGACACATGGTTCACTCTTGTTGCCTAATGAGCCAGAACCCTAAGCCTCATATTCAAGTCGCGAGGAAGCAATGACATGTTATATAGTTATCTATAAGATTCAATGAAAACCATGACCTATAGTTGTCTACCTTCATATCCATCGTGAGGGCATGACAAAGCAATCACTAAACTGTCATTGTTCACCCACAACCTGAAACATTTCCTGCTATCAGGACTTGACACCCACGAAGCTGCAAAATACACTTGATGTTCAACTTAAAACATGTACATAATACAAGGGTTAAGTTATCATGAAAAAGGGGGTTAATGCTTAGGCGCTAGGCTAGGACTCATAAAATACATATGGTCACAAAATGTCAAGCACTAAATATTAACCATAATATTTAAAAAATAAAACAACATAAGACCATAGCCATGAACAAACTGAGAAACAAATTAAAAAACTAACACATGAAACACAACACAAGAACAAGAGTAAAGGAAAATGACTAACACATTTTGAAAATTTTAAAATTATAGGCCCAACGTATAATCTCTAAGGTAGAAAATTCTTCAAAAATGACATGCATTTTTGAGTTCTAACAATGCTTACCAATGAAATTCCTTTAACTATTGAGAACCCCTCTTCCCATTCTTCTCATGATGAAGATGAATCCTTAAGAGTATCTCTTATCCAAGTGCAAAATATTTCCAATGATTTTGAAACAAATTAAGCAACGATTAGGTCAAGAACATCCTAATAGGGAATCCATCTCCTTGGTAGAAGGATTGAGGAATTTGATTCATAATGATGAGAATGTTGTTGATTTATTGCATAACATATATCATATTATTAATATCAATCTTAATACTGTGAAAATTTGTGCTCAAGATCTTGGTCTCTCTCATCCCAATACTAGTGTTGAGATTTTTGTTCCTATTCCTACTTCCTTACCTAATGTGCCTATTTATACCCCACCTATCATTACTACATGTATTTAGAGAATTAATCCTACATATATTAGTCTTGGAAATATTCCTAATTTGATAAATAATACAAGTGTTCAATGTATTTCCCAACCATCACCTATGCCTAGTTATAACAATGTCCCGCTTTCATATTCCAATATTCCTCATATTTCCCAAAATGTCCAAATCCATCAGTTTCATACATGTCCAATACCAATGCATCTACTGAAAACACCATCAATAGCCTTGCTCAAATTATGTCATCTTTACAACAACAAATTTCCTCCATGAACCAATCCAAATTCAGTGTTCCTACTTGTGACATTTCTAGCCCTTTTTCCCTTGACATCATTCATGTTTCTATCCCTCAATACATGTAAATACCTCATTTAGAGATCTATACAAGGTAAGGTGATCCCTTGAATCATGTGAAAATATTTAAAACATTGTGTAGTAACTTCTCTCATGATCATCAACTCCTAGCTAGATTGTTTACTAGAACATTTAGAGATAAGATCTTACAATGGTATTGTTCTTTTCCTCCTTACTCTATTGTCTCATTTCAAAAACTTGCTAATATTTTCATCTAAAAATTTCAACATTACATTGGTCCTAATATTTCTTTGATTCATTTGATTCATTGGAAACAAAGTATTAAAGAAAAATTCACTTATTTTAATGGTATATTTAAACATTTTCATGCTCATAATACTTATCATATGCCTAATGTAAGTGTTCAACATATTTTCATTTCTAATTTGCAAAATGACATTACTCATAAGTGATTGTTTTCTAAGTTTTCCTCTTTCACCCAATTGTGTACAATCCTTCATAATTATTAACTCTAGGTGATCCAAATTGAGACCTCCAATGTCACCTCAAAAAAGTTCCAAAGTCTCAAAGCCTCCATCAAGATCAACAACTCATCAAACAACATTGATGCACAACTGGTAGCTACAACTATAGGTGTGGCTCCTTTGTCATCTATTTTCAAATTATATTGTAAATTTTCACCTCTTTCTGAATCTTTTCATAATGTGATGTTGAAGTTAATTAATGCTAATGTTTTAACCCTTTCTCCCATCAAACCAATTCTATTAAAATTTTGCCTAAATCCTATGACACTAAAGCCTTTTTTCAATACCATTCTCAACCCAACCATGATATTGAGAAGTGTTTCCATTTGAAGACCATCATCCAAGACCTTATTGAATCTAGTACTATAACTATTGAGGTTTTTAATGATCAAGGAAACAAATCCATTTCCCCTATTTGACTTCCCTATTAGATCAATAACTAGGATATGAAACACAACTAAGGGATTGGACATCAAGGCTGAGTAGCTGTTGGAAATATTCAGGACTAACAGAGTAACTGAGAGGGGAGGGGTGAATCAGTAACACTTAGAACTTTAAAACATTTCTGCACATTTATATTCTTTAACCATTCATACATCTAATCTACTGCAAACATGAAAATGTAATCATTCATAACACATAACACAAA
>MU223727.1:1985846-1998554 GCA_018584345.1 Thuja plicata | reverse complement strand
TGAGCTTTACTGAATGCTCGGTATAGGCTGTGGGCTGAGTGATGAGCTCGGTAAGCATTCAAAACCGAATAAGTGTTTTCACTAAGTGCATTCACTGATGCCAAATGTATCATTATTCCAACAGTAGCTATCTTTCTAGCAGAGAAGGCTCATTTACTTGTCAACATAGGGTATGTGACCTATAAATGGGTCTGCATTGTATGTGCACTAAGTTCCTACTAAGGCCATGCTATCCTATAGTTTAATAAAAATAATATTGAAAGGGAAATGCTTGGAATGAAAATAATTCAAATGCTTGACAAAATCCAAATGCTAAAGTTAAGCCTATGCAAACTATTGTAGTAAAGTTTAGGATATGCAGTCAGGAACTACTCTATCTGCCTTGGCTGCAGGAATGACTACAAGAAATCACTTCTAGTGGCTATAGGAATAGACAAAATTTGAAACTTTACAACTAAAGATGAAGGAAACTAATGCTGAAATTGAAAGGAATTAATCACCAAGTGGGGCCCCTTGGATGGGTATCCATAACTCAGTTACACACTTATAAACTCAAAAATTCATTTCTTTATTCATTCATCAAAAAATATTGGATTACAAAGCATGACTGAACTTAATTGAAACTGTATTGAACAACAAAATGTTATTACATGGAATCTTAATCTATCTGAGCTAACTTCTAAATAAGTTTTAGCTTCTTATTTATAACCAAAATCTCTAACTAACTACTTCTAACTAATCCACGCCCAATGGAATAGGAAGATGAAATTATTACTTAAACTAGAAAGGAGTCAACCATCAAATGAGGAACGATTAACTGTCAAGTACATCAAGAGTAAATATAGCTTTGTCCACTCTTTCCTATATTTACTCTATGCTTAATAATGATCATTTAAATTTTTGACTTTTTCTACGAGTTGCAACTAATTCATCCTTTGATTGTTTCCATGTTGATCCTCACTAAAGTGATTTGAATTGGTCCCCAAAATATGACCTCCTTGAGCGCCAATGCTTATTGTACTTATCCATTAATCATCTTGCATTGTAATGTTAACACACACACACAAAATATATGCAACAAAAATGTATCCATCCATCATTAGAGTAATCATTTATTGAACCATAATTAAGACTAACATATATAGATTACATATATAACCATAGAAAAATGTCTTTATTTTAGGATTAAGTAATACTGAGAGGGGGGGGGGTGGCGGTGAATCAGTATTACAACACTTTAAATTAAACTTAAACCAATTCCAAATAAACCAAAAGATTGGTGAAATGAAAAGAGCATAAGCAAATAACACACAACTCATTACACCATTATTTGTTGTCGAGGAAACCCTGGCCAAGGGAAAACACCGGTGGGGATGGTACCCACAAGCATGCACTAAAGTATAATTTCCTTGTTAGGAGGCCTAGCCCTGTTAGGAGCTGAATATTACATAGTAAATTTCCTTGTTAAAGGAATATCAACTTTGTTAAAGGTATACAACACTCTTGTATATATTAGTTTTATGTTCTTAGATTTTAGCGAGATCACTAGTAGTAGTAGTGGATAGTGAATGATTTGGATCAAAGGTATGTGACCTCACATGTATGAAGATTACTCTGTAAAAATCTGAATGTCTATGGCCAAAACTGGGAAGGCCTTGCAGCTTGACATGTATAATGTTTGATGAAATAATTTAAAGTTGTGCTATTTCTTTCTCTCCCATTCTGTGTTGTTGCTTCTGAGTTGTTTGCAAGTTGGTTTGGGTAGTTGGGAGTGCCTTTGGCCCTACCTATCCATCCCTCATTGTTTCATTCATGAAGGTTTGTAAGCATATTACACACACACACACATAGATCTGAATAATATACAATAAAGAATAGATCCACAACACATCAAGGACACATAACACCAATTTTTTTTGAGTAGAAAACCCAGTTAGGGGAAAAACAACGGTGGGGATGGAACCCACAAGATGATGTACTCTATTAAAACCACTATACCCTATTAAAGGTATCAAAATGGGAATGCCCATGCATTCTGGCACACTGCCTAGAGTTCATTGCTCAAATACAATAAGGGCTATAACCTTGAGGAAGACTCACTGCCTTACAACAATCTCATTGACTACAATCCACAATGGAAAACAATCCAAAAATTATGAACTAGATAATAACATCTCCAATATGCTCGGATCAGTTCTAATGAAGTACATATTATAATCAAATCTTTGCCCCAATTGCAGATTCCACTCATACCTCTTCCCATTACTCTCATGAACTCTCACCTTCGCACTCAAACACACACACACACACATGATCCACAAAGGGATACAATTACATTTATACAATTTATCAACCTTGAACAAATAAACAAGGACAACTAAACTCTCACCACCTCAATTACAAAATTATAATCATACACAATACAATAATTAATGAAAACCCAAAAAAAATCCATTGGTCCAAAATCTCCATCCTCAAACTCACTAAGCATCCATAAATCAATCCTTGAACATTTGTAACACGCTACACCACCAAGTCGGCTAAGAATATGAAAAACACAAACTCACCAACTAGAAATTTCCAAATGTGATCACCTCGATCAATGTAAACCAACAATATAGTAGGAACATGATCTAGAAACATCCAAAAGCAACATGAATAGACTCAAGAACATCCGCATCAATTCTAATCTTTGAATTCATTAGCACCTCTGAACTGAACCTCAAGAACACAATAGTAACCTCTGTCAATCAAGAAAAATAGCTCATGAATCTCCAAATCATGAACCAATCGAGTTGAGGACACACATTGATGTCCCAAACACACCACAGGGTCCACATACCAAAATATTACAATGTCAAACCATACCAAACCAAATACTAAAACACAGTCACTACTGAACATCCAAAAATACTAGTCTTAACCCAGAGGCCAATAACTCATTGAAATCAACATACAAACCTCTTTAATTTGACATGAATCAACTGTAGATATCCCTAAATCCAATCATGCATTCGCAACATATGATCTTCAATACAATATCCACATCGAACCAATCATCTTACTGAACATCTTAGAAATATTGTCTCGAACAGTAAAGATATGTTGGCATCAATGAAAAAAATTACTGTCAACACATATACGCATGATATTTCAATAATATTCCAATAGATTGAGTCTATTTTGGAAACTTGGTCCCACCAAAAGACCTCAAAATTTGGTGTAGAGGTTCCAAATGGAGTGAGGATGCTAGAATGATAAGTGAAATTGAGGCTGGAGTATCAAAGATTAATGCAGGGGCCCATAGATGCTAAAATGGGGCTAGGATAAATGAAAATTACACAGTGATACAATTTTAGGATGGTATTAGTTGTTATCCCAATTTATGATAAATTCCAAGTGAAACTTGGATCCCCTTGGCTCAATTTCACAAAATCTATTGTTTCTCCTATTCATAAGTGTTTGAAATTTATTCATAATGGATGAATCATCATGATTAATCATACTCTTTATCAAATTTTAGCAATTCATTGGAACTTTTACCTTGTCTTATTATGGCCTAGCATGCCTCAACCATTACAACCTTTCCAAGATCATATCTTTTTATCCTACCAAAAATTCAAATCCCCAAAGAATTATGAATTAAGAAACCCTAAGGATGTCCCATCTCCTTATCCCAAACTTGACCTCCTTACCACACCTTTCATTCCTCATGTTTATGCTTTAGTCCCACCTCTTATATATTACAAGCACCATGTATCTTCTATCTCTCAACCTAGTGAGGTTCCTTCTATTCTTCCTCCCAAGAGATAAAATGAGCTAATGTAGATTGATCCTAAACCATCCCAAATTTCAAATTAAAAAAATGCAACCTTTATGCTCATGACTGTCACCATAGATGACATGCTAGGGCATGTGAGCTTGCTTCCAAAACCATATCCTCCCCTAAGAAATTGTAGACTCCTTCTACATTGTTAAACACCTTTCGTGTTCACCTACTGTCTTTGATCACGCGGAGCGGTTCACCAGCTTCCAAAATCCTGACGGCACTGACACACGTCATCTTGGCAGGATTTCTAAACACTCTGTAGGAATATACCTCTTCAAAATTTTGCTAGCTCACCATATATCCCTGGGACACCCACTTCAACAAGGCCCTCTTATACATCATCAAGGAATATTCTTTCCTGAGGGTGACTTCATGCCTAACAACTTTTCTAGGCAGTTGTCATATTTTTGATGCTCAGATTGACCTGTGCAATCATGGCATCTTTGATCAAGCTATCATGATTCTATGGTGGAACCTAGCTGGAAAGCACACTATGATAAACAAATCAGATTTAAGCATCTTCCCATAACATAAGGAATTGAGCGATCCATGCTGGATTTTTCGGCATGTCGATCAATTGTAAGAAAATTATAATGATTCTAAGATCATTTTTTGACCAAGGGTTGTTTAATAAAGCCTTGAAAATTTGTAAATTAAAAAAGGTTGGAAATATTGGACCCTGGTTCAATAAGGTGAAGGAATATACTATATTATTTATAGAGATTTTTCTTTTTTTGAGAATAAGACCCTATGGCCTTTCGTTCAGAGGTGCATATTGTAACATGTATTTTATGGGGCATTCTCTCTTGCCTCAGCATGTTTGCTCTTAATAAATCATGGGAACTGTGTACTCAGTGCCTTTTCTTTTTTGTTGATCAATGTGTCATGTGCTAAACTCTACCAAGTTTGGTCCAGTCTATTTATTTTTTCCATAGTCTGCTCCTCGGGAAGATGGTTTTTAGGAAATGTAGCCTTTTCTTTTGACCCTTATTCGAACTATGTCTGTATGCCTTGACATAGTGTCAAATACCATGTCCCTTGTTTAGGAAACTTTCATTTTCTTTAGGAGTGACATGCCTTAATTCAGACCCTTGCATATGCCTCCCATGACAGGATATGAATGTGTGAGCCCTATGTCTAGAGACTTTGGCTTCTCGTTCCCCTGCCATTAATGAAGGGAATGTGGTGCATTATGTCATGAGTGAATGATGACATAGATATCTACCTAGAGAAGGTGAAACCTATGAAAATACCACCTAAAAAATTCTCCACCCGCCTAAAAAATCTTTGATTCGACACTTTTCCTCCCGTTAGATTAGAATTTTTTACTAAAGGTGACCTCTCATCCCTTTTCCCCAAATATCAACCATGAAGAGTAGAATTCTAAAATCATGGAGTTCATGTTGCAGGGAACACCCTGTCCGATCTCCTGCAACACTTCTAGAACTACCCCTTGAACCCCAACGCTAGTCGTAAGCTAGGGGATCAACAATTTTTCATGGCACATTCAGTGGGATAGAGCTAAACGTGTCCACTAAAGTCAGTGCATGCTTTGGTTTTTTAATGGGAATGCAACAAAAAATTGCACATGATAAGAAGTGGTCATGGTCTAGTTAGGGTATGGAACCAAGTTACTACAACCACTTTGACTAGGTTTCCCCTCAATCTTGTCATATAGACCTAGTTCCCAGTGCTTGGGAGATGTTGCTCAATATTCAGTGTGAGCTGAGGATCATCAAACTTGAAAGACACAAAAGTATCCTTTGGAATGCCTTAGAAATGTTGGAGGACTCTATTAAGGAGTCATGTATGATGGAAGAGCATATCATGGAGGATCAATTTCTACATGAAGAGGTTCCAGAATATTCATGCCCTATGGGAGATGAACTTGGTTGGAACAATTTTTCAGAGTTCTCTTTTCAGTTCCTGATGTCGGACATGATTTCATTGTTCAAAGGTGGACCGGTGGTTTGGCATTCAAGCCAAAAGAATTAATAAATTTAGTAAGATCCACAACTAACATAGTCAAGCAAAGAAGATGACCTTCCCCTAGAGGCTAATAGTCTGGTTGTTCCCTTTCCAATCTCCCTATTTTATTAAAGATGATGAGATACCCATTCTAAAAGAGTTGGGAATCATGGAGACTTCTCTAGAAGAGGCCTCATCACAGGAATCTCCCCTTGGGCCCCTCAGTGAGAAAAGAGAAGCGGACGATGATGACATGAGATTATGGGATGAGATGGAAGCCTTTTTTTCTTCACTCGACAAATTCACGCCAACCGCCCAGATGGGGACATCCCATACAACCCAAGAGGAAGATCCACTAGTTTCTTAGGCCCAGGAGCACATCGATACACCTCCTACTACAAGTCACTTGACAAGGATCCGTGGGTGCCCAATCAAGTATCTTTTAGAATAATTTTCTTATCATTTTGTCAGGGTCATGCTCACATCAGAGCATAAAAAGAGTCTTATCAAATATTTGGAGACGTTGTCTCCTGTGATGTCCGAGGAAATATCCAAGTTGATTCATGATGTCATCACCTTTAATGTATCACACCCAAGAAGGGTAATATCCACATTACCTTTCTTTTACCACAATTTTTTAGAGCCATTAATTACAAAAACAAAAGCTAGGCCACAAGGGTGGCTATTTCCCAAACCCAGTAAATGGTTTCTTGTAAACATTTTGGTTGTTAGTTAGTGTAAATAGCAAGGTTTATTTTTGTTTGGTGTGTTTCTTTTCCAATAAGCACTACTACGCACGGTGACACATTTCTAGTGTCCCGTGTATAGTCATGAGTCCTCTGTTAGTGCAAATGAACATTCATAATGATTACCATCGATTCGTTGAAATTCTCAAATTGTAAACAATGATTTTATTTTAAGTTGAACTAACCCTTTTTGTTTGTTAAGAGAAAGAATGCCAACACGGTGGGGTTTTCCCATTTCTAACATATTCTCAGATATGTATACTCTACCTCACCATCATTTTGTGAAGATGATGAGGCCCCATGTTATGATATTTTAATTCTTTACGGAAAACATCAAAAGTTCATTTCTAAAATTTAAAGAATTGAGTGCTCCAAAGAATAAATGACACAAAAAATCATATGTAGACACTGAGATAAAATGATAAAAAATTATATATTAGATTTATCTTCGGTATCTATGTACATTTCAATTTTTTTTGCAAAAAATAACATATTTTCTTGTCATTTACTTTTTACATATCATAACATTTTTTTTTCGAAAGCAAAAATTCTTTCAAGGCAAGAGTCAAGCTTCTCCAAAGCTGGAATCATCATCTTCTAAGTCATCTCCCCTTTATCTTGCATTTTCTTCTCAGTCAGAAGTCCCCTTTCACTTGACTCAGTGGGTGAATCCCAGGCTTTCTCAAACAAAACCCTTAGGTAGAATTCCTTTATCTCCTCAACCATTTCCTCATCGGGGTCTAGATATTTCCTAAAAAATTAAATCCCATGTCGCGCATAGCAACGATGGACATCGAGAGACCGGTAGTAGAAATTAATGACAAAAGGAATGAACAGAACATCCTCTCCCATCTCTAAATATATCCTCAAGTTGGTTGCCAAAGGAAATTCGACACCATCTCGAGCCACAACAAGCACATTTTTGAGCCCCCCATAGTGAATTTTGCCAAACATACCCAATGCAAGAAACACTATCACATCCCTAGACTCTCCTAGGTCTAACAAAGAACCTACAAACCTAGATGAGACATTTGTGCTTAGCCTATTATGGTCCTCACTATGCAGAAAATATTCACTTAATACCCATTTCAGGGCAGTGAGAACTAGTTTTTTATCCACCCTAACCAATGTGGCCAACCTATCATCATCTATGAATCCTAAGAAGGGTTCTGGAGGCAATGGGCAGGTCAATCTCACAAGAGTGTCCATACTTCTAGGCTAAGCTAGCTAATCCTTCGCTTAGGCTCTCAAATTTGCTAAATGTTTGATGCCACCTTTCGAATATGTTGCACTTTTGTAGAGAAATAGTCCATTTTCATAGGCATTTTGCATTTACTTTGCATTAGAGAGAATGCCACATCAACTTGTAAAGGTACTATGCTCATTTTCTAAGGGTTGCCATCTATCTATTTTTATAATTGTGAGCTGGGTTTTGGCTGTTGATAGTGTCATTTGAGGAGATCCATACACCTTGAACAATGAAAAAAGGTAAGTGCATTTACTCTCAGCTTAAAATTAAAGATTATCTTTGAATTCTTTGCATACTAACAGGTTTTTCACAGCATTTAGCATTAATATATGTCATTTCATGAAATTATTTATATCTAGTGGGATTTACTAATGACAATGAGACGTCTTTCCTCTATATACTCGGTGAAAAATCAGAGTGTTATGCTACCACCTTGGCAGCGAACCTTGAAAGATGATGCCATAGTCGTCTGTGCATATTAAATCCAAGGAGGCAAAATAAAAAAGAAAAAGGGAATCATTGAAAGCAAAAAGCAGAAAATGAAAAACTAGGTCATGTTAAAAACTCTACTAGGGCTATGAACACATGGCTGGCAGTAGAGAAATGTTAGCGACTATCAAGGTGATAATCTCATTAGAGCTATACATGCCTAACTGGCAGCGAGGCTCTATCCAGTTGGCTATGGGGAAAATCTCACCTATGTAGTCTAGAAGACAAATGAAAACCATTTCATCATCTCAAGAAAAGGAAGGATCAACCCCTTGCACACATATAAATCCCTAGATGATCTATTTTTCATCTTCTGATATATTAATCTAATTCTCATATAATTTTGTCATCGTCGTGGGATATCAAATGCAAACTTTCATTACGAAGCTGGGACCAAATTTAGTCACTTTCCTTTTTCTCAGGGTGTTTCCCTTTCCTCTTTGAATATTGGTTAACCATTTTGACTAGTTTGTTTAGAAATATTATTTTGACATCCCTCGGGTAATGTTGCTTGTACCTTTATCCCTTGTTTCTCTCTTAGCATTTTTATCTTGCAAATGGTGTCATTCCTTGAGTTCTTTGGTTTAACTCGTGCCCTGCTAGAATTTTTTGGCTTTCTCTTTAAGGATAATATATGATCTTTGCTCTTTTCATGCAGATTTTGTCGCCCAAGACAATGGCCAAGCAACTCATGAAGATAACCAATCTGAGAAACCCAAATTGAGTTGACTCCCAACCCAATGGATAAGGATTTGATTTGCGCAACCAAAGATTTTGTGGTTTGTTCTCAACATGATGAGATCCCCTGAAAGTTTCCAAAATGTAGACTCCTTCTACATCGTTAAACACCTTCCATGTTCAACTTTGGTCTTTGATGGCACAGAGCGGTTCACTAACTTCCAAAATCCTGACACCGCTAACACACGTTAGCCCAATGAGGTTTCTAAACACTCAACAAGGAATGTACCTCTTCAAACTTCTACCAGCCCACCATGTGTCCCCGAGACACTCTCACTTCAACAAGGCTTGTCGATGCATCATTAGGGAATATTCTTTCTTGAGGGAGACTTCAAGAATAACAACTATTCTAGGCAACTATCATATTTTTGACGCTCAGATTGGCCCATGAAATCATGGTGTCTCTGATCAAGCCCTCACAATTATATGATTGAACCCAACAGGAAAGCACATTGATTTAAGCCAATAAGATTCAAGCATCTTCCCGCAACACAAGGAATTCAACAATCCATACCAGATTTTTCGGCATGTCAATTGATTATAATAGAATTATAATCATTTTGAGATAATTTTTTGACCAAGGGCTGTTCTATAAAGCCCTGACGATTTGTAAATTAAAGAAGGTTGAAAATATTGGACCCTAGTTCAATAAGATGAAGGAATATACTATATTATTTGCTGAGATTTTTCTTTTATGAGAACAAGATCCTATGGCCTTTCGTCTAGGGGTACATACTATAACATATATTTTTTGGGGTATTCTCTCTTGCCTTGGCATGTTTTCTCTTAATAAATCATGAGAATTGTGTACTCGGTGCCTTTTCCTTTTTGTTGATCAATGTGTCATGTGTTGAACTCCCATAGGTCTGGTCTAGTTTGTTTATGTTTTTTTGCAGCCTGTTACTTAGGAAGAGGGTTTTTAGGAAATGTGGCCTTCATTTTTTAGCCTTATTCAAACTGTGTTTTTCTTCCTTCCTCAACATAGTATCGAATATCACGTCCCTTGTCGAGGAGACTTGCATTTTCTTTAGGAGTGATGTGCCTTAATTTAAACCCTTGTAGATGCCTCCCACAACAATATATGAATGTGTGATCCCTATGCTTGGAGAGTTTGGCTTCTCGTTCTCCTGCCAACAATGAAGAGAATGTGGCGTACTGTGTTGTGAGTGAGTGACGATACAGATCTCTGCCCAGAGAAGGTGAAACCTCTGAAAATACCACCTGAAAAATTCTCTACCTGCCCAACAAAGATTTGATTCGGCGCTTTGCCTCCCCTTAGCTTAGGTTGTTTGACTAAAGGTGACCTCACATCCCATTTCCCCAAACACCAACCTCAAAGAGCCAACTTATAAAATTTTGGATGTCGTGTTGTAGGGAACACCTCGTTCCACCTCCCACAACACTTCTAGAACTACCCCTCTTCCCCCGACGCCAATCGCAAGCCAGGGGATCAACAAACGCCTTCTAATGCCTTGATTCCCTTTGACCAATCTATGCATAACCCAAGGGAGGAAGTTAATTTAAAGAAAATAAAATTGAATAAACATAATGATTGTTCTTTTCACATTAAAGATCCTATTGTGATTAATTTAGACGAAGAAGATACTCTTGATGGTGACAATAATGTTTCTAATGTAAATGAAGTAAATGTTAACAATTTTGATGATATGTATGAGGTTATTGAAATTAATCATGGATTATTTATTATATTTTTTAAATGTTATCCCTAGATCTAGTAAAAAATGAAGTGATTCATCATTAGAGCGTGCTCTTTGTTTGGAGCTTGCAGTGGATCCATTTGTTGTGCTTGATGTTGTGCCTCTTGCCTATTTCCCACCTTCCCTAAATACTAATGACCGAGATGGGGTGGGGGACAAATAATATATTTTACTAGCTCCTCTTGTATGGTGGATTATTTTATGTGTTTTCTTGTTCATAATGTGCTTCCCTTGTGACGTGTTTCTTGCTATATGTTATGTCTAGATTTATTTAGATAACTATTGTTGCTCCATCGGTGCAAGGTGATAAAGGAATCAACCTTTCATGAAATTCTTCTATTTTTATCTCAATTATTATATATGTCATACACAAGTTATATTGTTTGTTGATCCCTAGGATTCTCATGCCTAAATAAGGGCACTTGGGAAGTTTCATAGGAGTGGGAAAAATTGTGCCCTATGAAACAACCTTTGAGATTTCAGAAGTCAGCTCTTCATAATTGGGGGTTGAGTGAAACAGAAAGAGAACCTTTCAAAAACCAACTAAGATAAGGGAGTAAATTCACCAAAATAAACATTTCATGACATATTTAGGAAAGTGTTAGATGATATTCATAGTAATTTTATCCTTCCCAGTTAGAGGCTCAAACATTTAAGAACCAAACATGATATACCATAAACCATTCATTGTTGACGAAGAGAAAAAAACATATAAAGTCCACATAACATAGAGTATAATATTTAGGTCTTAGTCATGGGAAGCATCTACAGGGGTCTAAATAAAAGCAGAAGCCTCTTAAGGGATCTACAATTCTCCACACAAAGAGACACAATATGGGAATACTATTTTAGAATGGAAACCAAACAAGAGACATTCAAGAATGTCTTTCTCTTCTAGACATAAATAGTTGATATAAGGGTTAGATGAGATAACAACCCCCAAGGATGATATTTATAAAAAGAAGACTATAAGTGATACAATTCATCTTTTGTTTTAGATGCATTAGGAAGAGAAAAAACCATTCATGGTCCCAAATTTCTCAAAGTAAATAGAAAATAACTATATCAACATAAGTAAACTAGATCAAACACAAAATAAATTAGAACTAAACACTTAGATCAATAAAAGAAGAAAGGATATTGGAGCACAATCTTTGTGTTTCATTAAGAGAAAACATGACAAGGCTGGAAAGTGAGCCCCTGAATACAAATGCTACATTATACATCATGATTTGAAAACCCATGGTGTGCAATTAGGAACAAAACTCAAACTTCTATGACTTTTTTTTATAGTTCTTTTCCTAAAATTCCATACTTATAGTCCATGAAACTAAAATTCGCCAATTTTTTAATTCTTTTTAATGTAGGTCGTCGGGTTTTATTGATCCAACCCCCATGTCTTATATATTGGTCCTAATCTTCTGTTACAACTGTTGCAATGTTGAATATTTTAGCATGATTAACTTGTTACTATTTCAACATGAAGGCCAACTATAATTTTTCTATTGGTTATAACCACCATGAATGTCAGTTGTATGCATATTGCCATCATTTCAAAAAGTTGTTGTAAGCTCGTCATGATTTCCTTTGTAATAAATTGATTATTTTAACACCTGGCCAAAGGGGTGCCTTTTGTAACAATCTTGTGACTTAGAAGATTCTTTGTATATATTGTATGCACCCTAAAATGGTCGCCTAGACTTTGGGCCCCATTTTATTATTTTATCAAATTTCTGAATCAATGCTTTGGAACATTTTCAATTCAAATCAATTTCCTTGATCAAATTGTAATTAATTGAATTATTTCAATATTTCCTAAGGTTTGACCATTTTTATTTAATTAAAAGATTTAATCTCCCTTTTAATTAAATAAAATTCCTCTTATTTAATTAAAAGATTTAACCTCCCTTTTAATTAAATAAAATTCCTCTTATTTAATTAAATTCAATTCCTCCCATTTAATTAAATAAA
>MU223727.1:1925964-1981735 GCA_018584345.1 Thuja plicata | reverse complement strand
CTATCGGGTTATTAATTAAATCATTATGATCTAATTACTAACTCACCTATTCACTCTAGTTGCTTAAGCTAACCTTAGGTTTTCCTTTTTAGGGTTTCGTGATTCCTTTTATAAGGATTCACTTCTTAGCTTTATTTACAGAGTTTTTTCATCATCACATTGTAATCTAGAAACATATCATTAATATATTGTTTTCTTGAGCACATGATGTCTCTGGCTTTTTGGCCTCCATAGCCACTCTTTTTCTCTTCTGTCTTGCTTCTATTCTGTGACAGGTTTGCATGCAGGTGATCTTGGGTAGATTTGCATTTATCAAATCTAACAATATGAAGGCCAATTGTGATTTTTCTATTGGTTATAATTGGCATGCATGCTAGTTGTATGCATATTTCTATCATTTAGAAAGTTGTTGTAAGTTCATCATGATTTCCCTTTTAACAATCAATTACTTCAACACCTAGCCGAAGGGGTGACTTTTGTAATAGTCTTGTGACTTTTAAGATTCTTTGTATATACCGCCTTGGCCTATCCTCCCAATGAAGAGATGGAGCTTTCCATGTGTCACACTAGTAGGCATTTGGGGGAGTAGTTTAAAGTGATTCTGTTGGGGGCTCCACTCGATCAACATGTATTTGGGCTATGGACCATAGAACTCAACTGGGATGTATTTCTTCGATAAAGTGCCCATGGATACTTTATGTCACTTAGGACAAAAAATATGGCCATGGAGTGACCACTATAGATGAAGTCTACATTGTGCATATGATTTTGTCATAAATGTGCCTTTGTGTTGTCTGATTGGGGATGATGCAAAGCAGTAGAATCCATGTATTCTTTTTGGTCTCCACAGTGTTGACCCAAAAAATCTTTTATTTGCGTAACTTATGCATTCTTCTTCCATTGTGCTCGTGGTTCTACCACCTTTGGGGGATGCTGTCAATTCATTTGTAATAAGTATTGATATACATGAGTCATCATATGATCATATTGATCCCAGACATAATAAATCCCTTTGTGCTCTCTTTTTGTCATGTGCTTTGTTTCCCTTGGTTTGTCCTCGCTTGGGTGCATATTATTGTGGAAACATCTTTTGGATGCATGTATTATCCATTAAAGCTATTGCTCCTATTAAGGCCTTTACAATCACTTTAACATGGGGGCATACAATCTGCTCCTTGTTACACATTTTTCACACTCTACACAACCAAATTTGCAATCAAATTGTTTAGCAACAAATTCCTTACATCCTTTCAGCCCCTATGCGTTATTTAGTAGATTCCTTTAGAGAAAATGTTTTCCTTAGGCCTAACCCTCCCCTTTGATACCCCTATCTCTCTTTACATGACCCATAGTAAGTCAAATTTTCCTAGGCTAGCTTGGTCATGTCCCCTTTCTCTCTTTTTTGAGTTGCTTCTTTTTATCTTAGTCTTGGATTTGATGATGACCTAAGTCACTTGGGGGCTTGGTGTCTCCTTGTCTCCTTAACCTTGATAATTTTTTTTGAACACTTTGATCTACTTTACTTTGATCATGAGGTAATCACATACTCCCACTAAAGTGGGGGCTAAATGTACCATCCTAAATTTTACTTACCTATAATTGAATGTTCAGTTAAGTCATATTTTAGTGTCCTTGGGACTATGTGTTTGTTATGGTTGATCCAACCTCAATTCCACTTTCTATTTTGGCATCCCCTCCACAATTGGGATCCATGGTCCAAATTTTGTTGCATATAAGAGGGAATAAGTTGACTTGGTCGATCTATACCTAGGAATAGGTTGACTTGGTTGATCTATTGATAGGAATATGTTGACTTGGTTGATCTATTCCCAATAATAGGCCAACCTGGTCAACCTATTCCCCTATGTTTGCTTTGAAATTTGGACTGTGTATCAGTCTTGATAGTAGAGCAGTAAATTCAAACTCCCATTATCCCTCTTTGAGTTTTGAGCTCTGAAATGTATGTGAGGGGTATCTAAACAACCTACCTCTCCTCATATGGGTAAACATTCATAATAGCAAGAGAACAAGTTCAAAACCTCAAGTGCAAGACCTCAAGTGCAAGTGCAAGATCTATATCATCTCAAGCATTCCAAGGCATTTTCAAAGGTAATCTTCACCATTAAAACAAGATTCTCTTCCTCATTGAAGGCCAAGAAGAGGAGACACCAATCATGGAAGAAGATCCTTCTTTCAAGCATATGAATATCAATATGAATTAACCCCTTCTCAAGGAAAGCGGCCAAGCATAACAATATTGGATATTTGAGGAGCATTTGCAAATCTAGGCTTCTGTTAAAGGCATCCTTGATTCTTCTCAACAATTAAAGACATTACATCAACATTCAAGGATACTTCAAGAATCTTCATAGACATTACGACTCCAAGCCCGTTTGTTAAGCTATTAACATTACAATTTCAAATCTAACCTCTGCTTTATTTCAACACACTTTTCATTTATGCATACTTCATTTCAATTTCAAGGTTGATTCCTCAATCAGGGTTTGACTGAGCCAAACCCCTGTCTACCAAACATTTTCTCTCTTTTCTATGTACAGGAATAGATGGTACTAGTTTTAGGATCAGATATGGAAAGTATAAGATCTTAGCTATAGTATGAAATTGAAATCATCGAAAAGAGTAGGGAATATGCTAACCCAGTTGACCTAGTCCCTCTAGATCAACTTCAGATTGAAACTATAGGTTAGTTATAGTTTCCGGGTTTTGTTTCTAGTAGCAAAATTGGTCAGTTAGTCAGTGTGTGTTGAAAGTCAACTTTATTCCTCATTTGACCTTAAATCATGAATATCCCCATCAAATTTGGCATTCATACATCCATTCCTTGATAGCATAATAGTGAAGGAACCATTGCACCTACTCGGTGCTTGATTCCTCTTTCAAGCCTAGGTGGATCATCTTTCCTTTGAATGCAACATAAAAGTAGATAGTCAACATCCACATCACCATCCCCCATTCATATCCTACCCTACTATCCCTTCTATCTATCATTCTTTTATGTTACAAGTAGTTGAGGAGGATTTTTAATTCCAATCACTGTTTGATTGTCCATGCAATTATGATGTAGTTGGAGTGGATTACCTATGAGTTGACCATCACCACAATGTTAATTCTGACATCTTGGCAATATTCTTGACAACATTTCTTGATATTGAAGAAACCAAGGAGATGGCTAGAATCATCTTTAAGTGACTAGTGAGGGTAAGTTATCTAGGAGAAATGGATGATGTGTTGGAGAACATAGACTCTAGTTTGAGAATCTCTCTTCCTAAGGACTTTGATGTCCTACATCGATGTGGATGAAAGGTGGATAAGTATCATATTATCCACTATATTGATGAGGTGAAGATTCGTTGCAGAAGGAGGGTGGTGGTGAGAAGTACTTTTTTTTAAAAATTGATGTTGGGTTGGGTGTCTGAGGAAAAAGACAGATGGTTGCAAAATTATCCCGTGTGGAGGGGTTGATGGGCTTTGCGAATGTGGTGTTGTACTCAGGTGACTAAAGCTTAGAAGACCTAGACATTTAAATTGTTGGTTCATGCCATGGGCCTAAGATGGATGTTGGTCCCTCTGTTCCAGTGGAGCATGCAATGTGTGGCTCAAATTGCATCTACAAGGCACAATCTCAATCTAGAAAGCGATGATGTTAGGGACAAGTTTTTGGTTTGTTATGATAATATAGAAGATTATAACCTTTTTGTAGTGATAATTTTAGCTCTATTTTGGTGGCAGAGCTCAGGGTGTAGAATCTTTAGTGAAGGGCGAGTTTGATGGTTTTTGATCATTGTACTAGGGTTTGACAAAGAGCTTTCACTTTTTGGGGGTGCGTGACTATTAGTAGATGGGGTTGGTGGTGGACTATCCATTTTGCGACTTTCATAAACAAGGGATGTAAATATTTTTATAACTAATATAATAGGATGCAACCCAATATAGTTGTTATTTGCTTATAAAAAAAATATTTTTATAATATAATTATTAAAGTCAATAATTTTTTTAAATATTTAGCATACAATTTATTATTTATATTTTATATTTATTATATTATAATGTATAATTATTAAAATAAAAAGATTGTTTAAAAAGTTATATATATAAAATTAATAATTATTTCATAATTGTATTAGAATTATTTAAATATATTGTCAACTAGAAAAATGGAAAATCAGAAATAACATGATAAAACTAACCATTAAAGCTTAAAACATCATGTAACCTATTCTTAATCATACCAACAAGACCATCAAAATAAAGCATATAAATAAATCAAACCAAAACACTAATGCTCATTTGATGAAGCCTCATTACTTTTCCTTTTTCCTCTAATATGCTATGTTGCTCTCAAGTAGACAAGTGCACCTACAAAATGAAAACAAGTATGGACAAAATGATAACGAGCATACTAAAAAATTGTGGTTGTGAGAATGAGGCCAAAGAGGCCAATTTATAGACTTTTGAAATTTGAATTGATGGATGAGATCAACGCTCAATCGATGGTTATGATTGCATTTGAGAACTCAAAATTGACAAATGACAAGTTTATGACAAATTGATTAGTTCATTTAGCAAATGCCAATTTATGACAAAAATATGACAAATTGGTTATTGGTTTGGGAAGGAGAAATTAATGGGAAGAAATTAGGGGAAGGTGTAAGGAGAAATTAAAGGAATCTGTCATAAGAGTGAAAAGTGGAATTATGACACGAGAAATTAGGAGATTGAATTAGGGAAAAGTGTAAGGAATGAAAAGTGGGATGGAGGCTAAATTAGAGGGACAAAAGCCAAATTAGTGGGGTTGAAGTCAAATTAGGGGCCATCTCATAAATTATTAAATAAGAGAATTTGAATAATTAGAAATTATTAATTCCCCACATTTAAGGTAATTAGTCAATTAATTAAATAAATTTAATTAATTGTGGGAAAAAGGGATAAAGGGAGTGCATAAATATTTTATTTACTAAGACATGAAACTTTAGGACAAGGAGCCGAATTAATGGTTATTCGCCCCTAAAAGACTTACCGTGATCATTTATTTAATTAATGAAGAATGACACAATGTCGATAAATCATGAAAATCAAATGTGCCACATAGAATGAGTGAAACAACGATTTTACAAGGTAACACCAAATTGTTATTATTATGATTATAATAGTTGTGAGGGTTTATGAAAGTGTATTAAATATTAAAATATGATTAATATTAATACTAATAAATATACAACTCAACCAAAGAAATTTGAATATGTATATAGTTACACTTAAAATCTCTCTCCCCGTGTTTTTAAAAATAAAAACAATCTTCCACTAATTTTAGCTTGTGCACATATTATTTTTAGTTGGAAATTTGATTTTAAATATGGCTCTCAAACGCTCTATCTATATAATTCATTTCCTCTTTTTAAATGCATGTGTGCATAGGAATTGTCAAGTGGAAGCTTGCTCGGGAACGTGGGCTTAAAAGTGCAGGGCGTCCCAGACCGACATAAATGATGAGCAAAGCTTGGTAAAATCAGTTTATAGAAATTGTCTGTAGGTATTAGTAGATTGCAGAGCAGTATGGAAAAAGTAGCTCTATGGTGGGACATGGATAGTTGCCCCTTGCCATCCCACATGGATCCCTTCGTAGTAAGGTCAATGGCAAACATTTTGCTTGAAAATTTTAAACTACGTGGGAGTGGTATTCATCAATTTAGTGCTTACAAATACCCATCTGCAAAGGAGGATGATATTGAGCTTGGTCAGACTTTCTTCAATTCTGGAATCCAACTGCAACTGGTTCAGCCTGGTTAGTATTATAATGTATATGCACCAATTCATCATGCTCACTCACTTTTAGGTGGGTTGTAAAATTGGGAATGTTTCTTTTTTCTGTTTTCTTGATTGTAATTACTGAAGAGAATAATGCAGCCCAGGTTTTTTATTCGTTTTGCAACTTAATTAGGTTTCTTTTCAAGGAAGTTTCGTTTCTTTTTTAGAAGTGAGGCGATGATGGAATGCTGCAATGCCTGTTGGGTACTTTTGGTAGGGTTTATTTTTTAGGTTAATTGTCATAGTTCAGAATGTTTGCCATTCATATGTTTGCTAATTCAACTTCTTCACAACTGAAGAAATCGATATTGGCTAGGGTTGGTTTACTTCTCCTTTTTGTGCTACGTTTTGCTCAAGAAATATAAATCAAATTGACAGTCTGAGTTATGGGTTTAGCAAGGGAATTTCAGAATTCATATTTGGAAAGAATCAAGCAGGTTAGGTTTTGTTGGTTTTTGGTTATGGGTGGCTTGGATGACGATATTTGCATTATAAGATTTTAAATGTGGGCCAGGCTGAAATCTATGCTATAATTCAACCCTTTGGACCTAGTTTCTTCACTTTCCTTTTTACCATTAAGATGGGTTTTTGAATTGGCATTGATCAACGTTTTACAGAATAAATTAATTATGAGGATTGTAATTATGGTCACTAATGTTATGTTCGGATGGCTGCTGTAGAAGTGTAACAGAATTTAAATCTAGTATTTGGTTTTGAAACTTTGTTGATTATGATCTGACGGATCATACTCTTGACACTTCCTTTTTGCGGTATTGATTTCTGTGTGTGTGGTGGTCAAGGTCTTTTGTTAATTTTAATAATTAAAATTCTTTGCAATATTCAAGGATTAGTATTTGTCAATTTTCTTGTCCAATTGTTTGATTCATTTTAGTAGCTTACCTAAAAAAGTTGTGAGTTAGTTTTTATCTTGTCTTGTCTTGGACTGGGATTAAGCAAAAATTTCAAAATTAGTGGCTTTCCTGCAAGTTTAGTTTTTGCTAGGGTGATTCAAAAATGTATTATTGTCGGAATCATGGAATGCAGTTTGGTTAAATCTTTTGTGACACTATTACTTTGATTATTAAAGTGTTTTTGTTGGGGGTGATCCGTAAACAGAATTGCTACACTCTTCCCCTTAGCAACCGATTCAATCAATGCCAATGCTTCAAATGAAGTAGAACTAACACTTAATCCAATTCAAAATGGATGTGCTAGTATTACCAATATGTATTTTACACTTAAACATACATTAAACATCCTCAATTTGAAAAATAATTCAACAAACATACACAAATCTGGGACAATGCATTTACTGTGAAGAAAAGCTTCTCTTGGGGTCAAAAATCGAGTTAAGGAGTAAATATTTCCCAGTTTATTAAGAAATAAATAATTATAGAGGTTACACTGACCGGGGTGGTCCAAGCAAGCGTCAACTACACTTTCAAGAGCTCTGAAATACCTCAGCTAACAATTCCCTGCTCACGTATACTTTGCACGCACATGCAATCTACCAAAATGGTCCAAAACCATCTACCGTTTGTCTAACTTTTTTCAAGATTGACATACAATCTAATGCATCCCCTTAGCTTCCTCAAAGGTCAGAAACAAAAGATCAAATGCGAATACCAAAGGTCACATGCTTCGGAATGCCAAAAGCCGCTCTTGGATGTTTTTAGTTAAATGTGAGTATTTCCATCTTTTATGTTGTCGCTGTTATGGTTTGAATTCTTGTAATATGTTTAGTTGCCACATAAGATGACTGGAAACCCTTAATTAGCTTTGAAAATAATCTAGGAATTGTTTTAGTGGGTTAAAAGCATGTAAAATTCACTTCAGGAGCAAACTGAGTGACTTCAGAAACAGCTTGTCGTCTTTGGCAGCAACCTTCATGAAGCCTTTTTTTGTCGTATATGAATGTGAATGTAATATCTTTTTCTTTGAAATTTAATGGAATTTTGAGAGGAATGTGAATATACGAATATTTAACCTTTGACCATTTTTGACCACTGTTTTCGGCCCTGGAATAGAGCTATACAGTTAGGGCATGTCCCCAATGGAGCAGATGTGGAAAAGGGACATGCTTATGGTCCATACCAGATCATCAGGAGGCTTTTGGTCCCTAGAAACTGACTAAACAGAGAGCCAATTGAAGAATTGCCAAGCACTCACAAGTAGTCTCAAGAATTCCTCTTGTTTTTGGCTTGGATCGTCAGAGACTGCTTCATATGTAGCAAATGTGAACCAATCATAGACGCCAACCGGTCCCTTGACTGATCCACTTACTACATCAGCAAAACTGAAAGGAAAAGGTCTCACTACCTTTTTAGTTACCTTATTGAACTCATAGTCTTAATTTTTTCTCCACTTGTACATGCTTTCCATTGTGTAATGGTCGTACTTGCACTGCCCCATTGTGAACATACAGTCCCTCATCCATTAAAGAACCAAACTTTCCATGAGCACCAATTAGCCTCTTTGAATTTGAGGTGCTAGCTATGGCAATTCTATACCTTTCGGCACATGAATTTGCAAAGAAATTCCTACCCTTCAACTAGAACCTATTTGAGTTCTTGCATAAATGTTATATCTCGTATGCAAGTAGGGTATACGAAAAATCAGAGCACATGTTTATATTGACACAATATCAATCACAACTTCATCCTTTATTGTGAATTTGGAGTCTATAAACCAACTTACGTTGCTTACTAACCCTCATATTGACACCATTTTGCATACCCCCCAAAAGAGTATGAATGTGGGTGCTGCACAACCTCCCAATTTATTCGCTAATGAGCATGGAAAAATGAAATCGACTGAGAATATGATCAAATAAAGCATTCAACTTCTTTCCTCACTTGCACTCTTGTTTGGGGCATTTGGGACAAGGTACTCTTCAACATGAGAGCATCCAGTTTCCTTCAAAACGCTCTTCTTGAGTAAGCAATATGTCCTCCTCCTTCCACCCTCTTTTCCACTTATACATTGTTCTTATCTTTCTTCTTACGAGAAGGAGCCAATTCAGGTTGAAGTTTCCAACACCTTTCCTTGTAGTACCCATCCTTGTCACAATGAAAGCAATGAAACTTGTTCTTTCCTTCACCATTTTTCTTTGTCAAATATGTACCATTTTCTTTCCCTTCTTCCCTTTTCTTCATAGTTCTTTTTGTCACATGCTGCTGCTTGCGAGCCTTGTGCTTTTTGGAAGGAAACACCTTCTTAATGAATTTGAGGTAGTGTGCTTGGTCACATGCTTCATTTATGTTTTAGGGTTTGGTCATGGATATCACCCTTGGTAGTGTTGTGAGGTTTTCACACCATCGGCCCATTGCAAATGGGGACCCCCTCTTTTTGCTTTAGCAGTAGGAGTAGTAGTCTTAAGTAGTCCTATTTGGTGACAATATCAAGTCTTCAAACCTTTGAGTGAATTGAGTAAGGCCAGAATTGGATCAAAGTCAGTTAGGTCTCAAAGTTTGAGTTTGAGCTGCATGATTAAGGTGGGTAGATGAGGTGTTAGTGCCCAACTCAACCAATTGACAAACATCACTTGCATGATCACCTTGGAGAATTTGAGAGAATGGCAAAATTCACTGTTTGGGGGAGTATGTTACATGGGGAATAATCCTCAGGGCAAGGTGGAATCAAGAATCCTCTCCACACCTAGATTTCTGCCCTATCTCTAAGGCTTGTAATCCTGCCTACTCCCAAAATTCCGCTTATAGTTGCAAGTCTTGAGGAGATTAGGGGTGACTTTGGCATAATTTGAAGGTCCTATGTAAGGAGAAAGGTGAAATCAGACTGAGAAATGATGAAATCAGAGTATAAAATCCAACTTGAACATGCTCAAATGAGACTGGATTAGGCATGAAGCCCACCTTCGAGGCAAACTCAACACTTAGTTGCATTTAGGATGATGTGGGGAGGCTTCAAAGGGGTCAAGAGACAAAGTTTAGGATCATGAAGGAATCCTCAGGAGGTGGCGGATTCCGCCACCCTCCTACGTTTATTTATCCTCTATCTAGGCAGATTTCCGCCATCTTGTTGATGGCAATTTGGGGTAAGGTTAGATGACAGGATGGAGGGCAAAGACAGTAAAGATGAAATCAGTCCTCATCATCTCAAAATGGAAATTATAAGGCTGATGGAGGAAGATTAAAATCATGAGATTTTATGAAGAAGGGTGTGCAATTTTGAAGTTGGTGAGTATTAGCAAAATCTTCGAAGGGGCCAGATTTTCGCCTTGTATTGCTGGTAATAAAAGTGGACTGAGCTTTGGAGCTTGTGCCAAGAGGAAGTGAAAGAGCATGGATTTGAAGGTGGTTGAAGTTGCAAGTTTGGAACTCAAAGAATGATAGTTGGGCAATTTTGAAGTGGGTAGAAACAAGGAAGATAGTAATTGAAAGAAACCGCCAGCCTTTGAGGATTCCAAAATCCTCTAGAATCTCTATTCTCCGCCCTATATAGATGACAATTGAAACATTACAATCTGCACTATGATGAGCAAAAAATGAAAGAGTGAGGCTGAAAGGGGAAAGCTAACAACATGTGAGTGCGATCAAAGGAAATCAAAGAAAAATCCTTGAAGGGTGGCAGATTCCGCCACCCTCCAAGGAGTCATTATCCTCAACTACCTCTTATTTCCGCCGTGGCTCCATCAAGGCAGAAGCTTGTACAAAATGGAGATGAAAAGCATGGGTTCGAAAGGGGAGCAGTAAGACTAAAGTTAGCCGAATTGAGGAAAATCATGAGTTGAGAAGATAAAAAATCCTTAGCCTCCTCTGATTTCCGCCAACATTATGAGATGAAAAACATGGTTTGCATAAGGGAAGTGAATAACTAAACATCAAGGGTGAAGGAGGAGAGAGACGGTGATATGTTTAAGGATTGGAACCAAGTTGAAGAAGTGAAGAAAATCCTTTGGAGGTGGCGGATTCCGCCACCCTCCAAGGATTACAAATCCTCGAAGATCCCTGATTTCCGCCCTTGCTGGTAAGAAGAGTCCTAGCCTCATGATGAAACCCGCCTTGCATTGTGGGGCTTTAAAATCGAATATTTGGTCTCCAAATACTAAGAGAGAAGGAAGGATGATGAAAGAAGACGAAGTGCTGCCATGAAAGGTGAAAATAGGCCGGAAGATTTGAGAAGGATTCAAAATCCTCGAGCACCCTTGATTTCCGACAGAACAATAGGAAAGGTAGTGAGCATTTGACAGATTGAGATACAAGTTCGAATGATGAAAGTGAAAGAAATTCCTTGGGAGGTGGTAGAATCCGGCTACCTCCCAGGATTCTTATTCCTCCCTCACACCCAAATTCCGCCTTGGGACATGAATCGAGCTCTCAGCTAATGAGGAATAGAGATGGTGGCTGAGATTGAAGCTGGAGAAAGACAAGGGAAATTCCTTGAGGGATGGTGGAATCTGCCATCCGCCAAGGATAAATTATCCTCTATCATGCCTTATTTCCGCCAAAGATGCAATAAGGACCCTATCAAAAGGAGAAGGCAATTTGATTAACAATTGAACAAAAACAAAATGTCTTCTAAACAGGTCGGCCTAGAGAGGGCTAAAGTAAATTAATTTAAATGTTTTTCATTGGCTCATGAAAGCCAAGTCGGCCTCTTGTAGAGACACACCTTTCCAAGCTCGCCATTGCCTATAAAAGGGGAGGAAATGATTTCATTTTAGCACCAAATCAAACACAAACTTATCTCTGCTACAGGGCAGTGAGTTTCCAACATCAAGGCAGCAAATTGGAGGAAAGGACCGAGATTTCACTTCCAAATGGATAAACAAGAATGGAAGTTCTGAAAATACATGACATTGAGAGTGCGAAATCCTCTAAGAGGCATTGAATTTAGACAGCTACAGGCAGTTTTCCTTCAAATCTGAGATAAGGAGGATGAGATAGTAAAATCTGGGTATGTTTTAAATTGAGAAACTTGGTTATTGCCCAGGTTTCAACTTGTAGACCACGATTGTTTTGAACTGTAAGAAGATAAAGGGACTTGATCTCAAAATTAAGAAAATCCTTTCTTGCTTGATGTTAATGTGATTTCATCTCATGAAAATTTTTAGATTTCTTTCATGTTTGATTATCATTTCATGAGCTTAATGCATGTTCCTCTCTCTTGTTCTGCAAGGAAAATTGCCGAAGGAGAAGCTTAGAGAGCGATGGAGGGAAGGCTGAATCGAAGTTCACTCTTGGAGCAACTTGGAAGATCAAAACGTGGATGGTATGCAAAACCCTCCATCATCACGCCAACAAGTGGATGCTACAAGGAGATAGCCCAAGCTCGAGGACTCCAAATGAGAAGGAAGTTCAAGATTCAAATACAAGCAAGTTCAACTCATGGCAATGAGGAAATTTGCAAGAATGAAGATGGAGAAAATTTGAGAAGATGGAGCAATTTGGGAATATGCCATCACAATCGAAGGCTTGATAATGTTGAGTATCAAGAGATATTTTCTCATCACCAAAAGATTGATCAAGTCTACAAGATAAGGAAGCTGAGGTGGCACCCACTTATCTTCTACTAATTAGAAAATTGTAGTTACAAGCACATTCAATCATATCATGCCAAGTGTACAATTTTCTCATTGGCTCTCAAAAGCATTATAATTTTCTTTTTGGCCCACAGGGTGGTGCCTGCACGTAATTGGATGATAGGGTGGCAACCTTAATTAGGGTTTGTAATGAGTAAATCTTGGTCTTTGATCTTGAATCGATCTTGACCCTTCATTGTAATCGACAACTATAAAAGGCCAAGGCCTTCTCATTTGTAACAGTTAGTCAGCTAGGATTAGATTAGGTTAGCTAAGGGAGAGACTTGTTGAAATTGTTGCCATACTGCTATCAAAGTGATTGATGATTCATTGTTGGTCTTCATGGTGGATTACTTAATGTTGCTTTGAAGTGTCTCATGGTTTCTTCAATTCGTCACTTGGAGTAGATTTCATTTCATGTTGTTTAGAAGTAGTTTAGTTGGATGAAGAAATTGTGGATGTTTACTTGCTTGACTCAAATATAAACTAGGCCACTAGCCTTGTGCTAATTGTAAGTGTGCCTTGTGTGGTGAGCTAGTGATTGAAAGTACTTAACTTCAATTGATATCCAATCTTTAGTTTGCATCCATTGATGTGATTGAATTCGGAAATATTGATTTGAAAACCATTTGAGTATACCTTAGAAGCTTGCACTAGGTGGGTGGAGTCGCTGACAAAGCTGCATCTAGGTAGAGTCCAAGTCATTCACACTTCCTTGCATTCATAGTTAGGAGTAGAAGCAGTAGAAGTTAAGTTTAAGTTGAAGTTGAGAGTTCAAGAGTTGGAAATCAAAAGCTATATTTTCATTGCACATTGTGAAGCCAAATCTATAGGAGTAAGTTGATGTCCATTGAAGGAAAAAGCATAAGTCCCCTTAGTGATTACCAGCGAATCACATTATTTCACTGAGCGAGTACCCACAATTGAAGGGAACCTTGAAGTCATTTCATGATCTTACTTTGCAAGCTTAGCATAAGAAGTGACCTTGTTCAAGAGAGAGTTGGAGATTTGGTGTTTCATCTCGAAATACAAAGTATTTGATTCTGCATGTTGTAGTGTAACAAAACTCACATCAACAGGTAGGTTATCAAGAAAACCTTACCCATACATGGTTAACACTTTGTTTTCCTTAATTGCATTCCCTAGTTGAACCACCTATTTTCTTAGCTCATTGGTATAAGCTTGCACACTTTGCCCAAGCTCTTGTTTCAAATATTGCCATTGAATCACTTATTGTTCTTCATAGCGAACTGGGCAAAATTGTTTCCAAAGCAGTCCTTGAAATATTTCCACATAGATACCAGTGCTACTTTTTAAATCTATGTAGAGCGAGCATAACTCTCAAACCACATGAGAGCATGTCTGGACAACTTCAACTGTGTGAAGGAAATCTGCTGATTTAGAGACATCTTGTGAGTGATGAAATATACCTCTTTTTGTGGGATCCATTGCACGAGCTTCTTTGCCCTGATTTCACCATTGTATGGCTGAATGTGTATATTTGCGTCAACATTGAAAGACTTCATGGAGAGTGACTGTTTTGCACATGAAGAGTCTTCTTTTGAAAGCTCTTTAGCAATCCTTATCTTCCTTACGAAGACTAGCTTAATGTTTTCAAGCCTGTCAATTGTTATTTCAACTTGTATAATCCTTGCAACATCTGCTTCCAATCTTTTGAAATGTGCCTTTATATCTTCCTCTACCATGCTCACTGTTCTAGCCCTTCTTTAATCATCCTCTTGACTCTTTTTTCAGGCTCAGAAAGCACTAACTTTTGTTTTACACTTGACTTTATGGATGGCATACATTTGCCATTAAATAATTGAACAAAAATTCAAAGGATTTTCCTACTCTGCTACTACTTGATCTGTAGTTATGGTGGATATGCCACTCTTAGCTTCTTAGTAACAGATTCAATTGATGCCAATACCTCAAGTGAAGCAGATCAGGCACTTAATCCAATTAAAATGGATATGCTGATATCTTCATTATGTATTATACACTAAAATAGAGATATTAAACATCGGCAATTCCAAAAAGTTAAAAACAGTTAAGTGACATGCACAAATCTAAGAGCAAAAATTTTCTGATCTACCAAGCAATAAGGAAGAACAGAGGTTACGATGACCAATCTAGTCCAAACAAGCCTGACAATGCTTTATAGAGTTCCAAAATACCTCAGCCGACACTCCTTGCTCACATAGACTTTGCATACACATGGTCTACCAGAATGGCTCAAAACCATCTACCATCTGTCATACCCTTTTCTAGGCATGGTGATGCTATCTAGGATATTGACCTAGTTTATTCAAAGGTCAGAAACAGAAGATTGAAATGCTGAAAGTCACTCTTTGAAGATTTTTTAAATTATATTTGGCATTTCCATCATTTGTTCTTGTTGCTGTTATGGTTTGGAATCTGGATGCTTGTAAGATGTTTAATTGCCACATAGGATGATTAGAATCCTTTAATAAGCTCCTAAAATAACCCAACAATCATTTCAGTGGGTTAAAAACACATCTAATTTACTTCGTCAGCAAACTGTGTGACTTAAGCAGCAACCTTCCTGAAGCCATAACTTTTGCATACAACCTCAAAACATGATGCCATTTTTATGGAAATTGCATTGAATTTCATGAGGAACATGAATATACACAGATATTCAACCTTTGACTCACTTTGACCACTGTTTTTGGCTCTGCAACAGAGCTGCACGCTTAAGACATGACCCCATTGGTCAAGATGTTGAAAACAAACCTATGGATCAGGGTTTACATTTGGAGATTGTTTTGTTTTTCTTCTCTTTCAAGAAAGATTGAATTTGTTGCTGAATCTAGGATTAAGCAGGGTATTTCATAATATTTTGCTAAGATTCTTTTTTGTTAGCGTGAAAATGCAGTTTTTGATGCATTGTTAGGAGTACTCAAAGAAAATGGTTCAGGCTAGTTTTTTCTTGCTTTATTAGTTCCTGCCGTAGGCAGGATATTATAGCATTCAATGTAATGCTACTGTTTGTATTAGTTGTTCAATCAGATCATTGTATTTTTCTACAACTTTTTGTATTGGTATAGTTTTAATATATTTGGAATTTTCTATATTGTAATAGAAATTATTTATCTCTAATTTTATTGGTTGAATGTGACTACAGTAGTATGTGAGGCTTTTGTCTTTTTTGTAAGAGATATTTTCATTTTAGTTGTCCAATCATAACATTTTATTTTTTGACAACTTTTTACATTTGTATAGTTCTAATATATTTTGAATATTCTATTATTATTTTTTTGCTACTATTGTTTATAATATGTTTATTGCAACTAATTAATTATATTATATATTAATATTAACTTAATAGTATAATATTAATATAATTTTTTATATATTATATTGATATAATATATTATTAGATTCATAACAGTGCACAAAAAATACCAAAATAATGTTAATTTAAATATCATTATTTACTTGAATATGACACTGTAATAGAAATATTCATTTAATATTTACTATTTAATATGTAATGTTCATCAAGCCAAATCTCGTAAGGCTTAATCTTTAGGACTTAGGCAGGAACTAGACGCTATGCGTCCTTGTTTGGATCGGAATTTTGAATTTGGAGCTATGCAGGTTCACAGAGTATTTCATGAGTAAGGATTTTTATTTTTATTTTTCATGCAATTTTGGATTCTATAAAGGTGTTGTAAACTCTAAGTTCAATCTTTGCAATGCATATTGGTTTTGAAGATTTAGTTTTGTTCCACAGCTCTTTTTTAGGAACTTTGGATAGTGTTCTTAATTCCCAATTACTGAAGAAAATGATTTAGGGAAGTTTGTTTTTATTTCCCTAGCTTTTTAAAATGACAGTATGAGTTTTTTGGGGTTGAGCTGGAAAACTTCGAAATGGGGAGTTTTGAGTTCTCCTCTATGGTGTCTTCTAGCACTTAGCAGACAACAATCTATGTTTTGGTTAATTTTTTTGTTTTAGTCAAAGGTGCTTTTTAGTTAATTGTTTATTTTTTGAGTTTTTACCATTCAAAATTTCAGTTCTTTGATTATTGAATAATATGAGCTAGTTTGCTTTCCATGCCATCTGCTCGTTATATATTTTATTTTAAACTATTTACACTTATGCATTAAGATTAAAAAGGGTACCTAAAAATTAGGGGTTTAGTTAAGGTGTCTTCAAATTGGTTTATGTTCAAATCTCGCAGGGTAGAGAGACTTTGAGTTTTCTCTTCCTTTTTATGAGGCTCGTATTGATTTTGGAATTGGTTTCCTCTATTTTATTGCTTTAATTTAGAGCTTTTATTCAATTTCTCGATTTCTTACAGAAGCAATGAGGGTTCATTTGTGCTTTTTTGATAGTTGGTTTTGAGAAGGGTATGCCAGGATTATTTTTCTTTTACTATGTTCTGGCTATATTTTGAAAGCAGAGTAAGATACTTTTATTTTTCGTAAATTTTCTTCTGGATATTTGGCTTTTGTCAAGAATTTTAAGGGTATTCGTGGCAGATAAAGAGTATTGAAAAGTGGGACTGATTTTGAAACTTTTGCTGAAATTTCTCAAAGAGTTTTCCTTGTTTGATTTTGCATATTGGTTTTTTGTAAATTCTTTTGACACTTGAGGGTATTCATGGCAGCACTGGCAGGTAATACCATTGAAATTGAGAAAATTGTGATGGCAGACATGCTCTTGTGGGCTATGGATGTGCCCCCACCAGGGAATATCATTTTCATTGTAGGGAATGCTGATTTTTCCTATGTGTTTCACAAGCTTCGGGAGAGATCTTATAATGTGTTCTTGGTCTGTGCATCCATCACTCAAATACCTCTTGGTATGTTAAATGTAGCAAATGAATGCCTGGAATGGTTGACTTTTCTGCAAATGCTAGAGAAAATTGAAGAAAAGTTACAGTTTCCCAGCAATAATTATGGGTGGTGTCCTGAGCATTACCCGGCTTCTGCTAATGCCCCCTCTAGGTCTGCATCTACTGTTAGTACCAAGGAATGGGAAGAATATCCAGACAGGTCTAGTTTTGGTTCTATTCCAGAGGATTCTTTCGCTTGCCAATCATCTTTCAACAATGAACAATCTTCAAGACAATTCAGTATTCCTCCATTAAATGATGTGGCCACAGCAGCGGGGCAGCAGCCAGGGAGACCTGGTTTTCACAGGCATGCTAATAAATGCACCGAGAAACCAATGAATCGAACAGTAAATCGAGACAGACATAGGGACTGGAAGCCTCCTATATTAAGCGGGCCTAAGAAAATGTTAGCTTCAATGGACGAATTCAGGTCATGGTTTAGACAAGTTGTAAATAGTAAAGAAAATGAGAATGGTTATAATATTTCACCCATTCGCATGGACTTTGAGAAAGCAACTGGGAAGATCCTCGCTTTCTCATTACTGGGGTTTCCCAAGATGATGAATCTGCTAGAACAATGCAAGGATATAGCAGAGATCAAGGAAGTTAAAAAGGGATGCCATTTGGCTTTCCCTGTTAAAAATAATAAACAAAACCCTTTAAAAACAAAGAAACCAAACCCTAACCCTAAACATATGAAGGAAAAACCTGAAAATTCACCATGTGGTGTAAATCCTCTTCCTGATTTGCAACCTCAACTGAATCCAAATTCAAATTCACAACCCGAAGCAGAAAAACAATCAATGCCAAAAGCTTCAGTAGGAGATTTTTATGCCTTCTTATTGCATATGGTGAGCATGGGTGAATTCTCACAGGGTTTTCTCATGTCCAAACTTCCTAAAACGTTTGAGTCTTTTTCTGGAAAGTGTCTTGACATACAGCATCTAGGATACAAGAAACTAACCAACCTTGTTGAAGTGTATAGTGATCTTGTATCAGTGGATAAGTCAGGAGGTGGACCGCCACGACTATATCCCGCAGGTTTTGTCAGGGAAATAACTCCCAATTCCAACTTCAATAGATTTAATGAAGAATTCTGTGTCAACATGGTTAATCATGTTGCTAAGCAGGAAGTAAAGCGAGAGGTGAACTGCCCTTCTACTTCTGGAAGTGATCAGTCACCAGATAATATGACTGGGAAGGACCATATCTCTCTTGAGAATTTGTCTTACCAGTTCTCTGAGTTGGCCATTACTGAAAGTGAATGGCCATCAATGGGTTTGAACGCATTGCCATTAATGGGTTTTCAAGAGTATAACAAGTCAGATTCCTGTAGCACTCCTCAAGGATCACAGGTTAGTGAATGGGATGACCAACTTTCTAATACAATCAGTGACCTATCTTTACGTACCAATTCCCATCAGCTAGAAGGATCTGCGCATATCAAACAATCCCTCTCAAGTTTACAGAGTGAGGGAAATATCCCTACTTGGGATGCTGGTCACACTGAAGCCTTGCAAAATATGAGAGAAAATGAAAGCATTTGCAAGGAAGTTACTGGAGTCAGTGGAACTGCTAGCTCTCAAGATTCTTCATGTAGCATGTCTTTTGGCAGAGAGCTTTCGAATTTTGTTTCTTCAAAATCAGAGCCACCATTTATGGAATTGAAAGCGAGTAGTAACACACTTGTTAGTCCTTTGCAAATCCCGCCACAAGAGAGTGTTGTTAGCACCAAAAGTTTGCAGGACACAAGATTGGACTGCAAGCAACCTGAGCAAAATGCAAAGGGTGCAGTAAATGAAGAGACAAATGTTCATACCATTGTTTCACCAGCAGAAGCAATTATCCAAGTTGCTGGAAGGGGTAAGTTTCATATGCTGAGCCCACAAGAATTCTTTTTGGTACAATAATTAAAATAAATCAGAATGCCTCTTCTTAACTGCTAACTGTGTTTGAACTGTTGTTGACTTTGCAGGGCTGAAATCCATTTATGATTTCTCAATATGGAAGAAAACCTAGTGAAATGAGATTACGGGTGTAAATGGAGTTCAGCCTGGATTACCATAGTAAATTACCTGTCATTATGGCATTCTTAGGCTGATAAGAAACTGCATAAATGTTGCTTGGCTTTATAATTTATTGTGCTTTTGATTATGCTACATAGGGGTGAATAATATGATCTCGTACAGCGTTGTATCATCTCAACATGTTCCTGTCAAATTGACAAAAACAACTCGCGAACTCATGATTTTTTGACACTATATCCTGGGAGCTTATTATGTTATAAAATATAATTGTCAGATCCTGGGAGCTTATTATGTTATAAAATATAATTGTCAGATCCTTGTATAAACATTGTTCGTGTGATTATGATCAAATTATAGGTAGGTAGTAAATTTGAGGGACAACTCATCATCATCACAGAAACATTGGCAGCTGTTCCTTTGAATTAATGAAAGATATTGAAAATTAAAAACATGGATTGTGTACTGGCTGTTTCTCTTCTATCTGGGCTTTAGCTCTGTCTTAGGATTTAATGTCTGCTGATATGTAACGAACACACGCTAAATTACTTGGGCATTTGTTTTTGTGCTCTCCATTCATTGCAATAATCTAAAATTCTGTATGAGGTGTAAGAAATGAAAATTACTACAAGAAATAACATCTTTTGCATTTTAGATATTAAATTAAGAATCCAGAGTATTGACTGAGCAGCGTTTTGAACTATATGGGTAAAATTGATAGCTAGTACCCAAGTTAATTTTGCTTTCTTGGACCTGCCTTGCATGCCGTATTATACAAGTTTTGGTCCATTATTTAAAAACTGACTAAAATATTAGTGATAAGAATTGGAATTATTTGATAGATCTGATAAATTTTGAAATTTGTACAGGCCAAAACAAAAATAGAATTCAGTTCGGAAGAAATATTTCCCCCTCGTAATGGATCACACAGTGTGGTCTAAAATGTGACGAATTAACACCTGCATAATTATCGTCAAGCACCCTCAATCAATGACAAGTGAATTAATTCATAATTGTTGACAAGCATTCTCAATCAATGACAGGTGAATGATATATCTTGAATAGCTTCATGCTTTCCATTACAAAACAAAATTCATTTTCACTTATCTTCTGAGATCTTGTCGAAGGAACAAAGCAGAAAAGATAGTATTCATGTTGCTTTGATACAGAGGTAAAAATTGTTTTTAGATCACTCTCAATTGATGCATCTATTTGGTGTATAAGACGATTGGTGAAGTCAACAAGAGTGTGTAGATTCCCAACTCATTCATTATACCACTTTAGTCTTAAGTGAATGCAAAAGCTAACATTTCAATAATTATTTCATTCAATTTTAATTGTGGAAAAAAAAGGCGTGTAAAAATGAAAATAAGAGAAAAAGGGTGGAAGGGTGTTGTTTGTTATGAATCTAGAGGAAGATTTCTTTGAATCTCCTGCTTGCTTTTTGCCTTTTCTCTGATTTTTGTGTTTGAAAGATTATATTCCTATCTAATTTGATGCAGTGGTGTTTGTATGGCTAAGTCTTTTCTCTGGTTTTTGCGTTTGAAAGATTGTATTCCTATCTAATTTGATGCAGTGGTGTTTGTATGGCTAAGATACTATCGTTTTATTGCATTGGTGTCTTGCATGACCATGACGACATCCTCTATGATTTTGCATGACTACCTGCAATAAAAAGTACTTGAATAGAGTGGTGTTATAGAAACCTTTGGGGGTTTTCCTGAGGATCTTTAATAACAAAACCTTTTTGATTGTGGTCACAGCTTGGAAATATTTGACAAAATGGAAAAGGGATGTCATTGAAATGTGCCATTTGTGATGTTGGTTAGTAGATGTAATTAAGCAAACATGACAATGGCTTATATATTTTTATCAAGTCATGGTTGCTTTCTATCTATGGGTTATAAGTTGTTAGGATATGATAATGGATGAACATGTAAATTGAAAAGGTAGGCATTGAAATTGAAGAAAGTCTTTTGACCATTGCAGATGTTATTGTATGCAATGGTGCATGGAGACTACTACCATGGACATGGTGGTGTATATATTGCAAGATAATGGGAACAAACATGGAACATGGGTGTTTGAATCTAAACAAGCCAAATATTAAATAAGTTGCATGTTTTGGGAAGATTAGCATGCCTAGTGTAATGTGCATGCCTAGTGTAATGTCCCCTTTTAGGGTATACTTGATTTTTGCCTGAAAATAGCAATTCCAACAATATAATTTATTTATGAAGAGTGTTCTATAAATAAATTACATAATGACAAGTAAATTTAGAGACAATTATAATTCATCAATATTAAACATTATGATCATAAAAAAGTCCCTATAGTAAACAAAATATCCTAATTGCATTAGATCCATTTTATAGCATATTTCAAAAACCAACCATATTAGGGATTGTGTGGTGCCTCGAAATTGTACCCCACAACTAAGCCCAAGAGCGCGGAAAGACCATCCAAGTCAATTTAACCTAAAAAGCAAACCAACTTTTGGGGTCGACTACTAAATTGAGGAAAATGGAACTTCTACATCTCCCTACCTCATTTCCTCACTAGTTCGAGATATGATTGCTTGTTGGCAAATAAATAATTACTAATCTTATAATTCTTTACAAGACATTTGAAGACTATCTTACTTAATCAAGCTCAAGGGCACATAATGAACCTCCAAGTCATTTAGCCACTTGGCCCAAGCAAACCAACTTGGGGTGGGACACTTAAAGAGGGAAGATTAGTATTGTTGCATCTTTCTAACATATTTATTAATAAATAGCAAATACAATACCATTACATACCAATCACTTTCCTTAATATATTAGATTGTTGTACTTTTTTTGAGTTTTATTCAAATCAGACTTGATCATTCAATTGTTGTATTTTGTGCGAGTTCTATTCAAATCAAACTTGAAAATTTGATTGTTGTTGAATGGTTGATATTTGTATGATTGATTGAATGAATGGATTCCTTTAACAGTATGATTTGAGGTATTGGTGAGTGATGATTAAGTGATTGTTGATTCAATGATTGATGAGTGATAATGAAATGAATGCTGGTTTGTTTAGTGTCACAAAATTGCACCTTATACATTTATGACACTTAGGCGTTGAGCCCCACGCATTTATGACCAAGGTCTATGATCAAGTATTCGTATTTTGACATCATGAACCTTGAAAGCTTAGTGTCCATGACCCCTCGTCCAAATTTGGATTCAATAAGGTAGGATGCAAGTGAGACGCACACTCATCCTTGTGGAATTCAAAATTCAAAAAGAACATATTTGCATCTTAGACCAGTTTTGACGCGTGTCCCTTCTCTTGGACGCGTATGAAAGGAATACCACCACCCATTTTGAGCAATTAAAGTCTCTCTCTCTCTCTCTCTCTCTCTCTCTCTCTCTCTCTCTCTCTCAAAGTGAAGCTTTGTCGAATTTACTGTGTAGGCTATTCTTCCCACCATTCATGGAAAGGGGTCTACACTACATGGAGATATAATTTCTTCTCCTCTTATCTACTTGCATTGTTGATTCATATACATTGTCTTTATTGTTGTCATATCATTTATCATTGTGTGGTAGAGGCTTTCCTCCATTAAGTGGTGACTCATTTCTACCACTTGTTTATATATCTTACGCCATTGTGCAATAGGGGCTTTCCTCCCTCAAGTGAGGCTCATTTCTATTGATTGTCTTGTGTGATAGGGGTTCTCCATTAGCAGGTTGTTTTTATTAGTTGTCTTTATATTGATTTTATCATGATCTATTAGTCTGGTTGTTCGTGGAGGTGGAAACACCAAAGCGGGGGTTTGACTGCGACAAGCCCATATACAACCCACAACAATTTTTCCTATTTCAGTGTGTGTAGGTGACGAATAGTCTCTCTCTCTCTCTCTCTCTCAAAGTGAAGCTTTGTCGAATTTACTGTGTAGGCTATTCTTCCCACCATTCATGGAAAGGGGGAAGAATAGCCTACACAGTAAATTTGACAAAGCTTCACTTTGAGCAATCAAGAGCTCTCTCTCTCTCTCTCTCTCTCTCTCTCTCTCTCTCTCTTTANGAATAGTCTCTCTCTCTCTCTCTCTCTCTCTCTCTCTCTCAAAGTGAAGCTTTGTCGAATTTACTGTGTAGGCTATTCTTCTCACCATTCATGGAAAGGGGGAAGAATAGCCTACACAGTAAATTCGACAAAGCTTCACTTTGAGTGATCGAGAGCTCTCTCTCTCTCTCTCTAAGTGAAGCTTTGTCGAATTTACTGTGTAGGCTATTCTTCCCACCATTCATGGAAAGGGGTCTACACTACATGGAGATATCATTTCTTCTCCTCTTATCTTCTTGCATTGTTGATTCATATACATTGTCTTTATTGTTGTCATATCATTTATCATTGTATGGTAGAGGCTTTCCTCCATTAAGTGGTGACTCATTTCTACCACTTGTTTATATATCTTATGTCATTGTGCAATAGGGGCTTTCCTCCCTCAAGTGAGGCTCATTTCTATTGATTGTCTTGTGTAATAGGGGTTCTCCATTAGCAGGTTGTTTTTATTAGTTGTCTTTATATTGATTTTATCATGATCTGTCAGTCTGGTTGTTCGTGGAGGTGGAAACACCAAAGCGGGGGTTTGACTGTGACAAGCCCATATACAACCCACAACAATTTTTCCTATTTCAGTGTGTGTAGGTGACGAACAGGTTCGCAGAACAAGAGAATCATGATTACTAGTAAGCTAGAAGCATTCCCTGTTTTTTGATAGAGAGGACTCCAACATGACATGCAGACATCTACACAACACGTCATCCAATGACGAGAGCTTAAAATTTTCAAGGTATGATGTTTAACGTTTATGGTTTATGCTTCTATGGTCAAAATACATGTATATGTTAGAATAACTTAGTTATTTAATCTTTTCTATTATAGCTTGCTATTGGATATTTTTGTTAGCATAGCTTGTGTATACATTTATTTCTTTTACATACATATATTGAGCATTTCATGTTATTTCATTTACATTGCGAGATTAGATTCAGTTTATTCCAAGGTGTCTTGATCCCCTAGCTCACTAGAAGATTTTCTCTTTGAAAGGTAACAAATCCCTTACTCTAAATTTTGGTGAACTTGATGTGAATGCCGAAATGTCAGATCTCTTTCTTCAACGATTTGATGCATTTGATAAGGCATTCTCAAAGGATGACTTCTTAGGTGTGTCCCCTCATGTCTCGAAGTCCACCAAACACCTTCCAAACATATAACTACCTTCGTTAGGGACAAAAGAGTCCATGAATGTTATTATTGTTTTAGCAGCCCTTTCAAAGCCTAAGAGACTAGTCATTTGTGTGACTTGCAAATCCTTCTCCTAAGAAGGTGGAATCCATCTATGGTAAAGCATTTGGTATTAATTCGCTAGATCTCTTTACTAAGTTCTCTTGATTCAAGAATGATTCTTATAACTACTCCATTGGTCATACCTATAATACTAGGAGGAATAAGGATAACATTATTCGACCTACTATAGTACTACCACCTTCCTAGCCCAATCTCCCCCCAACACCAAAACCTAGCTAAGAAAACCAATAATTATGATCTTATCAAGCAACTTCAAGGTACTACAGCTAATATCTCACTTTGGGATTTGCTTCAGACATCCCTAGTTTATCAAGGAATGTTTCATGAAGCTCTTCGAAAGATATTGTTGCCTTCTTTTGTGAGGTCAACATATATGAATGTGTTGATGGATCATATACGTGCGGACACGCCGAATATTACGTTCTATCTGCATAGACTCCTACCCTTGGAAATAAGGAATCTCATAGATCCTTTGATGATTATAGTTTTTGTCAATGGTGTTGGTATAAGATGAATCCTCATTGATACTGATTCAACATTCAATGTTTGTGGCTTAAATTTGTTACCCAAAATTAATGTGGATAAGAACTCTTTGGCCACATCTTCATTATTCATTTGAGGTTTCAAAACACTAACACATTTGGGGCAAAATTTATGACGGCTATGGTATTTCTTTTGCTCCGTTGGATTTTATAAAGGGAAATTTGATTTTTTTTTTAAACATTGCTCGTGTTCATCGGAATACCGACGACAGATGAGGTCGTCGGAATTTTGACTCCCACATGCATTACTTATATATTAAAAAAGGGGTAATGTTTTCTTATTTTCCAACGAGCCCTTGTAAGATCAAGACCCACCACCCAATTCAGTGCTGGAAATTTTGACAATGTCGTGAATAAGGTCGGGATCTTATCATCGTTAGAAGGTATTTTCCTGAATCCTTTCCATTTTTGTTTTTATTTCATTCAAAACCCTTGTTCATGGGTCTGTCCCAAGCCATATCACACACAATAAAGAGCGTAGTATGGAATTATCCATATGAATTATTGTTCGTACAAGGACTTTTGTCTAATGCCAACTATAAATAACAATCAATACAGTTAGAATAATCTTTGACATTTTTTCCAGAATCAATGTCTGCTGCTATCGGTTCCATTGATGTACCCGTGTTGCCTTGATACCTGGATATTAATTATTCATTTCCATTTGAAGGATTATTGAGCACTGATCTCATGTGTTGAAATCTAAAAAAATGCATTATAACAAATACCAAGCACCAAAATATTGAAAACATTTCTTACCACCGTTGAAAGCATCATTCTGGAGCCAAAGCCATTTCTCTTATGCTTGTGTTATCATTTTTCGCATCCAACTCAAATTCTTGAAAGCTGGGTAGCTGATCAACTTTGTATGGTTGGTATGGTTCATTTTAAACTTTTAAGGTTGAAGTGTTTCCTGTTATGAACTAATTTCTAAGTGCAAAAATAAAACAACAATAAGGAAAAGCAGAAAATGAATGGATTATGCAGTTATTACAAGAGATGTTTTCATATGTTGTTCATTCAAAGAAAGGGAATTACAATGTGCAAAGTGTTCCACACAGGCCGTGGCAGCGAATAAAACAAAATAAAAGGGAAAAGTTGTTCTGCAGGGAAAAGGAGAAACAACAGTGATTCATCACAACTGAAAGAGCCCATCTTGTTTCTAAATGAGGATGCATGGAGTAAGGTATGGTTCTTCAACTTGTTGCTGACCCTCTTCATACATTGTAGGTCTTAGATACCCGTGCAATCACATATGGAAGCATAATGAAGCAGGAATGCTTTCACAGGTATCAAAATACCTGCAATGTATGAAGGTGATGGAGTGCATGGGTGCTGGAGATATATAACTTTTTTGCAATACATTGCAAATACATTTCAAAGATGAAGTTTATTTATCTGATTTGCAATACAATGCAAGCTCTTTTGACAATAAAGAGAGGTACAAAACATGAAATGCATTCATCAAGCAACCACACAACTCATGGTTTAGGCTAATGCAAGCATGCATTTCAAATTTTAAAATGCAAAAAAGATAGAGCTGGAATACATCTTTACAAATAGATAGAAGTCAAAACATGAGAAAATAGGGTTTAGGTCTCCCATTGCTTGATAATGGGTTGGTGAGCTTGAAGTTGATTCAGTCCCGGGCCCGTATCCAAAGTGTTCGTGCAAAGAAAAGAAGAGAGGGGGGTCAGTTCATATGAACTGAGCAATGAAAGAACTAAATATGTTATTCTAATGTATTGACCTCCATACATTTACAAAGATGCAAATCAGAATGCAGAAAGAGAAAGGAAAGTTTAGAAGTGAACACATGTTTTGCTAATAAGTTGTTCAATGTGTAGGAACAAGGATGAAGACATTATAGGTTGTTGAAGGGACACACGTATGCTACAAGTGCGAAACCTTCCAACTAAGAAAAGAAGAGGCAAAGACCGAAGATTTGAGGAAGCTATTGAGGGGGCATGCATAAGGTTCAAGCATGAGACCTTCTGACTGAATCATGGAGCTATTTGAAGACCTATGTTGTTGAAGGAACATGTTTTTCAAACGTGAAACCTTCTGACATTCAATGTTCCAGATTTAGAGTTTACTTTCAATGTCTCAAAGAGTAGCTGTGGAGATAGTGCAGTAATAGGAGTGACAAAGTACAATCATTTTTAACTTCAGAAACAACAAGAATTGAAACAATATATGTCAAAGAGCAATTTTATCATAGAAGGAAATCTGCAGTTTGCAGTTGATTGCATGACAATATGCATATAAAGCTATGTTTCTAAGATAAAGATGGAGCTACAACACAGGAAAATCTGCTTACAAACAACATTTCAAAGGATTGTACAACATTTTAAATAGGACAAATATAATGCTGGGGAGCATGTTTTTCACAATTGTAGTAACAATTTGATCTAATCTATGAGAAGAAGAGTTTTTATTTTGTCTAAACTCTCGCACCAACTATTGGTCTGATTCTGGTCCGATTTAAAAAATGATGTCTCCCGCCACTACTGTTGCTCCTACGATTAGGGATTCTTCCGTCGCCGATGATACCTTGGCTGATGGAGCTCGGGCTCCTATCGCCGTTGCAACCTCTGTCAATGGAGTCCCCCCTGATGGTCGTCGGCCGCAACCATCCTGTGGTCTGCATTCCAGTGGTGTGGGTGTAGCGCCTGCTGTGCCTGGTGCTTTTGCTGGGAGTGCGAATGATGCTTCATTGTGGGTTTCAGCAGTTCCGGCCTCTGCCTTCGTAAGGAGGGGGGGTTTAGGGCCCTCGTATGGTGTTTGCGAAGCCCTCCTCTACTGCTAGGGCAGATGCTGCGTTAAATCTGAGAGAAAACCGTGGGCCTGTTCCCGTATCCAACCACAATCTCTATTGTGGTAGATTTGGATGTGGAGGAAATAGATCACAATATTTCTATTTTTTCTTCACATGCCTTGATTTGCAGGTTCAGAGGTTTTTGGGCTAGCCTCTCGAAGCTTCATGAATAGATCTCTAGTCATTGGGAGCCTGTCATAGTGGATACGGTGCACATCTTTCCCTTGGCTAAAGGATATTTTATAGCAAAATTTGAAGATGTTTTTGACAGAAATAATTTGTTGTGTGAACATTTTTTCAGCTGGGAGGATCGATTTATGCATGGTTAAGTCTCGACATATCGATTTTAACCCTATTTAGGATTCCTTTATCAGGTTTCCTATATGGGCCCGTCTTCCTAATCTTCCCCCACATTTATGGATTGACTCTCTGCTTGAGGGGATTGGTAATGCTCTTGAAATTTTTTTATTGCTGGATGGTGATTCTTCTGACATTCTCCACTCTACTTATGCTCGCATTCTTGTGGATATTGACCCTTCTAAGGGTCTTCCTATGGAGATAGTGATCAACTCCTCTAAAGGAAGATGGAATCGGTCTCTGGATTATGAAGGGATTCCCTTCAGATGCAGAAGGTATTTTAAAATTGGGCATATAGCTGCTCAATGTGGATTGGGTAAAAAGAAAAGTACTACATCTTGGGAACGGTGCTTCTGCTCAACACTATTTGGTGGAAAAGAAGCATGTCTCATCGAAAAGTTTTTCCTAGGTGGCTACGTAGGTCCCTCCTCTTGCTGGTTTGGTTGTGACTTATGAGTTCTCTCCTGTGAATGCCTCCTTGGTAGTACTGTCACGTGGTTTGGATGGGGTTGCTATGTCTCTGGTATCCCTTGATGTTGTGGGGGTGGTGGCTGCTAATGGTACTGTGGATGCTTCTCTTGCTGGTTCTATTGGTATTTTGGCTGCCTCTACAAGTAGCTTTGATTTCTCTGGTGTGGTTGATGATCCTCCGTGTTGGCATAATGAGCGGCTAGAGTTGAAGAGGGCTGGATTACTATTAAAGGAAAAAAATTCAAGATGTCCTCTTCTTTTGATATGACTCTTCGTTCCCATCAGAAGGGTGTGATGGACTATAACTGATTGAATGTTTGAAGAAGTTAAGTTGATGATCACCGAGCTGCAGAAAGTTAATGCAAGACATTAAATCAGTTAATGTATTGTATTGTCATTGATGTCAACTTGATATACTCTGATTGGTCGTATACATATTGTCAAAGACTTCAAAGAACCAAAGAGATAAAGGTTATGTTATCAGTAATGCATAAAAGTTCAGTATACACCAAGTGACGACAAACACCGACGGATAATGCACACCAACATATAGAGAACCCCGAGAAGAGTCACAGTGATACCCGAGAAAGATACCCGAGCAAGCATTACCGAGCATAACCAAAGTGATACCCAAACAGAAATGAAAGTCACAATGTTTCCCGACGGACAGAAAACCCCGACAGACAGAGATGTCCGAGGACAACTGAAGTCAAGACCGAGCAAACAAGGAGTTAAGCACCGATCAGAACTGAAGTTCAGAAATGACAAAAGACTTAGCTGGCAGGAGCTAAATATGGAGTTAACTGATTGATTACATTGTTTTCATCGACCAGTTAAAAGCTAAAGATAAGCTAGAGATTAAAGCTAGTTTTATTCCAGTTGTCAAGAAGAAATCCACGGGATAAATCTAAAGCAAGATTTAAAGCAAGAATGGTGAGATTTGCGGATCACGTCAAGAACAAGAAAGACACAGACTTAGAAACAGTGAAATCATGTCTATAAAAGAGACAAGCTAATTCATTATGAAAAGACAGGACGCTGAAGAGAATACTGGTGGAGATAAGAAGTCTTCATACAAACCTGATCATACAAGCTGAAGAATAGAGCTAAAGATTTTTGTAGACACCGAGCAACAGAGAAACAAACAACATTCACTAAGTGGAAAGAAGTGGAGCAAAGGAACAAAAGGGAAACATTGATCAGAAAGGTATTATGAGATTACAATAGATCTGAACATCTGCAAGATTAAGTTGTATTTATGAACAGATCATATACTGATTCAGTTCAACCATTGATTTAGAAAATCTCTTAACATAGTGGGATTTAACAATCCTTTATATATTGAGATACATCCCAAGGAGTATCAAAAAGTTTCTCATGAAGATAGCATAGTGAAATGCCAGATATCAAGTGACAAACTATTAAATTTAAATCCTCTAACAAGGTCGCACTTAACAGTGTGTTTGTAACTTTTAACAGGGTTGGCTCTTCACCGAGCTCACTTCAGAAGAGTGAAAATTTTGGGTTACTGGTCCCAAGTGGTTTTTCCCCTAACAAGGTTTCCACATTAAAATTCCATGTGTCAAATATGTATATGGTTCATTGCTTTGATGTTTTTCTTTACACATTACTAAAACATGATTGATCGGTAAACACTAAGTTATTTACTGTATTTCGGTAAAGGCTAAGACTGCTATTCGGTAAAGCTTAAGAAAAAGGATAAACAGTATATTCCGAGCAGTAGTTATTTGATAAGATTATTTAAGGGCATACATATTGTAGGATTGAAGATAACTAGTGGTTTATATTTGTGATATAAATCTTTGGGTTGATTTATTGGATTAATTTTGAGGCCACTGATTCAACCCCCCCTCTTAGTTATTCTAACAGGGTGCTAAAGGTAAATCCTAGACTTGGATTTGTCTTTAGCTTGTGTTTGCATGAAGGTTGTTTCATGCATTGTTTCTTCAAGGTTGTGGGTGCCTGTTGTAAAACCCTCACTGTGGTCTTGACCCGTTTCGTTTAAAAGGCTTTGTTGAATATCTTTTGTGACTATTTTGTACATGGTTTCAGGGCCCCTTCAAAACCTGCAGTTACCTTAATAAAAAATAGTTTGATCTAATCTCAGCAAAGATAAAGCTACAAGAATTATGTAGATACAAATTTCAGAATCAACAATTGAGTACTTGTGTGTCACATATCATTAATTGAAAGAGATTTTTCAAGAAAGGCAACATGACAACAATTACAATTGTTAGAATATAGAAAATGAATGCAATAGAAGGCACTGTCACGATTCAAGGAAAATACAACATATAGTTTTGAAATGTAAAAGTATTAACATTTTATGCAAATCCGTAGGCAATGGTACTACTCATGAATAATAGCAGTCATCAGTTCAACAAAGAAAGATATCGCTGCCAATTAGAGACCATTATGATAACTAGAGTTACAACTAAGCAAGTATATAATCTTCGAACATGATGTCCCTACTACAAATACATTTATTCTAAGCAAGGTAGCAATATTGAGAGTCACTTCAAGCAAGGGAAGTATTATTATAGTGTTTATTCAAAGCTTACAATTACAGCTCATGGTGAATGAAGATACCAGAACAAGCAAAAAACATAGACAACCATCAGATAGATACTTCAAGAACATGTAAGGACAACTATTTAACTGCAACAACCATAGTGCTTACGAAGGGTTTTGCATAATGGAATTTCTTTGATGAAGGTACTCCAAGTTTTGAAGTATGAGTCCCTTGTTGGCCCACACCAAGGAATTCAATGATACCATGATGTATGTAAACAAACATAGGAGCAGATTATGTATAAATGTGATCAAGATGCATGCATCAATGTGCGAAAGATTACATCTGTACTAAGTAGTGGAAAAATTGCATACCAAAGAGAATACACTGATATCTTTTCTTCTACAATTAAGTATCACACCAATGAGGAACAAAGAATTATAAATGGAGATAATACATTTGTTAATACTGAGGGTTACAACAGGCCTCTTCCACCTACCAAACTAACCAATGCTCATTCTATCAGTTTGAAAGTTGCTCAAGAAGCATATGAAGAGATAGTGAAAGGAGTGATAGGACAGATATATGGCACAGTTTTAGCAATAGATTTCCAATTAAACACCATGTTCTAGAGAAGCATATTATGTGTCAACCCTCATTAAATATTGCTAAATGCAGTAACAAGATGTCATGTTTCTTCATTGATCTCAGAGTGCCAGAAAGAGTAAGAGGTTTTCAACAACTTGGATTTCAACCCCAAGGAAGTCAATATTGTGAACATTACCAACAACTACGACCCATTCTTTCTCAGTACAAAGGCGAGAAACCCAGCTCGAGTTTGTAAAAGAAACACAACTCGAAAACCTTACGCAAAGTGTCAAAGAGCGATAACTATAGCAAAATCATTGTCCAGAATGCAAGTTTCGAGATAAATATTTCTAAGAATGCAAGCCATAATTGGATCAAGCAGTATACATAGAGAAAACCATTCGAGGATGAAGATACCGACAATATGGTTTATATCAAAGGAAGTCGCAGTCTATATTTTTGTTTTCAAAACCCTCAAGAAATATCATATAGCTATGACCATAAAGAGGTACAGTAGAGCTTACCAATAAAAGACCGTGAGCTGCAAAAAAATCACCCATAGAAAGTACAATGGACAGAGAGAGAAATACAAAAGCATGGACATGAGAGAGTATTTCATTGTTTTCGCAAGAAAACGTCCAGATACGAGCAAAGATACAAATTAGGCTTTCGTTTTTATTTAGAAAGATATGCAGAGAGACAAGTTATGGAGTACCTGTGCGTGAGGAGGTCTGTGTGAAGGATTCTGGCTAGATCATGGAAGCCCTCGAACCATAGCCATGGTGAAACCCTAAGCAACGCCATCAAGCAAAGGAGAAAGCAACGCAGGGGCGAAGGAGTCCAAAAAGAGAATGAAGTGTTTTTTTAGGGTTTCATTCCCTAAGTAACCCGTGGGTTAAGGACAAGATTTTTCGCCTTAGTTATTGTTATTTCATAATACCCACGAGCTAGGAGTTGGGCTTCAAGCCTTAAGCAAATTAAAATTTACATTTTATGGAAAATATTATTTCATTGAATTTATAGACTTATAATTTAGTGAATATTATTTTATAGTAATATTCATTAAGTTATAAGCTTAGATTTAATTACATAATATTTTTGATCAAATGAAAATTTTAATTCCTTATTTGCTTAAGTTAGTGGGTGTTTTTTATTTTCTTATTATTAATTATTTTATCTTAATATATCTAATTTTTAATAAATAGTGGTACTATTCATTAAAAAGTAAATATGTTAAAATACCATAATTAATGATAAATAAATAGATGAATAATGTAGGGGGGTGTCTATTTTTGCATGTCTTGTATTGTCAATAATAATAATTGATTGTTATTATTATAAGACAATAATTGTTAATTATTTTAAATGCAAAATAGGAGATCATTTGCACTTGGAGTCCACCATGTGATTACTCATGCATAGGTGGAAACACTATGATGTCTTTGACTTCTAGTTCTGGTAAAAGAGGAGGAGTTTATGTTCTTCATCAATGGTGGGGCAGTTATGGCCAGGTTTAGGACAATTTGCAGCAGTTTGACTTCAGTCAGACACCCCACCTCATGTGTCCATGCATCAGGAGCAGTTTGAGGCTATTTTTATGTAGTTTTTACAAAGCTTACAGATTTTGGAGTTCTTTTCCAGCTTTTGAAGTGGCAGTTCATCTAGGGTTCATCTTTCAATTTTGGGCTAACCTTTCTATAAGATTTATGTTTTAGGAGTTTTTATGGGTTCTTTCTTGTTGGTCTAATTTTGGCACATTGCAGAAGGAAGGCAAAATCAATTATAACACATTATTTTCACAATTGTAGCAGCAAGGTTTCTTTGATCTTGATATAGTACATGTTGATCCTTCTCCTATTGGCATTGTTTTCGTGTTGAGTTTGTGGATCGCATTGGATTACTAGGGTTTTGGAAAAACCCTTTGATTAATTATATTCAGGTACTCAGTCTTTTACATGTTGTTGTCATTATTCTGATTGCATATTATGTTATTGGACTTCAGTGTTTTTAGATTGGGGAATTTATCTTCCTTTTCTGAGGGATTATTTTCTTTGCCTTTATTCAATTTGATTAGTGGGTCTGAGTTGTGAACAAAGGTGAATTTTAGAATAATCATTGTTTACCATAAAGTTGTTATAGGTGTGGGAATGCACATTTTGGTGAATCACCTGTTTAAAATATAGTTTTTCAGTTTATGTATATATTTCTATCGCTTTTCCTGGCAAAGATAGTTTTAGGTAATCAACGGGGGAAGCCGACCCACAATCTAGAGATTGATCTTCGTTATAGGTACACCCATATACCTAAAGGTCATTCAATGTTTCACGGGGTTGCTAGGTCTCATAATTAGCATTTCGGGTGCAACTCTCATGACAACAATTTTTGGCATGCTCGGTGGGACTCAAAACTGATTTTCAGTTCTTCCAAGCTATAGATTTACTATTGTTTAGGTGTGAACAACATATATTACAGCCTTTTGGAAGGCATTTTTAGCACCTGGCGACTCTGAAAGTTCTAGTTTTTTGCAGATCAATTATTACAACTTATGAGAAAGGTTTATACACAACAAAATAAGGGTAGATTTGATTATTAGGAGCTTTCGTCTTCAAGATCTAGAGGTAGAATATCAAGAAGAGGAGTTGTATTGCCAAATAGAAGTGGAAGAATACTTGAACCTGATTTAAAATTTATTGTAAGGGCTTTAGGAATCCAACTTTTGACAGTTTTGAGGATTAGTTTAATCAAGAAGCTGAGGGTTTTCCATTTCCAAGCAGTTCATGGATTCCTAGTACATCCGGATTACCAGTCGATACAAATCATTTTCCAGCAGCTACAACTTTTATACCAACAACTAATCAAGTACAATAGTCTGTTGTTAATCAAGTTTTTCAAGTACCACCTCAAATGACCAGAAATCAGCCTTTTTTTGCTTTTAATTTGGGCAATCTTGTTGACATTCAACAACACCATGAAATTCCAGGAGCGACATTTAAAAGTTTTCCATATTTCTCAGGTGAGGACCATGTTTCAACTATTGAGCATATAAGAGATGTTGCTTCTCTATGCACCATGGTTTATGTCAGGTGACCCATCAGGATGTCGCACTAAAACTTCTGGCAACCTCTTTTAAAGGGACGACATTATAATGGTTTAGGGAGTTACCTGTGAATTCTATTTCTACTTGGGATAAATTGGGGGAGCAATTAAATCGATAGTTTCAAGATAAATCTGACCATTTATCTCTGGTGGAACAATTGACAACTATTAAAAGGGACCCTCATGAGCAAATTTTTGATTTCAATTATAGGTTCAGGAAAACATGGAATAGGATACCTCTTCCAGTTAAGCCATCAAATGAGTATTCTTTTTTGTTCTATTTAAAGACATTAAATAGTGACATTTCTGTTCAGATTCAGTCCATGGGAGGAAGATCATTACCAACAGCTTTTGACATTTTCATACAAGCTGAAAACAACCTAATTCAAGCGGGTAAATTGGCCCCAAGGCCTTCAATGCCAATTTTTGCTGATATACAACCAATTGCACCTGTTATTCCACCAACTATGGCTCCAATTATAGCATTTCCATCCTTTTACAACCAAGTGGTAGCCCAAGGAGTTGTTGTCTTAAACCAGTTCGATGAGTTAAGGCCATGAAGGAATGAAATGAAAGGTTGGAAAAGACAGTTCAAAACTTGGGTGATGAAATGGTCAGTTTGAAACAACTGAATCAAGGTAATAGGCCTTATTAAGCACCATATTAGCAAAGGCCCAATTATCAAGGTGGATACCAAGCTCAAAATAGAGGTTACAATCAAAGGACAAGTAACCCGTATAACCCAAATATCCCAAGTGTTTCAAAGGAGTTGGTACCTACTCAAGTTAATGTTGCTCAAGATCAAGAATGGTGTAATACATGCAATCAACTCCACTTTTGGACTGACTGTCCACAAGCGCTGCAGAATAGGATTCTTGACCTTAAAAATCTATGCCTTCATATGCGAAATCATCACAAGGGTCTCAAGAGCATCATGAACAAAATAGGCCTGATACCAGTCTGATGAACTGTGTGGAATGTGAGGAGTGTTTTCAGAGCCATGAACCTGTTTCAGCCAGCACAAGGTCAAAGAAAAGGGTTGTTGAAGCAAACCAGCAAGCTGATAAAGGAAAACAAAAAGCTGATCTAGTTCAAAAGCCTGGTTTTATTGGTAGACAAGCACAAATTCTGATCTCATAATTACAAGGTGTGCAAATCTTGCCACAAGGTCAAGTGTTACCCTCAAATGCGCAGTAGGAAGTTCAAAATCAACCATTACAAGGCCATTCTGATGGTGTTGTCTAAAAGGGACAACAAAAGGTTAGTTTTCCACAATTTAATATAATAGATCAGATGAAGAAAATGACTTGCAGTATATCTTTGATAGATGCTTTGCAGCTTCCTAGTCAAAAAGAGAATATGAGAAAGGCATTAGCTGAAATTTCAGCTACTGAACAACCATCTAAAAAGGCCAAGGTTTTAATGGCCAATGAATCTCAACCCAATATGGATCAACAACAAAAAAAGGTAAAGCCTCCTCCGTTTTATGTCACGTTGATTGTTGGTGATTTCTTGTTGTATAATTGTATGATAAATTCTGGGGCTAGTAGTTCTATGATGCCTAAGTAGCTGGTTTAAATGATGGGTTTGACTTATGAACCAGTTGAGAAGGGTGTTGTTTAGTTGGATGGGTCAGCCATTAACATAGTTGGAATTATTAAAAATCTGAGCATAACACTGCATAGTTGTCCAAAATTCTCAATTCCACAGGATGTTTATGTTATTGACTTACAACCTTATTTTGGCATATGCCTTAGCAGAGATTTTACAACCAATTTAGGTGGGTACTTATCATCAGAATGGACACATGTTTTTTAGAACCCATTATGGAACTAGAGTGATTGTGAAATCAGAGAAACTTGCAAATAGTCATATTGAGCCTTATGCTCCTAGTCCCATAAATGCAAATTTCATGTTTCATAATCATAATGAGCTTGCAACTCATGATCCAAATACACCCTTGGAAAAAATTCCTGATATTATTCTTGATCAATGGGCCACTGAAATTTTTATTGATCAACCATTTAATCAAATTGATGTTGTTGGTTTAGACAATTATATCATGTTAGAGCATAATTTGGTTATTCAAAATCTCGTAAAAGGTGAAGAGAATCAAACGAAATAACAAAGAAATGAGGTTTGGGAACTTTATTTTGATGGCTCACAAAGTTAAGTGGGTGCAGGCGGTGGAGCTATGTTGATTTCGCCTACAAATGAGAGGTATTACTCTGCTTTTCAATTTTCTTTCAACTATACAAATAATACAACAGAGTACGAAGCCCTGGTTCATGGCTTAGAATGGGTCAGGAAGAAGAAAATTAGCAATTTGTAGGTATTTGAAGACAGTGAGTTGGTGGTAAATCAGTACGTAACTTAAAATGTTGCAAAGAATGAAGTTTTAAAGCTGTATAAACACAAAATTTGGGATCTAATTGAAGGATTTGAAGCTTTTCATTTCAGTACCAAGACGTCAAAATAAGCATCCTAATAAGTTGGCAGCCATGGGAGCTGAGTTTGACATCCCAATGGAGGCTAAAAATGTGCAGGTAAAACAATATGTAAAAGTGGTGGTAAGACCTTCTGTACCTGATAACAATGTCAGTTGCCAGGTTTTTAAATATGACAGTCAAATTCTTAGTTTTCTAATGGATGAGGCCGAGTTTTCACACAAAAATAAAAAAAATCTGCAGCAACAATATGGTGATCAAGTTTTACAACTAAAAAAAATAAGCTACCAAAGGGGCTGGTCACCCTTGAGTCTATTTTTAATCCAGATGATCAAGCTAGAGCTGAAAAAGCTAGCATATCAGTTAAACATGATCATTATGAGTCTGTAGAGATCATGAAGGATAAGTTTCTTAAGCTGGGCAAGGTATGTACTTCTATGGAACAACAAATTTTTATTTCACTTTGTCAAGAATGTAATGATATTTTTGCATGACAATACCATGATTTGAAGGGTTTTGATCCCCAACTAGCTCAACACACTATAGAGTTGGAGTCAAATGCAAAACCTGTCAGGCAGAAGCAAAGACCGAATTGACCAAGCTGATTGAAGGAAATATCATCTTTCCCATAAAGCATACATCTTGGGTTTCAAATTGGGTACCTGTAAGGAAAAATAATTGTGAGATCAGATTGTGTGTTGATTTTCGAGACCTCAGTCGAGTGTCTCTAAAAGATCATCACCCGATGCTGCCTTCAATGGAGTAAATTTTGCAATTTGTATAAGGATATACATATTTTCACTTATAGATGGGTTCTCAGGTTACAATCAGATTCTGGTCAAAGAAGAAGACGAATACAAAACAACATTTACTACAAAATGGGGAACCGTGGCATATAGAAAGATGCCATTTGGTCTTTCAAATTATGGTGCAACATTCCAAAAGGCAATGGAGATGTCTTTTCATAGTCTTATGAACAATTTTTTACTTGTATACTTACATGATATCACCATTTTCTCTCAATATTCTGATGAACATTTTAAACATTTGAGGCAAATTTTTGAAAGATGTAGAGAATATGGAGTTTCATTAAATCCAAACAAGTGCATATTTTCTGTTCATGAAGGCAAGTTGCTTAGTTACATCATTTCCAAGCATGGAACAATGATTGATCTTGAAAGGGTAAGTGCCATACTTGCTTTACCATTACCAACACACAAGAAAGGCCTACAAAGCTTTCTTGGGAGGATAAATTTTTTTAGAAGGTTCATTCATAACATTGCTGCTTTGCTGAAACCAATGACGAAGATGTTAAAAAAGGACATAAGTTTTAGTTGGACTAAAGAGGGTAAGGATAGTTTTGAAAAGGTAAAGGAAGATTTAGCTTCAGAACCCACTTAGTCAATCCAAATTTCAGCAAAGATTTCATTTTGTATGCATTTGGATAATTAGATTCTATCTCAGTAATGCTGGGTTAAAAGAATGATGATGGACAAGAGCAACCAGCTTTTTTTTCAGCCAATATTTAGAAGGATATGAACAAAGGTACAAATTTATTGAAAAGCATGTATTGGCTGTGATTAGATGTCTTAAGAAATTTAAACCATTGATATTAAGTAGTAAGATCCATTTAATGGTTGCCCATCCAAGTGTGAAGGATTTCTTGTTGAACAAAGACTTGAATGATAAGAGAGCTGGATGGATAACACATGTAATGGAGTATGATGTTGAAATTAAGGTTACTATGCTTGTAAGAGGCAGGAGAATGTGTGAACAACTTGCTACAAGTAATGTGGACAACCAACAATATCAAGGTAATGCTATACTAATTCATGATAACAAAGATCAGAATATCAAACCAACAAGGAACATGAGTTGGATTGAAGAAATACACCACTATCTTAATACTGGTGAATGCCCACATGGCTTGAGAAAATAAAAAAGAAGGTATTTCATACTTCATGCTATTCCTTATGTTGTGATTGATGATATTCTATTTAGGAGAGATTATAATGTGATGACATGTAACTGATTGAATGTTTGATAATGTTAAGTTGAAGATAATGCAAGGCATTAAATCAACTAATGTATTGTATTGTCATTGATGTCAACTTGATATCATCTATACGGTCATGTACATAATGCAAAACACTTCAGAGAATCAAAGGAACAAAGGTTATGCTTTCAACAATGCATAAAAGTCAAGTATTCACTAAGTGACAAACAACACCGACGGACAGAGCAAAGAAGAACAGTCACAGTGATACCCGACGATCAAAAACATAGTGTTTCCTGACGAAGAAAAACCACAGGATGCCCAACGAGAAAAGTCAGAAGATTGCCCGACAAGCTAAAAAAGTGTTTCCCGACGAGTAAAACTCCAATGATGGTTGACAGACGGAGATCACAAATCTAATTGGAGTCTCACTGACGGAACTATCGGTTGTCACCGACGACTAATTGCAGTGGTGATCGACGGAACAGAGAGTTCAGAAAATGACAAAATATCTAGCTGACAGAGCTAAAAATAGACTTAACTGGTTGTCTACTTTGTTTTATTCGACCAGAGATAAGTGATTGATTTAAAGATGATTTGTGCAGTTGGCAAGAAGATATCTACGAGACAAATCAGGAGTTATGCTTTAAATATAATTGGCTAGATTGTTTTTCACGCCAAGAATCAAGAATCAAGAAACAATGAATATCATGTCTATATAAGAGACAAGCTTAATTCATTTGCGAATGGGATTAAGGGGAGTGAATAAAAAGAGGATGCTGAAGAGAAATTGATGAAGAAAAACTTCATGCAGTGCTGATCAAACAAGCTGAAAGAAGAGCTAAGGAATTCTGCAGACAGCAACAAACAATGAGCACAGCATCACAGAGAAGAAAGTATGGAGCACAAGGATTGAGTTGATATATTGGTCAGAGAGGTAATGTACTTAAATAGATCTGAAAATCTACAATTCAAAGTTGCAATATTAACATGTCATAGTGTTTCAGTTTAACCATTGAAGCATCAAGTCTCTTAACCGAGCAGGACTTAAATAGTCTTCTATATATTGAGGTACATCTCAAGGAGTGTCAAAAAGGTTGATTCATGAAAGTAGCATTGGACTTTCTCGATACCTATTGACAATCTAAGGAGGCTGATTCAAGGATGGTAGCAATAGATACCCGGTACTAAGTGATAACCTCTATGTATTAAATCCTCTAACAAGGCCGCACTTAACAGTGTGTTTGTAACCTTTAACGGGGTTGGCTCCTAATAGGGCTCACTTTAGAAGAGTGAACATTTGGGGTACCGGTCCCAGTGGTTTTTTCCCTTAACAGGGTTTCCATGTTAAAATTCATGTGTTATGTGTGTATGATTCATTTCTTTACTGTCTTGCATCTTACATAGCTAACTCTGGATTGATTGGTATAGTCTGCTTATTTACTGAGTTTCAGTAAATAGTTATACTACTTATCGGTAATCAAGAAAGAATAAGGATTGGTAGAGAAAACTGAAAGATAGGTAATCATTATTAGTATTTCATGGCATGCATCTTGTAGGGACATAATAATCTGAGATTTATTGATTGGTGGTTAAAGTTTGAAGGATAAATTTTTGAGGCCACTGATTCACCCCCCCTCTCAGTTATTACTAACAATTGGTATCAGAGCTTGTGTTCTTAGAAATGAAGGTTTCAAGACCTAAGTCAAGATCACAAGATGAATAGACAAGATGTGCCCAAGTTGAACAAAGACAACTTTGCTTCATGGCAAAGTAGGACAAGACTCCACTTATCAGGTATTGGTAATGATGTTACTCAATTCCTAGATAATAAATATATGTTTCCCACAGGAGTATTTATAGTAGATCAATTGAGAGAGAAGCATGAGTACAACTACATGGTCATAGAGCTTTCTTCCTCACTCTCTGATGCTGAATTTGAAGATGTCAAAGATTACAAAACTGCAAAGAAGATGTGGGACAAATTGAAGCTTGTACATGGAGGTGATACAAATTTTTTGAGAGCCAAGACAGAAAGCCTTAAAGGAAAATTTGATGATCTCAGAATGAAAAAAGGAGAAAACATCACACAGTAAAACACACGAATCAAAGAAGTAGTCAATTCTATACAAGGAGTTGGAGGTACACTTGAAGAGGAGACACTGGTAAGTAAAATCTTAAGAACCCTACTGCCTGTATATGCTATTAGAGTTTCTTCCATTCAAGAAATGAGAGCAGTAGAAAACAATATAGTTACTCTTGATAGTTTAATTGGTAGACTGATTTCATTTGAGATGAAGAACTTTGATAATAGTGTCTTACCAAACTTAGAGTCTGCATTTAATTCTTCTATGAGAATAAGAAAATCAAGTCATAGGCACACATCTAGAAGAGATAGTGAAAGTGAAAGTGAAAGTGAAGAAGAAGATCTATATGAAATAGAAGCACTTATGGCTAGAAGAATGCAGAGAGGCAAAGGTAAATACAAAGGCAAGTTACCACTTGTATGCTTTAATTGTAAAGAGATTGGACACTTTACTGCAAGATATCCTAACAGAAGAAAAGATGACAGAGTTAATGACAGATCTTTTGAGGATAAATTTGACAGAGGTGATAAAAAAGATTACAGAAGTTACTGACAATCAGAAAGAAGAGATACCCAAGACTACAAGGACAAAGGCAAGAAATCCAGCTACCTAGCTGCTTGCAAAGATGAAGATACTGACACCGAACCTGATGAAGACATCGATATGGTGTTTGTGGCTGTGAAAGATGATTCAGGTGAAGATGAAAGGTATGTAGAATCTGCACTCATATTTAAGGTTAGAAAGAATGACATCTGGATTATAGATAGTGGCTGCACTCACCACATGACCAGTGACAAAGAAAAGTTTAACACTTTTGAGTATTATAATGGTGGTACAGTAAGAATGTGTAATGATATACCTTGTCCAGTTGAAGGTAAAGGAACTATAATGTTGAATAACCTGATTAAATGTGAAAATGATTATTGTGTAAAAAGATTGAATTATAATCTGTTGAGTGTTTCTCAGCTGAATAATTCAGGTCACAGAGTAGCATTTGAGAATAAGAAGGCAAATATCTTAAATGAATCAGGAAGATTGATTGGTACCGGTGAACAGACAAAAGGTAACTTATTCTATCTGAATGATACTAACACCACTTGCTTAATGACTAGAAATGAAGACATATGGTTGCGGCACAAAAGATTGTGTCATGTAAATTTTGACAACATTCTAAAAATAAGCAGATTGAGAAATGTAAGAGGCTTACCAACGATGTCAAAGCCTGACAACATCATATGCAAGAATTGTCAAAAAGGTAAGATGACAAAGTCTAGTTTCAAAAGTAAAAGCCATACATCTGATGATATTCTAGAATTAGTCCATACTGATCTATGTGGACCAATGAGGACAAAGAGTTATTATAGAGATAGATATTTTATTCTCTTTGTTGATGATTACTCTAGAATGATGATAGTTATGTTTCTAAAAGATAAATCTGAAGCATTCAAGATGTTTAAATGGTATAAGGCTATGGTAGAAAAAAAAAGTGGTAAGGATTTGAAATGCTTGAGATCAGATAGAGGAGGAGAGTTTATATTAGATGAATTCACTAATTTCTACAATGAGCATGGTATAAAAAGATAGGTTTCTGCACCAAGAACACCACAACAAAATGGGATTGTTGAGAGAAGGAATAGATCCATAGTTGATTGTGTTAGAACACTGATGATAGAGAAAGGCATCACCCAAATCTTCTGGAGGGAAGCTGTTAGTATTGATGTCTACACATTAAATAGAGTACAATTGAAAGACACAAATAAGACACCCTATGAGCTATGGTATTGGTAAAACACCCAATGTAAGTTACTTCAAAATCTTTGGTAGTCAATGTTATATCTTAAAGGATGATAGAAATGGAAAGCTTGACGCCAAGAGTGATGAAGGTATCTTTCTAAGCTATTCCACAAAAAGCAAGGCTTATAAATGTCTTATTAAGGCCTCTAACAAAATTGTTGAAAGTGCAAATGTAAAGATAGATGAATTTGCAGAAAAGAATGAGATGGAAAGCACAAAAGAACTAGAGGACTACAACAAGTTTGTATACTATAAAGAACCCAACACTCTACCCGAGCAACAGTTCTTAATTCCAAAGCAACAGAATGTTGTAACCGATGGTCAGGCTGCAAATACCAACGGTCAGGATAATAATCAAAATAATGTGCAAGGTGATGAAGAATAGAATGAAGAACAAAATGATGATCAATCTGATATACAAAGAGTTGTACCTGTACTTGCAAGATATGTAATAAGGAACCATCCAGAGATCCAGATCATAGGAGATAAGAAAACTGGTACAAGAACAAGAAGTAAGTCTTTAAACTCAAGTTGTTTAATTTGTGAGTTTGAGTCAAAATCTGTCAATGCTGCACTTGATAATGAATAATTATTAAGTGCTATGAAAGATGAGATTGAACAGATTGAGAAGAACAAGACATGGTCACTTGTGCCAAGACCAGATGACAAGAATTTCATTGGTACTAAATGGATATTCAGGAACAAGCTGAATGAGAATGGAGAAGTCAATAGAAACAAAGCAAGACTAGTATGCACAAGAGGAAGGTATTGACTATGGAGAAACCTTTACACCCGTTGCTAGGCTAGAAAGTGTAAGAATACTACTTGCTTATGTTGCATTCAAAGGATTCAAGGTATACCAGATGGATGTCAAGTCAACATTTCTAAATGGAATACTTGAAGAAGAGGTATACATTGAGCAACCATAAGGGTTTGTAGATCCAAACAAGAGAAACATGGTATGTAGACTTCATAAAGCTCTATATGGATTGAAACAAAATCCTAGAGCCTGGTATGAACAACTTCATTCCTATCTTATAAGTATTGGATTTGTAAGGACTAGTGAAAACAATAATCTTTATTTAAAGGAAGATACTGTTGCTAACACTTTGATTGCTAAAATATTTGTTGATGACATTATATTTGGAGGCAATGATATGCTATGAAAATCATTTGCTAATGAGATGAGCAAAGAGTTTGAGATGTCTTTGTTTGGAGAGATCAAGCTCTTTCTTGGTCTACAGATCATGCAACAATGTGAAGGTATTTTTATTACATAGTCCAAATACATTAAAGAGGTCCTGAAAATATTCAAGATGGAAGATTCCAAACTAGTTGGAACACCGATGGCTACTGGATGTAAGTTAGAAAAGGAGGACAAGACATCAGAGGTAAATCAAACTTTGTACAGATCAATGATTGGAAAAATCATGTATGTTGTACACACTAGACCGGATATTGCACATGCAGTAGGAATAGTTGCAAGATTTTCTGCTAACCCCAGGGAATCACATATGACTACTGTGAAAAGAATTTTAAGATATCTGAAGAATACTGAGGAATATGGCTTATGGTATAAAAGAGAAGGCAATTTTAAACTTAAGTTGTTTATCAACGCTGATTGTGCTAGAAATCTTGATGACCAGAAGAACACAAATGGATGAGCATTCTTTATGGGTGACAGACTTGTCACATGGATTAGCAAAAAGAAAGGATGCATCTCTCAGTCTACTGTAGAAGCAGAGTATGTTGTTGCTGCTGCAAATTGCTCAAATATTGCATGGATCAAACAATTACTGGAAGGTATGCATATGAAGATCCTAGAACCAATAATTATCTATTGTGATAACACCAGTGCAATAAACATTTTCAAGAATCCAGTCATGCATGCTAAGACTAAACACATTGCCATCAAGTATCATTAGTTGAGAGAACAAGTTTAAGAAAAAGAGGTTATACTTGAGTATGTGCAATCCAAAGAATAATTAGCTAATATCTTCACCAAGCCACTGCCCAAGGATACATTTGAGTACTTGAGAAAAAGACTAGGGGTTAAACCCTTGTCTACCAGTCAGTAAGATGAATAGAAGGCTACATCACCCTACATATTATCAAAATATCATTAATGTTGATGCAAGCAAAGAGCTAAACTTCAAAGCTACATCTATATACAGATAGGTATATATCAGTACCGAGCACCAAAGCATATTATTGTATTGCTGATGGATAAGGGAAATTCAAGGAATATATTATGGATGGAGAGAAGCGATTGTTTGACATTAATGTTAGATATTTGTGAGATATTTGTTTGGAATTGTTTTCAAAGGGAGAGAGATTATCCATATTATCACATCCTTCTAGAAAAGGAGAGAGATTATCCATTATCACATTACTCAAACAGGGAGAGATTATATCCTTAGGGAGAGAAATTGTATGGAAAGATTATACAAAGGGAGAGTTGCTGACAAGCGAAAAGACATCAAAAGAGAAGAACAATCAAAAGAGAGAAATTGACACAAGGAGAGGACACAACACATCAGAAGACAAAGAGATGCAATAATCAAATCTAAGCTAAAATAGAGCTTACCGATGGTCAGACATTTATCGGTTATCAGAACAAAAAGATTGGTAGTTTGATGAATTTCAAATGTTGTATTTCATATTGTATTAGAAATAGTATAGTGTGATAATATAGTATGTTTCCATCAATGCCAAAGGGAGAGATTGATGTCATGTAACTAATTGAATGTTTGATAATGTTAAATTGAATATAATGCAAGGTATCAAATCAGTTAATGTATTGTATTGTCATTAATGTCAACTTGATATCATCTGTACGGTCATGTACATAATGTCAAAGACTTCATAGAACCAAAGGAACAAAGGTTATGCTTTCAAAAATGCATAAAAGTCAAGTATTCACTAAGTGACAAACAACACCGACGGAGTGCACACCGACGGACATAGCATGGAAGAACAGTCACTGTGATACCTGATGATCAGAAGCATAGTGTTGCCCGACGAAGCAAAACCATAGGATGCCCGATGAGCAAAGTTAGAAGGTTGCCCGACGAGCTAAAAAAGTGTTGCCCAACGAGTAAAACTCCAATGATGCCCGACGGATAGAGATCATGAAGCTAACTAGAGTCTCACTGATGGAACTATCAGTTGTCACCAACAACTAACTGCAGTGGTGACCGGCAGAACATAGAGTTCAGAAAATGACAAAATATCTAGCTGGCAGAGCTAAAAATAGACTTAACTAGTTGTCTATTTTGTTTTATTCGACCAAAGATAAGTGATTGATTTAAAGATGATTTGTACAGTTGGAAAGAAGATATCTGCGAGACAAATCAGGAGTTATGCTTTATATCTAATTGGTTGGATTGTTTTTCACGCCAAGAATCAAGAATCAAGAAACAATGAATATCATATCTATATAAGAGACAAGCTTAATTCATTTACGAATGGGATTAAGGGGAGTGAATAAAAAGAGGATACTGAAGAGAAACTGATGAAGAACAACTTCATGCAGTGCTGATCAAACAAGCTAAAGGAAGAGCTAAGGAATTTTGCAGACACCGACGAACAATGAGCACAACATCATAGAGCAGAAAGTATGGAGCACAAGGATTGAATTGATACATTGGTTAGAGAAGTAATGTACTTAAATAGATCTTAAAATCTACAATTCAAAGTTGCAATATGAACAGGTCATAGTGTTTCAATTTAACCATTGAAGCATCAAGTCTCTTAACCGAGCAGGATTTAATAGTCTTCTATATATTGAGGTACATCTCAAGGAGTGTTAAAAAGGTTGATTCATGAAAGTTGCATTGGACTTGACCGATACCTATTGACAGTTTAAGGAGGCTGATTCAAGGATGGTAGCAATAGATGCCCGATACTAAGTGACAACCTCTATGTATAAAATCCTCTAACAAGGTTGCACTTACCAGTGTGTTTGTAACCTTTAATAGGGTTGGCTCCTAACATGGCTCACTTCAGAAGAGTGAAAATTTGAGGTACCGGTCCTAGTGGTTTTTTCCCTTAACAGGGTTTCCATGTTAAAATTCATGTGTTATTTGTGTATGATTCATTTCTTTACTGTCTTACATCTTACATAGCTAACTCTGGATTGATCGGTATACTCTGCTTATTTACTGAGTTTCGGTAAATAGTTATACTGCTTATCGGTAATCAAGAAAGAATAAGGATTGACAGAGCAAATTGACAGACAGTTAATCATTATTAGTATTTCATGGAATGCATCTTGTAGGGACATAATAATATGAGATTTATTGATTGGTGGTTAAAGTTTGAAGGATAAATTTTTGAGGCCATTGATTCACCCCTCCTCTCAGTTATTACTAACATAATGGAGTTTTGCTGAGATGTACTGCGGGAGATCAGATTAAAATGTTTTAGAAGAGTTTCATAATGGACTAGCAGGTGGTCATTTTGCTGCTAGAACCACAACATTGAAAATTATGAAGGCTGGTTACTATTGGCCGAATCTATACAAAGATGCCTTCATATGGGTAAGAAGATGCTTAAAGTGTGCATTTTTTGCTGATAAAAAAAGATTGGCAACATTACCCCTGAGTCCAATTCAAGTAGAACAACCATTCATAAAATGGGGACTTGATTTCATTGGTCCCATAAATCCTTCATCAAGTTTAGGACATAAATATATCCTAACAAAAGAAGATTATTTCACAAAATGGACAGAAGCTGTTGCTTTGAAGGATGCAAATGAGAGTACAATTTTGAATTTTTACGAGGACTTGGTTGCAAGGCTGGGTACACCCGAGTCTATAGTTTTTGATAATGCTTTCCTTTGTAGGCGCAAGAATAATTGATTGGGAAGTGAACAATAATATTTACCTTAGTACCTCATCCAATTATTACCCATAGGGTAATGGACAAGTGAAATTGATGAATAAAAATTTGATTCGCATAATAAAGAGGATTATATAGGACAATCAGAGAGCATGACACAAAAAAATAAAGCTGGTCTTATGGGCTGACAAGATCACACCAAAGCATTCTACATGTAATTCACCTTACCCTCTTGTTTATGGAAAGGAGGCTAAGCTGCCCATTTCAATTGAATTACCCAGTTTGAACTTGATCAAGGAATTAGACCCGATGGATCAACAACCAATGGAGGTAAGACTTGCTAATTTAATCAAATTAGAAGACATTAGGAAGCAATGTTTTCAAATTTTAGAGAAACATAATGATCAAATGAAGAAGACATTTGACATGAAATCTTTCGCAAGAGTCTTCATTGAAGGTGACTTAGTGCTCAAATGGGATGAGCTGAAAAGTAGGCCTGGTAAGCACTCAAAGTTTGATTCCATTTGGAGTGGCCCATTTGTGATTATAGGATGCAAGGCATATAATGCCTTTCAACTATCAAACATGGAAGGAGAAGAGTTTCCTATCCCAGTTAATGGGATACACCTCAAGCATTATTTTTGAGGTGAGTTAATCAAAAAATAAGTGCTTGGCACATAGTTAGTTTCTTTCAGTTAGTTTACAGTCAGTTTCTTTCATGTGTTAGTACTGCAAACAAGAATGCTGTTGTAATCCACCATCATGACATGGATAATCACCCATCATATAGAGAATGAGTTATCACTCGCTACCCTACATCATACGTGGTCATCCACCCCATCATTATGACCTACATAAGTGTTCTCATTTTCAGTTTGTAGTGTGTGGTAGAGTTAAAAGGCTGAAGACAACATTACTGGGATGCACTATAACAATACAAACAAATGCTCATCACACAGGGCATGTAGGTACTTTGCTGCCCTATCTCATAAACCTTGGCTCATACAACTATGATAGAGCACAAAAATGATGTTTCCAGTTTTGTTCTGTTTGCTATTTTGGCTTTCCTCCAAGTGCTTTTAGCACATGTTCAGTCAGTTCCAGTTTTATTCAAGTGTGTAGTTTCAGGTTTTGTTTTGGAGAGGCTCAGTTTTCTAAGTTTCAATTTCAAAGTGACTTTGTGCCCAATGGTTTTGCAAAAGGCAACTGGTCTAATACAATTTAGCACGCAAACACCCCGAGATGTCACTAGAATTGTTATCATTTTTCACATCCATCTCAAATTCTTGAAAGCTGGGTAACTAATCAACTTTGTATGGATGGTATGTTTCATTTTGAACTTTTAAGGTTGAAGCGTTTCCTGTTATGAACTAATTTCTAAGTGCATAAATAAAATAGCAATAAGGAAATGATGAAAATGAATGGATTATGCAGTCATTACAAGAGGTGTTTTCATATGTTGTTCATTCAAAGAAAGGGAATTACAATGCACAAAGTGTTCACACAAGTAGTGGCAACCAATAAAACAAAAGAAAAGGGAAAAGTTGTTGTACAGGAAAAAGGAGAAACAACAGTAATTCATCACGACTGAAAGAACAAATCTTGTTTATAAATGAGGATGCATGGAGTAAGGTATGGTTCTTCAACTTGATGTTGTCCCTCTTCATACATTGTAGGTCTTAGATACCCGTGCAAGCACATATGCAAGCATATCAAGCACGAATGCTTGCACATGTATCAAAAAACCTGCAGTGTATGAAGGTGATGGAGTGCATGGGTACTAGAAATATATAAATTTTGTGTAATACATTTAAAATACATTTCAAAGATAATGTTTATTTATATGATTTCAGATTTAGAGTTTACTTTCAATGTCTCAGAGAGTAGCTGTGGAGATAGTGCAGTAATAGGAGTGACAAAGTACAATCATTTTTAACTTTAGAAACAACAAGAATTGAAATAGTATATGTCAGAGAGCAATTTTATCATAGAAGTAAATCTAGAGTTTGCATGTGATTGCATGACAATATGCATATAAATCTATGTTTCTAAGATAAAGATGGAGCTACAACAAAGGAAAATATCCTTACAAACCGTTGGAAATTAGTTGAGTAACTGAGAGGGGAGGGGTGAATCAGTTACTACAAAAACAAATCCAAGTCCCTTAGATGTCTTAAACAAATCAGTCACTGTTGCTCGGTTAACATAGATATTTCACTGTCACTCGGTTAACATAGAAAATCTTAAGATATTAACTGTGATTATCTTTAGTAATTAATTATAGAAACATAAACCATAAAGCAAATGAAATGTACACAGATAACACCAAGATTTAACCTGGAAATCCAATATGGGAAAAACCACCAATAGCAACTAGTCACTATTTTTCACTCTTCTGAAGTGAGCTCTGTTAGGAGCCAATCCTGTTAAAGGTTACAATAACACACTGTTAGGTGTGACCTAGTTAGAGGATTTAATCACCCTGTAAGGAGTGGCCTTGTATTTTGTCTTCAATTAGAATCACATCTGATTTTGCCTTCACTCTTCATATCACACTTCACAATTATCACACACACAATCTCTCTTTTCAATCAAAACTTTACCTTACATATATATGTTAAGCCTTGTCAAGTCAGCCTTGATACCCTTCAAAATAAATAATAAAACTTGTGTTTGTCAGCTGCATATAACTAATTATCCATAAAATATAATCCACTATTAGTCGGCTGACACTAACAGTTCTATTCGGTCAATACTGAAATCCTTCAATGCCCAACAAACACTGTAATGCCCAAGTGAACTCGGTTAGAACTAAAAAAAATTTTGGTCATCTTCAATGCCTAGGAGAGCTCGTCAGACACTGACTGTTCTCAGATAGGATTAGACATTTGTGTAAACATCACTATACTTGTGTAAACATCAATGCCAATACACAATTGAATAATTGTCATCAACAATCTCCCTCTTTGCCATTGATGGCAACACAACATGTCATAATACAAAGAATTATAGAGCAACACACATAAGAACAAAATATTGTTAATGTCCTTAGATTCATTCTAATTCTCATCCAATTTTATTAATGTCTTTAGCTTCATTCTTATTCTCATCCAAAGCTCCCTCAATCACTGAAATACAGATATCTCCCTCTTACATTAATCTCTGTTTCTGATAAAGTTCTCCCTCTATCATCAATCTCTTCATCAGTAATCTCACCCTCTTTCAATGATCATATAGTAATCTCTCCTTCCATCATGAATTCTTATGAAATACAATAATCTCTCCCTCTTTTACAACCAATGCAAAAGACACCAACTAATGTATCCAATGAAATTGTAATGTACCTATCTGTACTGATTCATATGCAATAAGCTCTAAATATCTGCATCAACATGTTAGGTTTGTTCTGTAGCTCGGTCGATGCATCACTAAATTGTGTTTTAGTGAGCCTCAATTAGGGGAATTACCCCTAGCTTTCCTCTAAGATACAAAAATTCATCCTTAGGTAGCGGTTATTCCAATCTTACTTATTTGTTCTAAACCAATTCCCTCAAGAAATGATATTTTATTGCAAAATGTTTAGTCTTGGTATGCATCACAGGGTTCTTTGAAATGTTAATAGCACTGGTGTTGTCATAGTAGATAATGATAGGTTCTGTGATATCCACCTTCATACCTGACAACAATTGTTTGAACCATATGATGTTTGAACAATTCACTGCTACAACAACATATTATGCTTCTGTTGTAGATTGAGAAATGCAGTTCTATTTCTTGCTTGTCTAGGAGACTAACCTCTTTCCAAGAAATAGTGCTCCACCAATTGTGCTCTTTTTGTCATCAACACTTCCTGCCCAATCAACATCAGTAAAAGTCTTCAAATCAAAGTTCCCTCCTTTCTTATACCATAATTCATAATCTTCAGTACCCTTAAGATATCTCAGAATCCTTTTGATAGCCATCAAATGATTCTCTCTAGGATTAGCTAAAAACCTTGCAACAATACCGACCACTAATGCAATATCAATTCTAGTGTGAACAACATATTGAAGTTTTCCAATCATGGATCTATATGTAGTCTGATTTATCTCCTTTGAATCGTCATCCTTAGTTAGCTTATGTCCAGTAGGCATAGGTGTTCCAACTGGTCTAGAGTCTTCCATCCCAAATTTCTTCAGTATCTCTTTTATGTATTTAGATTGAGTAATGTAGATACCATCCTTCATCTGATAAACTTGTAAGCCAACAAACAATTTGATTTCACCAGACATAGACATCTCAAATTACTTTCTCATAGCTTCTGAGAATGCTCTGCATAAGTCATCATATCCAGTAAACAATATTTCATCAACAAATATTTATGCTAATAGTTGATGAACTATAACTGATTGAATGCTTGAATATGTTAATTTGATGATCATGCAAGGCATTAAATCAGTTAATGTATTGTATTGTCATTGATTTCAACTTGATATAATCTATATGGTCATAGACATACTGCCAAAGAATTTAAAGAACCAATGAATCAAAGGCTATGCTTTCAGTAATGCATATAAGTCAAGCATTCACAAAGTGACTATATACACCGACGAAGTGCACACTGACGGACAGAGTAAAATAGCAAGTCATAGTGTTACCCGATGAGAAAATGCACAACATTACCGAAGAGCTAAGTCATAGTGTTGCTCGATGAGCAAAGTATAGAGTAACCCGACAGACAGAATTACAGTGTTGCCCGACAGACGGAGATCTCGAAGACAACTGAAGTCACACCGACATAACAGTAAGTTGTCACCGACAACTAATTGAAGTGTTGACCAAGAGAAATAGAGAGTTCAGAAATGACAAAATGCTTAGCTGTCAAGAGCTAAAAATAGACTTAACTGATACTTATCATTGTTTTAGTCATCCAGACAAAACCGGAGATAAGTAAAGGATTTAAAGTTGCTTTGTCCAGTTGGAAAGAAGATCTCTACGAGATAAAATTGGATTTTTGCTTTAAATCTAATTGGCGAGAATTGTGGATCACACCAAGAATCAAGAAAGTCAAGAAAAGGTGAATCATGTCTATAAAGAGACAAACACAATTCATTACGAATGGTGGGTTGAAGAGAAAAGAGGAAAGATGCTAAAGAAATTCTGAAGGAGAAGAAAGTCTTCATTCAGAGCTGATCAACAAGCTGAGGAAAGAGCTAGATTCTATAGACACAGACGAACAGTGAAACATCATCACATAGGAGAACAATGTGGAGCAAAGGTATTGAATTGATTATATTTATCAGAGAGGTAATGCACTTACAATAGATCTAAAAATCTGCAATTCAAGCTGTATGTGTGAACATATCACTTTAATGTTTCAGTTTAACCATTGAAGCATCAAGTCTCTTAACCAAGCAGGACTTAAAAGTCTTTTGTAATTGAGATGCATCCCAAGGAGTATCAAAAAGTTTGATCAGAGAAAGTAGCATTGGATATGCCCGATACCTATTGACAGGCCAAGTGAGTGTTTGATCAAGGATGGTAGCATTAGATGCTAGATACTAAGTGACAAACTATCTTTTAAATCTTCTAACAAGGTCACACCTAACAATGTGTTTGTAACCTTTAACAGGGTTGGATCTTAACTGAGCTCACTTCAGAAGAGTGAAAATTTGGGGTACCGGTCCCAATGGTTTTTCCCTTAACAGGGTTTCCACGTTAAAAATCTGTGTTATGTGTTTATGTTTCATTACATTACTATTTTACATTTCACATATACTATTCTGGATTGATCGGTATACTCTAGCTATTTACTGTATTTCGGTAAATGGAAGACTGCTTATCGGTAAACATATAGAAGAAGGTTTTACAAAGCATTCCAACAAGTAGTAATTGGTTATAAGTATTTCAAGGCATTCATCTTGTAGGACTAAGTATAACCAGAGGCTTAAAAGTGGTAATGAGTTTTAAGGGTTGATTTAAGGATTAATTTTTGAGGCCAATGATTCACCCCCCTCTCAATTATTACTAACAATTGGTATCAGATCTTGTGTGCTTAGAAAGGAAGTTTAACAACACAAGAAAAAGATCACAAGATGAACAGACGAGATGTGCCCAAGTTGAACAAAGACAATTTTGCTTCATGGCAGAGTAGAATAAGACTCCACTTATCAGGTATTGGAAATGATGTTACTCAATACTTAGATACTGAATATGTGCTGCCCACAAGAGCACCCACAATTGAACAAATGAGAGAGAAGCATGAACACAACTGCATGATGATAGAGCTTGCTTCCTCACTCTCCGATGCTGAATTTGAAGATGTCAAAACCTGCAAGACTACAAAGCAGATGTGGGATAAATTGATGCTTGTACATGGTGGTGACAAGAATGTTTTGAGAGCCAAGGAAGAAAGCCTTAGAGGAAATTTTGATGATCTCAAAATGAAAGAAGGTGAAAACATCACACAGTACATCACAAGAATCAAAGAGGTAGTCAATGCAATCCGAGGAGTTGGAGGTGTACTAGAAGAAGATACAGTGGTAAGTAAAATTATAAGAACCTTACTGCCTACTTATGCTATTAGAGTATCTGTCATACAAGAAATGAGAGCAGTAGAAAATAGAAATGTTACTCTAGATAGTTTGATTGGAAGACTGATTTCATTTGAGATGAACAATTTTGATAATAGTGTCTTACCAAACATAGAGCCTAAATTCAAATCTTCTTTGAGAATAAGTAAATCAAGTCATAAACACACTATGATAAAAGATAGTGATAGTGAAAGTGAAGAAGAAGATCTTGATGAAATAGAAGCACTTATGGCTAGAAGAATGTAGAGAGGCAAAGGTAAATTACCACTTGTGTGTTTTTATTGTAAAGAGATTGGACACTTTGCTACAAGATGTCCTAACAGAAGAAAAGATGACTAAAGTAATGATAGGTCATTTGAAAAGAAGTATGACAGAGGTGATTACAGAAGCAACCGACAATCAGAAAGAAGAGATAACTGAGACTTCAAGGATAAAGGAAAGAAGGCCAGTTACCTAGCTAAATGTAAAGATGATGATACTGACACCAAATTTGATGAAGACATCAAGATGGTGTTTGTGGCAGTAAAAGATGATTCAGATGATGATGAAGAAAGGTATGTAGAAACTGCACTCATATCTAAAGTAATTAAAAATGACGTCTAGATCATAGATAGTGGCTGCACTCACCATATGACCGGTGACAAACAAAAGTTTGAGACTTTTGAATACTACAATGGTGGATCAGTAAGAATGGGTAATGACACACCTGTCCAGTTGAATGTAGAGGAACTATAATGTTGAATAACCTGATAAAATGTGAAAATGCTTATTGGGTAAAAGGATTGAATTATAATCTATTGAGTGTTTCTCAGTTGAATAATTTAGGTCACAGAGTAGCATTTGAAAACAAGAAGGCAAATATCTTCAATGAATCAGGAAATCTGATTGGTACTGGTGAGCAGACAAAAGGTAACTTATTCTATTTGAATGATACTGACACCACTTGCTTAATGGATAGAAACAAAGACATATGGTTGTGGCACAAAATATTGTGTCATGTGAACTTTGACAACATGATAAAGATAA
>MU223727.1:1904799-1923381 GCA_018584345.1 Thuja plicata | reverse complement strand
ACTAGGGGTCAGACCCTTGTCTACTGGTCAGTAAAATGACTAGAAGGCTGCATCAGCCTACATATTATCAGAATATCATTCATGTTGATGCAAGCAGAGAGATGGAATTCAAAGATAAATCTATACACAACAAGGTATATATCTACTCCGAGCACCAGAAGATATTGTGCTACTGATGGATTGGGAAATTCAAGGAGTATATTATGGATAGAAAGGATTTGTTTGGCATTACTGTTAAAGGGAGAGATTATATCCATTATCAGTTCAGGGAGAGATTATATCCATGGGAGAGATTATACATCAAGGATAGATTATATCCATCACATTATCCAGAGGGAGAGATGTAATAAAAAATGGAGAGTACATACAAAGGAAGTGAATTGCTGATGAAAGGCATCAAAGAAAAGGAGAACAATGAAAGGGAGAGAGTTTGACACAAAAGGAGAACACATCACATCAGAGAAATAAAATATTCTACATCCATCCAGTGAAGGGATTGAAGACAGAATGAAAGCTGTTGGAATCAAATATAAGCTATCTGAGCTTACTGAGAACCAGATATTTGTATCGGTTATAGTACATGAGATTGGTAGTTTGATGAACTTCAACTGTTATATTTCATATTGTATTAGTAATAATATAGTATGATAATGTAGTGTTTTGCCATCAATGCCAAAGGGAGAGATTGATGAACTATAACTGATTGAATGTTTGAAGATGTAAAGTTGATGATCATGCAAGGCATTAAATCAGTTAATGTATTGTATTGTCATTGATGTCAACTTGACATAATCTGTATGGTCATGGACATACTGCCAAAGAATTCAAAGAACCAATTAATCAAAGGCTATGTTTCAGTAATGCATATAAGTCAAGTATTCACAAAGTGATTGTACACACCAACGAAGTGCACACCGGCAGACAGAGTAAAAGAGAAATTCATAGTGTTACCCAAAGAGAAAATTCACAACATTACCGACGAGCTAAGTCATAGTCTTGCCTGACGAGAAAATTACAGAGTAACCTGACGGACATAATTACAGTGTTGCCCGACAGACGAAGATCTCGAAGACAACTAAAGTCACACCGACATAAAAGTAAGTTGTCACTGACAGCTAACTGAAGTGTTGACCGAGATAAATAGAGAGTTCAAAAATGACAAAATGCTTAGCTGTCAAGAGCTAAAAATAGACTTAACTGATACTTATCATTGTTTTAATCATCTAGATAAAACCGGAGATAAGTAAAGGATTTAAACCTGCTTTGTCTAGTTGGAAAGAAGATCTCTACGAGATAAAACTAGAGTTTTTCTTTAAATCTAATTGGTGAGAATTATGGACCACGCCAAGAATCAAGAAAGCCAAGAAAATGTGAATCATGTATATAAAGAGACAAACCCAATTCATTACGAATGGTAGGGTGAAGAGAAAAGAGAAAAGATGCTAAAGAAATTCTGAAGGAGAAGAAAGTATTCAGTCAGACCTGATCAACAAGCTGAGGAAAGAGCTAGATTCTGTAGACACCGACAAAAAATGAAACAACATCACAGAGAAGAACAGTATGGAGCAAAGGTATTGAATTGATTATATTGATCAGAGAGGTAATGCACTTACAATAGATCTAAAAATCTACAATTCAAGTTGTATGTGTGAACAGATCACTTTAATGTTTCAGTTTAACCATTGAAGCATCAAGTCTCTTAACCGAGAAGGACTTAAAAGTCTTTTGTAATTTAGATACATCCCAAGGAGTATCAAAAAGTTTGATCATAGAAAGAAGCATTGGATATGCCCGATACCTATTGACAGGCCAAGTGAGTGTTTGATCAAGGATGGTAGAATTAGATTCCAGATACTAGGTGACAAACTATCTTTTAAATCCTCTAACAAGGTCACACATAACGGTGTGTTTGTAACCTTTAACAGGGTTGGATCTTAACTGATCTCACTTTAGAAGAGTAAAAATTTGGGATACCGGTCCCAATGGTTTTTCCCTTAACAGGGTTTCCACGTTAAAAATCCATGTGTTATGTGTTTATGTTTCATTACTTTACTATTTTACATTTCACATATGCTATTCTGGATTGATCGGTATACTCTAGCTATTTACTGTGTTTTGGTAAATGGAAGACTGCTTATTGGTAAACATACAGAAGAAGGGTTTACAAAGCATTTCGAAAAGTAGTAATTGGTTATAAGTATTTCAAGGCATTCATCTTGTAGGACTAAGTATAACCAGAGGATTAAAAGTGGTAATAAGTTTTAAGCGTTGATTTAAGGATTAATTTTTGAGGCCACTGATTCACCCCCCCTCTCAGTTATTACTAACAATAGTATCTTTCTTTGAGGTCCTTCTTTGATGTACAAGCTACTACTGTCATTAGTTCTCTAAAATCCAATACTTATCAAGTAACCATGCAGTCTTTCATACTAGGTTCTCGAAGCTTGCGTCAGTCCATACAATTCTTTGTGCAGTTTGCAAACCATATTCCTTTTGTTAGGTTCTACAAAACCTCTAGGTTGCTCAATGTAGACTTCCTCTTCAAGAATTCCATTCAAGAATGCAGATTTACATCCATTTGATATACCTTGAATCCTTTATGTGCAGAATATGCTAGGAGAGTTCTGACTCCTTCAAGTCTTGCAACATGAGAAAAATTTTCTCCATAGTCAATACCCTCTTCTTGAGCATATCCTTTACATACTAGTCTAGCTTTGTTTCTGGAAACTTCACCTTTCTCATTCATCTTGTTTTTGAAAACCCACTTAGTACCAATTACATTCTTTCCTTTTGGTCTAGGTACAAGAGTCTAAGTTTTGTTCTTTTCTATCTACTCAATTTCTTCATTCATTGCTTCAATATAGTTCTCATCATTCAATGCATCTTTTACAGTTCTAGTTTCAATTTCACTGAGTAAACATGTACCTTTTATCTTTCTCCTTGTCATTATACCTTCTGTCTTATCTCCAATTATTTGTTCAGGTGCATGATGCCTTCTAACATATTTAGAAAGTACAAGATCCTTCCTCCTTGATTCTAGGCTTGCTCTACTATGTTCACCATGCTTAAATATTCTGTCCCATTCTTCTGTCTGACACTCAGGTTCCACTATTTGAGACTGAGGTGTATCTGTTTGTGACTCGGGTACCTCTATCCGTGACTCAGTGCCTCTGTTTGCGACTTAGTTTCTTCAATCTGAGACTCGATTCCCTCTTTTTGTGACTCGGTTTCTTCAGTTAGCATAACAGGTTGCACAAGTTGCAACAAGGTTTGTGCAGATGAATTCAGTGGTTGACATGTTGGTTGTCCAAGCACCATTGCCTGTGTCTTAGGTGTAGTATCAGGTTCATAATACACAAAGTTTTTGTAGTCTTCAGGATCTTTACTACTATGTTCTTCATTTTTCTTTGCAAACTCATCAACCTTTACATGCACGCTTTCTATGACTTTATGAGTATTAAGATTTAAAGATTTATCTACTTTTCTTTTTCTAGAGTAGCCCAGGAATATACCTTCATCACTTTTTGCATCAAATTTTCCATTTCTTGATTCCTTCAAGATGTAGCATCTACTTCCAAATATTTTGAAATAATGAACATTAGGTTTATAGCCATACCATAATTCAAAAGGTGTCTTCTCAGTACCTTTCTTCAATTGAACTCGGTTCAAGGTGTGAATTGCAGTGCTAATAGATTCCTTCCGGTATTTGGTAGCAACATCCTTCTCAATCATCAAGGTTATTGCACAATCCATAATGGATATGTTCCTTCTTTCTGCTATACCATTCTGTTGTGGTGTACCTAGGGCATATACCTATCTTTTGATTCCTCTTTCATTGCAGAACTCATTGAATTCATTAGAAATGAACTCTCCTCCTCTGTCAGATCTTAAGCATTTAAGTTTATTTCCTGTTTCTTTTTCAATTCTGGCTAGGTACCATTTGAACTTCTGAAAGGCTTCTGATTTGTCTTTGAGAAACATAACAGTCATCATTCTGGAATGATCATCAACAAATAGAATAAATTACTTCTCACCTGTGTAACTTGTTGTTCCAATTGGTCCACATAAGTTAGTATGCACCAATTCAAAGACTTCTTATGTATTGTAGTTCTTGCTCTTGAAGCTTGTTTTTCCCACCTTCCCAATTTGACATTGTTTGCATAATGCTAGTTCAGGTTTCTTCAGAACAAGAATACCTCTTACTCTTCTTTTCTTACTTATGTTGATCAGGTTGTCAAAGTTCACATGACATAACCTTTTATGCCATAACCAACTTTCTTCTACTTGTGCAATAAAATATGAACTTTCATTGAGATCAAGATAAAATAGATTACCTTTTGTTTGCCTGCCATTTCCAACTAGGTTTCCTCTACTATCCAGGAGCTTGGCCTTACCATTCATGAATTCTACCTTGAAACCAATGTTATTCAGTTGTGCCACACTTAGTAGATTATGCCTTAGTCCTTCAACCCAATAAGAATTATCACATTTGATTCCTTCAGTAAGAGCAATACAACCTTTACCTTTTACATAGTAGGGTTCATCATTCCCAAAAATAACACTCCCACCATCATAATGTTCAAGATGTTCAAATTTGGTTTTATCACCAGTCATGTGGTGAGAACAACCACTATCAATTATCCAGGTGTCATTCTTGCTAATATGAGAATATAGTGTTGTCTTTTCACTGTCTTCACTATCTGACTCATCCTTAATAACAATGTAAACCATTTCATCTTCATCTTCATCTTCATCACTATCAAAATCTTTAGCAATATAACAAGATTTCTTAACTTTGTCCTTGTAGCTTTTGTAGCTTTTGTAGTCTTTCTTGACTTTATACTTGTTGAAATTTTTCTCACCTTTGTCTTCCTTGTTCGGACATTTAGCAGCAATGTGACCAACCTCATCACATGCAAATAAAATAAATGGTATTTCCTTTGTATTGTCCTTTTCCTTTTGCAGCTCTCCTAGAAAGTAATGCTTCAATGATTTCCAGATCCTCATCATCATAATAATCATCGCTATCACTGTCAATCTTTTTTCCTTTCATCTTTCGAAGGTTTAATTTAGCTTTGAATGTTGACTCAAGATTGCTAGGATTAGGAGAATAATTGTCAAAGTTATCTAACTCAAAAGTTGATAATCTTCCAATCAATCCATCTAGAGTTATATCATTACTACATCTCATCTCTTGAATAGCTATAACTCTAATTGCATAGATAGGAAGTTAAGTTCTCAATACCTTGTTAACCACTATTGTGTCTTCAATTAATCCATTGGTAGCTCAGATGCACTGACACTTTTCTTGATTCTTTCACTGTATTTTGTAATGTCCTCTCCTTTCATTTTCATCATATCAAATTGACCTCAGAATTTCTGCTTTGGCTCTCTTTACATTTGGATCTCCTCCATAGATATCATGCAGTTTGTTCCACATATCAAAGGCAGTAGGGAAGTCCTTGACTTCATCAAATTCAGAATAGATGAGTGCAGAGGCTATATCAATCATCATTATGTTATGATACTTCATTTCCACCATCTGATCCACAAACATAGGTCTCAGTGGTTCCACATACTTTTGATCCAGGAATTGCAAACCATTATCTCCAATAGTAGATAAATGTAGCCTCATCAGATCTTGCCATGCATCGAAGTTGTCCTTGTTGAGATTAGGGATCTCCTTTCTGTAAGACATCTCTGATCTTTAGCTTAGGCCTTTAAACCTTCCCTATAAGCACTTGCAGCTCTAATACCAATTATTGGAAATGAGTTGAGTAACTGAGAGGGGAGGGGTGAATCAGTTACTACAAAAACAAATCCAAGTCCATTAGATGTCTTAAAAAAATCAGTCATTGTTGCTTGGTCAACATAGATATTTCACTGTCACTCAGTTAACATAAAAAATCTTAAGATATTAACTGTGATTATCTTTAGTAATTAATTGCAAAAAAATAAACCATAAAGAAAATGAAATTTACACAGATAACACCAAGATTTAACATGGAAACCCAATATGGGAAAAACTACCAATAACAACTAGTCACTATTTTTCACTCTTCTGAATTGAGCCCTATTAGGAGCCAACCCTGTTAAAGGTTACAATAGCACACTATTAGGTGTGACCTGGTTAGAGGATTTAATCACCCTGTAAGGAGTGGCCTTGTGAGAGGTCTTCAAACACTTCAATATAGAAATGTCACCTTGTTAGAGGATTTACGAAAGATTGTTAAGTCTACTCTGTTAAGAGATTTTATCACCGTTACAATTGTTAAAGAGTAATAATGGATTTACCTATTTTGATTAGGAATTGTACTTGTTGATTCAGATCTCTATTATGGATTAAGTGCTTGATCCTCACTGATCGGATATTCTGTTACAGTCCTTTGTATTCTGTCTTCAATCATAATCACATCTGATTTCGCCTCTACTCTTCATATCACACTTCACAATTATCACACACACAATCTCTCTTTTCATTCCAAACTTGACCTTACATTTATATGTTAAGCCTTGTCAAGGCGGCCTTGATATCCTTCCAAATAAATAATAAAACTCATGTTTGTCGGCTGCATTTAACTAATTATCCATAAAATATAGTCCACTATTAGTCGGATGACACTAACAGTTCTTCTCGGTCAATACTGAAATCCTTCAACGCCCGACCAACACTGTAATGCCCAAGTGAACTCAGTTAGAACTAAAAAACACTTTGGTCATCTTTAATGCCTGAGAGAGCTCGACAGACACTGACTGTGCTCGGATAGGATTAGACATTTGTGTAAACATCACTATACTTGTGTAAACATCAATGAAAATACACAATTGAATAATTGAAATTAGCACAAACAACATTTCAAAGGATTATACAACATTTTAAAAAGGACAAATATAATGCCGGGGAGCATATTTTTCACAATTGTAGTAACAGTTTGATCTAATCTCAACAAAGATAAAGCTACAAGAATTATGTAGATACAAAGTTCAAAATCAGCAGTTGAGTACTTGTGTCTCACGTATCATCAATTGAAAGAGATTTTTCAAGAAGGGGTAGCATGACAAGAGTTACAATTGTGAAAATATAGAAAAATGAATGCAATAGAAGGCACTGTCATGATTCAAGTAAAATATAACATACTTTTGAAATGTAAAAGTATTAACATTTTATGCAGATCTGTAGGCAATGGTACTATTCATGAATATTAACAGTCATCAGTTCAACAAACAAAGATATCACTGCCAATTAGAGGCCATTATGATAACTACAATTACAATTAAGCAAGTATATAATCCTTCAACATGATGTCCCTACTGCAAATACATTTATTCTAAGCATGGTAGCAATATTGAGAGTCACTTCAAGCAAGGGAAGTATTATTATAGTGTTTATTCAAAGATTACAATTACAAATCATGGTGAATGAAGATACCAGAACAAGAAAAAAACATAGACAACCATCAAATAGATACTTCAAGAACATGTAAGGACAACTATTTAACTGCAACAACCATAGTGCTTACGAAGGGTTTTGCAGAATGAAATTTATTTGATGAAGGTACTCCAAGTTTTGTATTACGAGTCCCTTGTTGGTCCCCACCAAGGTAGTCAATAATACCATGATGTATGTAAACAAACACAGGAGCAGATTATGTATAAATGTGATCAAGTTGCATGCATTAATGTGGGAAAGATTACGTAAACTAACCAATGCTCATTCTATCAGTTTGAAAGTTGCTCAGGAAGTATATGAAGAGACAATGAAAGGAGTGATAGGACATATATATGGCACAGTTTCAACAATATATTTCCAATTAAACACCATGTTCTAGAGAAACATATTATGTGTCAACCCTCATTAAATATTCCTAAATGCAGTAACATGAAGTTAGGTTTCTTCATTCATCTTGGAGTGCTAGAAAGAGTAAAAGTTTTTCAACAACTTGGATTTCAACCCCAAGGAAGTCAATATTGTGAACATCACCACCAACTACAACCCATTCTTTCTCAGTACAAAGGCGAGAAACCCAGCTCGGGTTTGTAAAAGAAACACAACTCTGAAACCTTCTCCAAAGTGTCAAAGAGCGACAACTATAACAAAATCATTATTCAGAATGCAAGTTATGAGATAAATATTTCTAATAATGCAAGCCATAATTGGATCAAGCAGTATACATATAGAGATCCATCCAAAGATGAAGATACAAACAATATGGTTTATATCAAAAGAAGATATGGTCTATATTTTTGTTTTCAAACCCTCAAGAAAGCTGATATAGCCACAACCATACAGTCGAGTTACAGTAGAGCTTACCAATAAAAGACCATGAGCTGCAAAAAATATCACCCATAGAAAGTACAGTGGATAGAGAGAGATAGAAAAACATGGACATGAGATTATTTCATTGTTTTTGCAAGAAAACGTCCAGATACGAGCAAAGATACAAAGGAAGGATTTCATTTTTCTTTAGAAAGATATGCAAAGAGACAAGTTATGGAGTACCTGTACGTGAGGAGGTCTGTGTGAAGGGTTCTAGCCAGATCATGGAAGCCCTCGAACCATAGCCATGGTGAAACCCTAAGTGCCACCATCAAGCAAAGGAGAGTGCAGCGTGAGAGCGAAGGAGTCCAAAAAGAGAATGCATTGTTTTTTAGGGTTTCATTCCCTAAGTAACCCATGGGTTAGGGAAGACTTTTTTTCCTTAGTTATTATTGTTATTTCATAATACCCACGAGCTAGGAGTTGGGCTTCAAGCCTTAAGCAAATTAAAATTTACATTTTATGGAAAATAATATTTCATTGAATTTAAAGACTTATAATTTAATGAATATTATTTTATTGTAATATTCATTAAGTTATACGCTTATATTTAGTTAAATATTATTTTTGATTAAATGAAAATTTTAATTTCTTATTTTCTTAAGTTAGTGGGTGTTTTTTATTTTATTATTATTAATTATTTTATCTTAATATATCTAATTTTTAATAAATAGTGATAATATTCATTAAAACTTAAATATGTTAAAATACCATGATTAATGATAAATAAATAGATGAATAATCTGGGGGGTGTCTATTTTTGCATGTCTTATATTGTCAATAATAATAATTGTTTGTCATTATTGTAAGACAATAATTGTTAAATATTTTAAATACAAAATAGGAGATGCTTTGCACTTGGACTCCACCATGTGATTACTCATGCATAGGTGGAAAGGCTACGATGTCTTCAACTTCCTTTTCTGGTCAAAGATGAGGAGTTTACGTTCTTCGTCAGTGGTGGGGCAGTTATGGCCAGGTTTTGGACAATTTGCACAACTTCATGTATTTGAAACAAAATATGAGCCGATTGCAATAACAAAGGACACATCTTTAAGTAACAAATATATTGAGTCTTCTACAATATTCTACAATTCTATCCCATTAAATGGTTGTGAAAAACTCCCTAACTTCTCTGAATATGCATATCACTACAACTATTAGCCCTTGTGAAAAATTGCCTAAATGGTTGTAATGCTAGCTTGAGGTGCTGGTGTCATACCTTTTATTAATCAAAGCCAATCCTCTTAATGATCCTAATTATTTTGTCATTTGTGGATTTGACAAGTCCATTAGCTCAGGGGTAATAACATGACAATGTTTCACATAAATACCATACTTAAAGAAAACTCAAAAATTTGTCCATGAATGAATGCTTTACAAGAAATTAACCACTACCATCTTTATGGCTTCCTTCCAAGGAACTGCTTCTATCCACCTCATGAAGTAGTCAATTAATATAAGAATCCCTTTATACCATGCATGGTAAATTAGATTTATCATGCATTATATTGAAGATCCATAAGACCAAATGGTGGGTAGGTAAGGAGAAATTCCACTCTTTCCTATATAGAATATTCATTTTTGACATTTTATCACCCACTAATGGAAATTTTTTAACATCGTAGTCTACTAATATCTATCTTGCATTATATTAGTGGTTGTGATAATAAAAAAATATATATCCCCTAACAGTCCTTGATGGAACTCTTGGAGCACCCTATGTAGTTGGTATTTATCTTGTCTTCCTTCACAGCAACAAAGATAATCTCCTCAACATCATCATTATTTGATTCATCATCTGTAACACCTTCCTCGGCTAGATAACATGCTTTCTTTCCTTTATCCTTGTATCTCTTGTTCTTTTCTTTCTTATTGTTTTCAGGGCACCTAGATGCAATGTGTCCAATCTTACTATATGCAAAGCACTTCAAGGGTAATTATCCATTATATTTTCCCTTACCCCTAGGTAACCTTCTGGAAAACAAAGCTTCCAACTCTTCTTGTTCTTTTTCCTCAGATATGATATCATCAATATTGCTTCCATAGGAGATACTAAAGCAATTTGAGTAGTAGGCTCAAGATTCCTTCTAAAGTTTAGATGGGCATTAAATGTTGCATCGGTTCTAGGCAAGCTATTATCACAATTGCTCAATTCAAAGGCAGTCAAATTTCCAACCAAAGAATCAATAGTAACCAGTAAAGTCCCTAAAGATCTTACTTCTTGTATAGAAGACACTCTAATTTCATTATGTGGCATTAAAATTCTCAGGATTTTGCTTACCACATCATCTTCAGTGATGGTTCCACCAGCTCCTCTGATTGTATTCACTGCCTCCTTGATTCTCTGACTATAATGCTCAATGTTATCACCTTCAGTCATCCTCATGTCATCAAATTTTTCCCTTTAAGCTATCTATCTTAGCTTTTTGCACATGTGAATCTCCTCCATAAACTATTTTCAGCTCGTCCCACATTTCATAAGCAGTGTCGAGGTCTTGCACATTGATAAATTCTGCATCTAATAAGGTACTTGCTATTGCTTCCATAGTTGCAGTGTGTTCTTGTTTTCTCCTTAACTGATCCATAGACAAGGTTCCAGTGGGTAGAACATATCTTGTAATCACATGATCCCAGTACTAGTCACCCATTTCTTTCAAGTACAACTTCATCCTTCCACACCATACTGTGTAACTATCCTTGTTGAACTTAGTGTATGCACCCTAAAATGGTCGTCTAGACTATGGGCCCCCATTTATCATTTTATCATTTTATCAAATTCCTAAATCAATGCTTTGCAATATTTTCAATTCAAATCAATTTCCTTGATTAAATCGTAATTAATTCAATTATTTCAATATCTCCTAAGGTTTGATCATTTTTATTTAATTAAAAGATTTAATCTCCCTTTTAATTAAATAAAATTCATCTTATTTAATTAAAATAAATTCCTCCCATTTAATTAAATAAAATTCTTCTAATTTATTTAATTATAAAGAAAACCCCTCTTTCAATTAAATAAATAAAAATCCCCACTTAAAGCACTTTATTTGATGAAAAAGGAAATAAATTAAATAAAAATCATTTTTTTATCACATCTTTCTAAGTGGTGGGCTTTTTTCTTTAATGAGCACATGGTTCAACCAAGTTCTAATCTCCACCATTGCTCATTTTTTTTTGCCTCTTAATCTCAACCGTTCACTTTCCTATATAAGGAAATCTCTCCTTCTCATTCTCATATAGAATTTTTAGGTATTGTTATGCTGCAGGTTTGGAGAACAATTTTGGAGGAGAATTTGAGCACTTTGGCTTGGATATTGCAACTTCTCTCTTCTTGTCTTCTTCTTCTTGCATCCATGGCTATTCATGTAGATTAGATTCATATAGATTAAATTCATATTTTCTTCCATAGATTAAGCTTGTATATTTCCTTTCATAGATTAATCTTGCATTGTTATCATTTAGACTAATTTCCTTTATTGCATTGTTATAATATACAATAGATTTCATTTTCATGCATTGAATCTCTCATTTCTTGGTGTACTTGCATAGGCACAACTAGGTCAATCTGAGGGCCTCCATCACACACCTTTCCACTCCATGACTAGGGAGCTATGAGTCGATATTTGAGGCCTCATTCTTGAGCAACTTTGGATGGAATGACTCATAGAAGTGTGACACATTTTTAGCACACATTTTTGGCACCCACCGTGGGGAAAAAGATTCATTTTCTGTCACTATATTTATTTTTCATAATTTATTTTTAGATTTCTGTATTTTCCGTATTTACCGTACTTCTGCAGGGAATTTTCGCGAGATATTTTGCAGGTCTGCAGGCGAGTTTTTGCTGATCTGTGCATTTCTTCGCACCGCTTGTTGTGTTTATTCACGCGGCTCTATGCAAAATTTCATTCAACATTTGACACCAGTCACAGATCTGACATTATTTACTATTTTCTATAATTTTTTTGTTGTCTGTGCGTTTCTTCACGCGAGATTCTGTGAATCTTCACGTGGCTATCTGTGAATCTTTGCACGGCACTCTGAGAATCTTCGCGCGAGATTTCGCACCAGAGATCTAATTTTTATTGCTATATTTTATATCTTTGATCTCTAACCACTAATGTTTACTATTTCTGGTGGTTTCTGATTTGTTGTTGTTGTTGTTGTTGGTGATTTGGACTTGTGTGGATAAACAACAAAATGTTCGCGTTGCTTTGGACTTGAGGTATTTTTTTATATCTCTATAACATTTGGATTTTGGAAATAAAAATGAACCTCTCATGTGTTTAGCTTGAGTGTTTCTTTCTTTCATAGATCACATTTCCAATTGGTGCTCTAAAAATAGACCTAGATTTTCTTTCTTGCATATATGTTTCACATAGTAATTAGGCCCTATGAATACTATTTGTGGCGATCTTGAGAGAGTGGGATTCATTCGCTTGTCTTACATGTGAAGCTCTTCTTGACGATAGATCCCCTTGTAGGTAGGGAAGGATTTTTTATTACTTCAAACTTGGTTTAGTCTTCAACTTTGATTGGTACTTTCTCTCTTGAGATTGGTGGTCATTGTTGTATATGAACCTTGGGTGAGGTGATTTCAAATTAGTGGGTCAATTAATCTGTTTGCTATGTTTTGGTGAGGTGAAGAGGCTAGAGGATTATGCTCTTTTCCCTTTTGGGAGAATCAGAAACTTGAAACCCTTGAATCCGAACTAAGTCCCCATGTGGTCCACATTGTGAGTCTTCCTTGTTAGAGAGGGTTAACCGTAGTGGACACTCCCTTTATTGGGTAAACCACGTGGACGGAACCTCAAGCGGTAATGTCATTTTTGCCATGGTAGCAACAACCGCTATATAAATGTCCTTGTGGAAGAAATCTCCATGGGTGTAGTTTCTTGTGGGTTGTCAGATCTCCTCAGCAACTCCTGATTGATTAAATTCTTGGACTGTGTCAAAACCTCGGTGCGCCGGGATTGGATTTCACCCACTTGAGATTGCAAAAGTTGCAGATTCAAGCCATTACTAAGAAACATAGTGCAACCAACTTTTTAATCTCTAGGACTATGTGTGTGATTGGAAAAAATTTTGAGAACATACACAAGTAGAATCTTTAGGGAGTAGAAATACTATGTCAGTATTCTTGTTCATGTGCAAGGTTTCTTTGTCCTTTGCTCATTGTTTGAAGACAAATGTTTGCTTGAAACTCCCTGATTGCTGTTCTGTGTGCCTGATTCATGATAAAATATGTTAATGCATCTATTTGGTCAACTAAAACAAATGAATAGTGAGTTATTTTTCCTTCCCTCGCGCGAGAAAACCATTTCCTTGCGCGGCTCGCTGCATTTTCTCGCGCGGCTCTCTGAGAATCCTCGTGCGATATTCTGCAAACTTGCTGTCAATTTACTTTTATCCAGTCACACCAGTTTGGTCTTTCTTCACGTGGATCTGTGCATTTTGTTGCGCGGTCCTGTGCTAATCCTTGCATGAGAAAGCTTTTCTTTGTGTGAAACTATCTTCCAGTGAGCTATTTGTTGTCATCTGCTCGCTTTCTTGATTGTTGTCCTGTCATTTCTAGTTTTCCCTAGTTAATCCAGGCCATATTGGATTAATTACCCCGATGTTGGAAGCTTGTTTATGCTTTGGATTCTTGCATTTTTGACCTCTTGGATTAGTAATCTTTGATTTCACAAGTGACCTTTCTTGGAGCTTGGTAAGCTAGAAATCGTCCTTGTTGAAAAGATAAACCTTTAGATTCTTTGATAACACACTTGGAGAGTTTTGGTAGTCTCTTGTCCAACCACTTTCATATGTATTCAATTTCAATCAATATAATTTGGGTAAGATCATCCTCCTGATCCATATGTGTTAGGGTATTCACTCGTTTATTGGGAACCTTTGTGGTAGTGTTGACTTACGCCTCTTACAATTTGCTATCTTATCACCTCTTTTTGGACAAGTTAATGCCTATACTATCCTAGTTTGGTACCAATGTTTCTTAGGGTCATCTTATCAGCTAGTTCTTTCATGCAAGTTACAACAATATATCAAGTAAGTAAAGGAAAATGACCTCAAGTGGTCTTTAACCAATTGCCCTTAGTAGAAACTCGCCAAAGACATAAGTAAAAAGAACCTAGATTTGATCAATTGCCTAGGAATACTTCAAAAGTGTGATTTGATTCCAAGAGTCATCTTAGTGAGTTGGGTATCCCCTTGGCATTTCTCACTCTTTTATGGATATGAGTTACACAATGACTCAGAGAGAAAGGGAAGCCATGGATAAACGTTATGAATATATATTTGCAAAGAGTAGAGATGCCATTTAATTCAGTGGTTCCTCTCATAACAGTAGACCAGCCTCACCCCTTATTTCAACAAGATAGCTAGATGCACACCAAAGGGATGAGAGAGAGAAAGGTAAAAGACATGCTTATGATGATGAGTCATCACAACATGAGAACCAAGGAGATGAACCTTATGACACTCATGTCAATACAACTTATACCAACAACTTGTTTAGAAATTCGAGACCAAGTTCACCACTCAAGACCTCTTCAGGTTACATAAATTAAAGGATTAAGAGGATTGGGCATGAAAAGAAAGCCTTCCTAGAAGAATAATATCATAAGGAAGAACAAATTAGATTCCTAGAGTTGGAGAGACAAACTTTGGTAGAAATGGAAAGGATAGCCTTTCAAGAGGAGCAAGATAGGCTCCTGGCTTGACAACTCAATGATCCATTCAACAATATGCATGTTAGTGGTGGAAACAGTTCTCCTCCATCCACTCCTCCTAGGACTCCACGAAGTAGGAGACATTCAAGATCACCATCACGATCTCCTAGCCCTAAAGGGAGAAGGGCTTCTAGACATGATAATTATAGGAGACAAACACCTCCTAGGAACTCAAGACAACCCTCCCAACGTGCTCATCATGGTTCACAATATGGGGGTAGTAGCTCAAATTTTGATCACACCTCCCAAGACTTTATGAAAATGCAACAAGAACCACTTTTCCAATGGTATGTGGAGAAATATTTGGAGCAAAACAAGGATAAGTTCCTAGAAATTTTAATCAACAAGGGTGCTAGGGTCCCTTACAAATTTGATGTGGATAAAAAGATTAAGAAACAAGGTCCATCTCAAGATGAGGTGATCAAAGAAATGCAGAGAACGATGGAAAAGATGTTGGCACCTAAGAATTATTTCTCGCTGGACTCGATTTTTCCTAATCCTTTTGATAAGAGTGTTGATATGAATGAGTTCCCTAGAAAGGTTGAAATTTCTCAATATGAAAAATATGATGGGAATGGAGATCCACATGATCATGTGTGCCATTTTTAGACCACTAGTTTTGAGTTCCATCAAGATGAATCTTATCTCATGAGGTTATTCCCAAGAAGTCTTAAGGGACAAGCAATGGAATGGTTCACCAATATAACTCCCCCTGTTAAGACTTTAAATGAGCTTGTTCAAAGATTTGTTCAACACTCTTCTAACAATCTATCAAGATCTATCACCTTGTTAGACTTATGTAACTTAAAGCAGAACCAAGGGGAATCCTTTGTCACTTTATTGCAAAGGTGGAGTCGAAAATGCTCTTTCTATTCTAGAACCATTCATGACAATGAAAAGATTGACATCCTTGTCAGCAATTTAGTTCTTGAACTGTGGTATGAAGTTAATAAAATGGTTTTTGATTCATTTGACACCATGGTTGATACCCCATGTAGGATTGAAAATGTTTTAAGAGAACAAGGAATTTTGACCAAACATGGACATAATAACAACAACAATGGTCAAAACAACAACAACTCTAACAAGGATAAAGGGAAGAACCAACATTGGAATAAGAGAAAACAAGTGGTTAATGATGGAGTTGTGGATTCCTCCCAACCTAAAGATCAACCTATGCTCCACTTATCTAGTGTTGTTCAAGCCATGAAGCTCAATACATCTAATCAACAAGAGAGTAAGCCAAGCTACCAAGGTAAGCCTAAGAGGGAAAGGCGTCAATTTGCAAAAATTGGTGAGTCATATGAGGATATTTTAAAGAAACTTATCGCTAACAATCTTGTACATCCTCAAGATCCTACGAATTTTTGTATACCTAAAGTTAAGCCACATTGGTGGAATGAGAAGGCCTTTTGCATATTTCATAATGTTATTGAACATTGCTAAAAACTCAGGCATATGATTCAAGATCTCATTGAGAGTGGAAAACTTACAATAGATGGATTGAACACCAACACTGATCATAAGGCATTCAAGGAACCTTTACCCAAATATGAAAAGGGGGAAACCTCTAAAGCTAATAATGGAAAAGCTGAGATCAATTACACTTACATAGATGCGGAGAATGTTATCAACATGCTTGAAGTTGTCGAAGAAAATGTTAATATGATGAGTGGAGGGGATCCTTATGGTTATGATCTAGATGAAGACTCTCCTCCTATTTTTGATAGAGAACCTGGTGTGGTACTAAGGGGTCCCAACTCTAGAAGGTCATCTCAAGCCCTTAATGTTGTCACACGAAGTCAAGGTCTCGTTGTCATTAGAGAACCCAATTCAAGCCAATCCAGTAAACCTAAGAAAGTGAAATCCAAGCCTGTCACCTTGAAACCAGCTATCAATCCTAAGTCAAACTACAATCTTGTTGATCAGTTACAAAGAACCCCAGCTTAGATTTCGATATTTGAGATTTTAGAGTTGTCTCTGAGACATAAGCAAGTCCTTGAGGATGGTTTGCGCACGACAAACGTCCCCAACAACTTAGATGTCGATCAATTCCAGAATATGGTTAATCACATTGCTAGCCCTCATTACCTTACATTTTTAGAAGATGATGATAAAGCTTTGAGCCATCCGCACAATCTTGCCCTTCATGTTGAAGTCATGATCCATAAAACTTGTGTCAGGCGCGTGTTGATAGATGGGGGTGCTGGGCTAAATATTTGTTCATTCAGTTTGTTGAAAGAGTTAGGTTATTCTGAATAGATTATAGATACAAGGAAAAGGATCACTATCAAAGCCTATGATGAGGCAACAAGAAGTTCCAAGGGGTTGGCCTTCCTTCCTGTTAAGATTGGCCCTGATCAAAAAGATATTTTATTTCAAATAGTTGATGCCAGATCCCTTGTGTATAATATCTTACTGGGTAGACCATGGATTCATGATATGCAGGCAGTGGGGTCTACCTACCATCAGTGTGTTAAGTTCCCCTACAATGGAATAGAGATTTGTATACCTGGGGATAACACTTTATCGGTCAATTCAATTTCAGCAGGAACTCATGTTCCCCTCAATAGAGAAGCAGAAGATTTTGATGCAACTTTAGCTGAATGCAAAGACAAGATTAAAACGATAGACCTTGGCATGGGGGGGTATCAACTCAACTCCCTCACAATATTACCAGTTTCACCTTGGTCTTATGGCAAGCCTTCACAAGAAAATAATCCTTCTTCCTCAACCATGACATTGTTTGGCACGTTTGTAGAATCATTAGTGCCTATCCAAGATGAGAAAGATGAGACATTTGTTAGAGACTGGATCTATAGAGAAGAAAAATATATGCACAACGAGAACTTCTCTCCCTCTCCTAAGGCCTGCGGAAGAGGGTATAATTTTGTTAGATAGGTGGGCTATCCTAGATATGGCCCTCTTAATAAAAATTTGGATGCTAGATCTGAACATCTTGATCATGCTCTTTTTGGACGCAAGTCTAAGAAATCGGTTGGCCTAGGATTTGAGAATTACAACAAGCGCACTAACCCTCTCTTTGATGAGTCAGATAGTGAAGATGAGCCTGATTATGTACCTAATTTGGAAAATCAATAGGATATGTGTGAAGATTGGGTCCCTTCCACTAATCTCCTTTGGGGAGATTATGATATTTTAGTCACCCATGCATCAGTTGCAACTTTAGAACAAGACTCAAATATTGAAGATCCTAATAGAGAACGCCAGCGAAAGAATATTGCTCATTTAATGGAAAGAGGAGGTGTTACCTTTGATGAAATGAAACCTTCCACATCAAGATGTCCAAAACCTTTATGGTGTAAGCATCCTAGTTGTAGTTCAGACACAAGTTCACACGAGTATGAATGGGACTCCTTCTCCAAGTCTTCCACAGTTGATAGTGTGTGCATAAATGTTGTCACACTTCCATGAATCATTCCATTCAAGGTTGCTCAAGAATGAGGCCTCAAATATCGATCCATAGCTCTCTAGTCATGGATGTGTAAAAATGTAAAATGAAGGCCCTCA
>MU223727.1:1875677-1887719 GCA_018584345.1 Thuja plicata | reverse complement strand
TATGGAGTGCCTTCCGAGATTATCACTGACAATGGAGGCCAGTTCAAAAATAAGGACCTTAAACAACTCTGCAAGAAATTCAAGATTAAACAACATTGGTCCTCCATTTACTTCCCGCAAGGAAATGTTCAAGCAGAGGCATCAAACAAAACTATTCTTAAAATATTACATAGAATAGTCTGTAAGAATGGTAGAGATTGGCACTTACAGATAAATCTGGCTTTGTAGGCCTATAGAATGAGTATTCATACTCCTACTGGGGCTACTCCTTTTGCCCTTGAATATGGGGCTGAAGCAGTGTTACCTTTGGAGGTTGAGATTCCTTCACTTAAAGTTTCCCTCAAAGGTCTAGTTACAGATGAAGACTACCGCGCCATGAGACTTCAAGAGTTAGAACTTCTAGATGAAAAATGTCAAGCATCATTTGACCATATTAGGGTTTATCAAAAGCGCATGTCCAAAGCCTTCAACAAAAAGGTTCACCCTATAGAATTCCAAGTGGGAGATCTTGTCCTACGTGAAAATCCTAAGAATCAACAGCATAGAGATCAAAAGGGCAAATTTGAACCTAATTGGCTTGGACCTTATATCATTACAACAACTTTTGGGACAGGTGCTTATTTATTGTCTACAGAAAAGGGAGTGCAGCTCCCTGAGCCTATCAATGTCTTGCACCTAAAGAAGTTCTACTCATGATGCCCATTCTGTCTAGGGGCATTGTTACCCATTTTATTTCCTAGCTCAATAAAGTGGAGCTGGTTATGTATTTCAGATAGTTTGAAGGCTGCATCCCAGTTATTAATGGTGTTTTGCAAAAAGAGGAATACCATAAAGGAAGTCATGAAAGATGCAATAGTTTACAAAATGAAAATAATCATACAACATTGCAAGTTTGAAAGAGTGATCTATTTATTCATAAATGCAAATGAATAATGTCTCACACAAGCCGTGAGACTAACCGTAATATGCAAATGCAAAAGAACATATACATTCACAAATACTTTAAAAATGAAAGGCATAGGTAGTAAAGGGTCACTTGTCATTGCCTGGATGATGAGCCCAACTTGTGTTGCTTTTCCTTGTCTTCAGTCCTCTTGCTTGCCTTGCGTTGAGCCATTACTTCCTTGCTGCTCCATTCCTGCATATGAGAGAGAAAAAATGACGTTAGATCTCATAGATCTAAGCAATGTCACGTCATCATATACTACATATACCCACATCTATCAACATACAGTTTGATCTTCACATGCATCATAGAAGCTAGCTGTCACAGAAATTTGAGAAAAAACAAGAAATATCATGAGGATCCATATGGTCAGTGTTTATTTAACAAGTTTGTTCAAACGTGCAGACACAGGTGAGGATTTTATTGCTTATTTCTTCATTTAAATATATCAACATGTGGAAAAAATTGGGCTCCCATGATGGTAGAGCCCAGCATGCGATCATGCAACAAAGTCATGCTACAGAATGTTAAGTCACAACTACAGATGATGAGATGCTACATGAAAGCAATGATGTCATAATATTACTAGTTTTAACAACAAGATTACATGAAGAGTGAAGTAGCTGCTACAGGTTTAACCAAAAATCAATGATAGCCCAAGAGTAATCACAGTGACATTTAAGGAGACAAGTTGTCATTCAATCAAGCATTGCATGTGAACCACAATAGGGAACAATCATTTTTCAGCCATATCTTGAAAAATACAATCTGGGTTTACACGATTTTTTCACAAAATTTAGAAAACTTTCAAATAAAAAAAACCCATTAAATTTAGTAGAAACCAAGATTGTACTTTGTGACAAAAATTCACCATATTATAACAAAAAATGCCAAAATATATTGCGGTCATTAAATCATGATATAGTGTCTTTGGGGGTTAAGAACAACTACATGAACAAAGATCAGGTTTCAATGAAAATCAGCACTATACAATACAAATGGGTGATTCAAGTATAATAAAAAGACATGGAGCTTCATGGCACAAGTATGCGGAGCATAAATCTATGAAAGATTTCAGATACAACTACAGGATAATGGAATCATAGCCACAGTGATAAAGCAGTGACTTTAGATCAAGAAGTAACATATGATGTCATGCTAAATTATCCACAACTAATATAGCAGTGGGAAATATCAGAGATGCTAATTTATTATCATTGTCATATGGGACAACAAAAATCACCATTTTCAACAATAGATGCAATTATCTTCTAAGGAAAAGATACGCCATGGAGTGATATCATTTGCAAATATGAAACATTATATACATCACGTGGTCCCAACAACATAAATAGAGCACAAAGCAGTCATCTGACATAGCAGCCTACACAAATGAAGCAGCCATATAGGAGGCCCAAGTGGTGGTACTTTGCAGCCAGCAATATATATCTAAATTTTGAAATGTTTCTTTGGATATCTATCGAGTTCTGAATTCATTGCCTCTCTCTTCTCTACGTATTCTAGACCAGATACAGCTTTAGGTTGAAATTTGTGCTGAGGAATTTCGAAGGCTAAGATATACATGTGAAACTTTAGATGAGCAAACTTTGGAAGAGGTAGAGTCTGTTATGAGAGATCATAGAGAGGGTCTTAAGATAAGTTGTGAGAAACTACAATGGATTGCAGATAGATTCAATTTGATATCAAATCAGGAAGTATTGAAGGAAGCATCTGCTTTGGATGAAGGAAGCATCTTCTTTGGAGAAAGAAAAGGAGTATGTTTGCCTTGAAAATGACAAGCAAGAAGAAGAATACATTAACGATGTTATTGGTGTTATTACACAAATATGTGATTACCTAGTTGAAGTCAAGCAATGCCAAATAGAAGGACTAGTGCCAATTCCTGCAGGTTTTTGGTGCCCACTTTCTCTAGAACTGATGTCAGATCCAGTAATTGTAGCTTCTGGGAAAACATATGAGCGAGCTTATATTCAACGATGGCTTGGTCAGGGCATGGAAACATGTCCTAAAACACGTCAGACGCTTAGTCATACTAATCTGATTCCCAACTACATTGTAAAGGCATTGATTGCAAATTGGTGTGAGTCAAATAATGTTGCCTTACCTGAACCAGCAAAGCTTCCAATAGGCAGTACGCTTCAAAGCCAAACCTTTCAAATGGCTACTAAAAAGAAGGAATTGGATGATATGCATTTTTCTTCAACTAGAGATGAAAATGCAGATGGAAACTTGGGAATCTCCAATTCACAACCTACATTGAGGGGTTTTCCATCTTCTATAGAAGACAATGATTCTCAAAAAGAAAACATGGGATTTATTTCAAGCAGTGAAAACCAAGAAGGCTTGAGCATTAAAAATGGACCACTGAGTGACACTAAACAAGAATCACCATCAATGAAAGGGACTCTCAGTAGTAATCACGACTGTGAACAATTTCCTGAGCAAAGCCGAAAGACATCCATTTTGACTATTAGTTCAGGTCTAGATGATAGGTAGGAGCTGGCAGTTGGAGGTACTAATGCTTTGGAGGGTCTAAAAGCATCAAGTGATGGTTCCCAATTTAGCAGTGATGTTTCAGAAGAGCTAAAATTGGAAACATCAGTGAAAGGTCCTCAACATAAAGAAAATAGAGATACAGAATCCACAACCTTTTATAGCAGAGAAAGTCATTCAATCACAGAAAAACAAATACCTGCAAAATAGTGGCGGCCTACAACAACAGCTACAAAGATGTCTGCAACAATATCTCCATTCGAACCCTTTCCCATGGCAGCTGTAGGAGAAAATGGAGAAAACAAATAGGAAAGCCTATGAAAAGTATGAATTCGAGATTGACATCAGGTAAGTCTCGAATCATAAACAGGAAGAAGTAACAGATTTTCATGGCTCAAGAAACAAGAATGAAGTCTCAGAAGTCGCGGCTTGAAAAGCTTCTACAAAACCATCAAAACCTAGCTCCATGGCGGCATATCCCCAAGCAAAGCTCGCGTGAGCAAGGAAGACAAATAATAAAATGTTGAAAAGTTTTAGGGTTCGATACCCATGTTTCTATTTTTCCATGGCCAAGGGAAAGGCTTTATACCTTATTTGTTTTCGAAAGTTTTTATGTAGGGAGCCTTTTATTAAAATGATAGCATCTTTCATTTTAATAAATGGTTTCAATACTAAAAGTATGGAGTATTGACCTTTTAAGGTATCCATAAATTTTTTATTTTTGCAAGCACTTAATATTAATTAATAAATAATTTATAATTAATTATTCAATAAATGTTAATTAAATTAATGATATCTTTAAGTGGTTTAAGTATCACTTAAACAAATATTATTAATGTAACTAATATTTATTAAAATATTAAACTATAAATTACCTATTAATTAATATTGATAAAATATTAAACTCCTTATAGTTTATTTATTTAATCAATATTTTTAATAGTTATTGAATAAATGAATTATAAGTCATTTAATAAAAGTGCAAAATAAGAAATTTATCTTTACCTTTAAAAGTCAACAAAGAGATATTTTGCAAAGTAATGGCTAAAACTTCAAAGTCAGAAATTACAGTTGTTAAAGTCAGCAGACAGTTATTACTTTCTAGAAACTCCTTATGGGTTGTTTGAAGGATAAGACTGCATATATGAGGGAGTCTTTATGATGATATTATTTGGGCATGACTTTTGGGTCACCAAATTGCATTTTTATAAACTTTTGAGGGGCTCAAAATTGGCCTCAAGGGCTGAATCCGGCCCAAACTTTATTGTCCTCATTTATGAGGTAGTTGAATGTAAAATGGATAAATATGAGTTGAAGACTCATTGTTTAGGAGTTCTTTTTCCTTCCAGCTTGTTGTTTGGTAACTTTTTCTGAGTTCTTGGCAGAAGCAAGGGGTTTTTGTAGCTCAATTTCAAAATTGTATACTGCTGTGAGCATCATTGGTTCAATATACTTCGGTGATTTTACCTTCTCAAGGCTTGTTTCATTGTGTGTATAGCATAGATGGTTAGGTGTTTCTGTGAAATCCCATGTATTTCCTCTTACATTTATCACTTTCAACACCTTTGGATAGGATATGCCATACTTTTGCAGGTCATATAGTTGTGTGAGTGATGCAAACAACACCTAGTTATGAAACTTCCATTTTCCTTCTTGGGTTTGTGAGCATTTGTACCATCTTTATGAAATGCTTATGTAGAAGTATGGGTAAATTTTGAGTTGTGTTATTGTATAGCTGGTTTTTTTGAACACCTGTATGCTAGATATGGCAGTATCAGTCTGGGAGAATCATTCGGTGCATCACCTTAGGATTAGATTTCAGTTACATGTTTCCTTCTAACCCTTTCCCTCTGAAAAGCTTTAGTTTAGGTGAAGTACCTAGGAAGCCGGCCTTCTCCGGAGGTTCACTTCTTTTTTGGGTTATCCACAACCCATAAGTGTTCCCATGTATCACTAGATTGTTGAGTTTATTCGACAGGGTGCAAATTTAAGTGATAACAGTTTTTGGCACGCCCGGTGGGACTGAGAACTGATTCTCAGTTCTTTTCAAACTTTATGCTGCTACTGTTTGGTGTGGACAACAGTAGTTTCTACCTTTGGAGGCGACTCTCGAGGATATCTTATGGTTTCAGTAGTTCAAGTGCTGGTATGTTTCAAAGAAAATCTGGTTTGTTCTGATTTTCTAGCTTTTTGAATGTTTCAACATGTCAAAATTTTGTGTAAGCACATTTTATCATTCCCCATATCATGAAAATACTGCCCATGCATCTCCCTATCAGCCATATCGAAATAACTATACTGATGGTTTAACTAGAAAAGAGCCCATTACAACAAATACCCAGCAAGCTCCATATGTTTTCCACCCACCCACCCCTGCTCAAGCTTTATGGCAGCCTGCCAATTCATATCAACAACCCTATGAAGGCCATTTTATTCCAAGGCAGCCTGGCACTTCTGAGAATCATCCTCATCATGCTGATTGCATAAGCATAAAGGACATGTTGTCAAACTTTCAAGAGCAGATGAGGTGTATTGACAGACAAAAAGAGTATATCTTGCAGCAGGATGAGTGGGCTTACCAGGCTTATCAAAAACAACAAGATATGGAGGCACAAAAAAGACAACAGGAGGAGGATCTCGTGAGGGAGTTGGCCACAAAAGAGGAGCAAGTAAGATTGTTACTTGCTCAAGCCCAAGTGCTAGAGGCTCAGGTAACTCCTTGTGTTCCCAATTTCATATCACCATCTTTTGAGGTAATAGATCAGACTATGATGGTGGAGGTTCCAAGGCCCAAATTTCCAAGTTTTGAGTAAGTTCAACCTGTTTCATCCCCTTGTAAGGCTGCTGAATCTAAAATTCTGAGTTTCAAATTTCATCACCCTTTGCAAGACACTATACCTAAAGAAATTCAATCCATACCTCGTGAGAACCTATCTCAAAAAAGTTTTGTATCCCAAGAAGCTCCTCAAGTTTCTCAAAACCCTCCACCAATTAGGCCTTCTTGTCCTACCACTATTTGTCTTTATCCTTGAGGACCTATTGTTTACCGAGAGGACTGGTGTAATGATAAAAGAAAGGGTTTTGAAGAGATAGAAGAGAAAAGACTTGTAGTTGATGAGCTTTCAGTAGATGAAGCAAAGGGAAAATTAGAATTATTACAACTAAGTGATGACCGCAACCAGTTGAGGTAGCAGAGCACGGTGCAAGAAAAATATGCTCAACCTAAACTATCGGTTGATTTATTCAATGAGCTTCTATCTTCCATTGAAGATGAGGAAGACATTTTGATACCAATATCAACAAACTTTGGACAGCAGGATGAAAGTGAAGATTTGGCAATTTGGTTTAATGAGCTCCCTTCTTTTGTTGACCAGGATGAAGATAATAAACCTATGCCCACACTGGAAATGAATAAGGAGAAGCAAAAGGACATTAGAAATAATGATGGGTTGTTGTTTCACAATAATCAGTGTGATAATTAGGCCTTGAATCATGAGGAAGGACATGAAGGTAATCTATTTTTGTGTCTTGGGGAGCCAGAGGACCATTCAATTACTCCTCAAATTGAGCTGGTTGCTAGTTCATTCTCCTTGCTTCAGGAAGTATATCTAAAAGTTGATGTTTCCCAAGACATTCAAAAGGACGGTCATGCTGCTGAAAATGTTCTTATTCAAAAAAGCAAAGAAGATGTAGAGGAGGATGTGTTCTGGGATGAACTGGAGCTATTTTTCTAAGACCTTGATACAAAACAAACATCTCATAGCTTTGAGAGTCATGAGAAGCTAGATCATAATGTGGAGGCAACTATTTTTCAGCTAGAGCCACCTAAGCTAGTTCATTTGGATCAGAAAAAAAGTGTTAAAGAAGCAGTCCAAAAGCCAAAGACTAGCAATAGAAGCTCTGAGTTTTCTCTTTCAAGAGGGTGCCCTGTTAGACATTTATCTAGGGTGGAGGGCAGCAAAGAATCACTCATCTTGCTAACACCCAAACATGAAGTTCCAGCTGGAGATGATGTCAAAAGAGAACATGTTCAATCATTTACCCTCTCAGGCAGCAGTGTGCATGCACATCACAAAGAGGTAGGCGCACTAGACTATAACTTATCCAAAATATCTCTTCCCCTAGCGGCCCATGAATATGTCAATCATTGCAAATTGAGGAGAAAGGGGAGTTATTTTATAGAACCGGTAAATGGATTTGTTTAGCTTTGCCTAATTGCTGGTTAGTTTAGGGGTAGGGTAAGTTTGAGTTTTCAATAAGTGCTGGCACACATAGATTAGTCGCATTTTTCATTCCCTAAGTGCTAGTTGCACATTAAGATAGTTGTTTCTTAGAAGGGGCAAGCTGATCTAATGAACTACAATTACATGAGATAGGCATCCATCATATGAAATAGTGAATACATGTATCCACTACTGCACATCATACATGCCTCCCTCATAGAACTCTAATTAACTACAACAGTTTGTAGAAGATGTACTTTTGTTTCAAACCTATTCTAACCCATCAAGTAAACATATATCATTTGTGACAGTGAGTTTGTTAATTCACTATCACAAATCATACACATATACTGGATGAATTAGGAGAAGTTGCAGTCTGGAGGTGAGTTGCATAAATGAAAAAGGGATGTGTTTTCCAGAGGTTTTGTCAAAAGATAAGTGACTCTATGCCCAATGGATAGTATAGGCAGCTGGTCTGATATGCTTAGCAGGCAAGCATCACGCAGATGTCGCCAGAAATGTTACCCATTTTATTTCCAAGCTCAATAAAGTGGAGCTGGTTATGTATTTAAGATAGTTTGAAGGGTGCATCCCAGTTATTAATGGTGTTTTGCAAAAAGAGGAATACCATAAAGGAAGTAATGAAAGATGCAATAGTTTACAACATGAAAAGAGTCATACAACATTGCAAGTTTGAAAGAGTGATCTCTTTATTCATAAATGCAAATGAATAATGTCTCACACAATCCATGAGACTAACCATAATATGCAAATGAAAAAGAACATATACATTCACAAATTCTTTAAAAATGAAAGGCATAGGTAGTAAAGGGTGACTCATCATTGCCTGGATGACGAGCCCAACTTGTGTTGCTTTTCCTTGTCTTTAGTCCTCTTGCTTGCCTTGCGTTGAGCCATTACTTCCTTGCTGCTCCATTCCTGCATATGAGAGAGAAAAAATGATGTTAGATCTCATAGATCTAAGCAATGTCATATCATCATATACTACATATACCCGCATCTGTCAACATACAATTTGATCTTCACATGCATAATAGCAGCTAGCTGTCACGGAAATTTGAGAAAAACAAGAAATATCATGAGGATCCATATGGTCAGTGTTTATTTAACAGGTTTATTCAAACGTCCAGACATAGGTGAGGGTTTTATTGATTATTGCTTCATTTAAATATCTTAGCATGTGGAAAAAATTGGGCTCCCACGAGGGTAGAGCCCGGCATGCGATCATGCATCAAAGTCATGCTACAGAATGTTAAGTCACAACTACAGATGATGAGATGCTACGGGAAAGCAATGATTTCATAATATTATTAGTTTTAACAACAAGATTACATGAAGAGTGAAGTAGCTACTACAGGTTTAACCAAAAATCAATGATAGCCCAAGAGTAATCACAGTGACATTTAAGGAGACAAGTTGTCATTCAATCAAGCATTGCATGTGAACCACAACATGGAACAATCATTTTTCAGCCATATCTTGAAAAATACGATCTGGGTTTTCACAATTTTTTCACAGAATTTAGAAAAATTTCAAATTAAAAAACCCATTAAATTTAGTAGAAACCCAGATTGCACTTTGTGACGAAAATTTACCAGATTATAACAGAAAATGCCAAAATATATTGCGGCCATTAAATCATGATATAGTGTCTTTGGAGGTTAAGAACAACTACATGAACAAAGATCAGGTTTCAATGAAAATCAGCACTATACAATACAAATGGGTGATTCAAGTATAATCAAAAGACATGGAGCTTCATGGCACAAGTATGCGGAGCAGATTTCAGATACAACTACAGGATAATGGAATCATAGCCACAGTGATAAAGCAGTGACTTTAGATCAAAAAGTAATATATGATCTCATGCTAAATTATCCACAACTAATATAGCAGCGAGAAATCTCAGAGATGCTAATTTATTATCATTGTCATACGGGACAACAAAAAGCACCATTTTCAACAATAGATGCAATTATCTTCTAAGGAAAAGATACGCCATGGAGTGATATCATTTGCAAATATGAAGCATTATATAGATCATGTGTTCCAAAGAACATAAATAGAGCACAAAGAAGTCATATGACAGAGCAGCCTACACAAATGAAGCAGCCATATAGGAGGTCCAAGTGGGTGTACTTCACAGCCATCAGTATATATCTAAATTTTGAAATGTTTCTTTGGATATCTATCGAGTTCTGAATTCATTGCCTCTCTCTTCTCTACGTATTCCAGACCAGATACAACTTTAGGTTGAAATTTGTGCTGAGGAATTTCGAAGGCTAAGATATACATGTGAATCTTTAGATGAGCAAACTTTGGAAGAGGTAGAGTTTATTCTGAGAGATCACAGAGAGGGTCTTAAGATAAGTTGTGAGAAACTACAATGGATTGCAGATAGATTCAATTTGATATCAAATCAGGAAGTATTAAAGGAAGCATCTGCTTTGGAGAAAGAAAAGGAGTATGTTCACCTTGAAAATGACAAGCAAGAAGAAGAATGCATTAACGATGTTATTGGTGTTATTACACAAATATGTGATTACCTAGTTGAAGTCAAGCAATGCCAAACAGAAGGACTAGTGCCAATTCCTGCAGGTTTTTGGTGCCCGCTTTCTCTAGAGCTGATGTCAGATCCAGTAATTGTAGCTTCTGGGCAAACATATGAGCAAGCTTATATTCAACAATGGCTTGGTCAGGGCATGACAACATGTCCTAAAACACCTTAGACCCTTAGTCATATTAATCTGATTCCCAACTACACTGTAAAGGCATTGATTGCAAATTGGTGTGCGTCAAATAATGTTGCCTTACCTGAACCAGTAAAGCTTCCAATAGGCAGTACACTTCAAAGCCAAACCTTTCAAATGGCTACTAAAAGAAGGAATTGGATGATATGCATTTTTCTTCAACTAGAGATGAAAATGCAGATGGAAACTTGGGAATCTCCAATTCACAACCTACATTGAGGGGTTTTCCATCTTCTATAGAAGACCATGATTCTCAAAAAGAAAACATGGGATTTATTTCAAGCAGTGAAAACCAAGAAGGCTTGAGCACTAAAACTGGACCACTGAGTGACACTGAACAAGAATCACCATCAATGAAAGGGACTCTCAGTAGCAATCACGGTTGTGAACAATTTCCTGAGCAAAGCTGAAAGGCGTCCATTTTGAGTGTTAGTTCAGGTCTGGATGATAGGCAGGAGCTTGCAGTTGGAGGTACTAATGCTTTGGAGGGTCTAAAAGCATCAAGTGATGGTTCCCAATTTAGCAGTGATGTTTCAGAAGAGCTAAAATTGGAAACATCAGTGAAAGGTCCTCAACATAAAGAAAATAGAGATACAGAATCCACAACCTTTTATAGCAGAGAAAGTCATTCAATCACAGAAAAACAAATACCTGCAAAATAGTGGCGGCCTACAACAACAGCTACAAAGATGTCTGCAACAATATCTCCATTCGAACCCTTTCCCATGGCAGCTGTAGGAGAAAATGGAGAAAACAAATAGGAAAGCCTATGAAAAGTATGAATTCGAGATTGACATCAGGTAAGTCTCGAATCATAAACAGGAAGAAGTAACAGATTTTCATGGCTCAAGAAACAAGAATGAAGTCTCAGAAGTCGCGGCTTGAAAAGCTTCTACAAAACCATCAAAACCTAGCTCCATGGCGGCATATCCCCAAGCAAAGCTCGCGTGAGCAAGGAAGACAAATAATAAAATGTTGAAAAGTTTTAGGGTTCGATACCCATGTTTCTATTTTTCCATGGCCAAGGGAAAGGCTTTATACCTTATTTGTTTTCGAAAGTTTTTATGTAGGGAGCCTTTTATTAAAATGATAGCATCTTTCATTTTAATAAATGGTTTCAATACTAAAAGTATGGAGTATTGACCTTTTAAGGTATCCATAAATTTTTTATTTTTGCAAGCACTTAATATTAATTAATAAATAATTTATAATTAATTATTCAATAAATGTTAATTAAATTAATGATATCTTTAAGTGGTTTAAGTATCACTTAAACAAATATTATTAATGTAACTAATATTTATTAAAATATTAAACTATAAATTACCTATTAATTAATATTGATAAAATATTAAACTCCTTATAGTTTATTTATTTAATCAATATTTTTAATAGTTATTGAATAAATGAATTATAAGTCATTTAATAAAAGTGCAAAATAAGAAATTTATCTTTACCTTTAAAAGTCAACAAAGAGATATTTTGCAAAGTAATGGCTAAAACTTCAAAGTCAGAAATTACAGTTGTTAAAGTCAGCAGACAGTTATTACTTTCTAGAAACTCCTTATGGGTTGTTTGAAGGATAAGA
>MU223727.1:1852241-1864060 GCA_018584345.1 Thuja plicata | reverse complement strand
CAAATCAATTGCTTGTAGATCTTCAACACCAATCTTGAATGGATCTTGGAATAGGAAGAGGCTTGGAGGAATGTGGATGGAGAAATCTTCAACAAGAGGGATCCATAGAGCTTGAATCCTTCAATGGCTACAAATAGATCTCTTTGATGAATTGAATGCTTGAATGTCTTTGAGTGCTTGAATGCTTGATAGTAGATGCTTGCTTCAATAGATCATGCATAGAGTTTGGATGGATGGAATTGCTTCTTGTGTCTTAGTTGGTTAGAGAAAATGAGAGGAGAAAGCTTCCTTATATATGAATCTAGGGCACAATCTTATAGAAAGGCCTACATAGGAGAATTAAATTCCAATTAGACCTATATCCCTAGAAGTGGACCTATATTAAATATAATTTCAAGAGTCGTTGCTCTGAAGACCGAAACAACTGACCTGGAAGCGGGAATTAAATCTTTTTGAAGCCCAACATCTGGAAACCCTAGAAACATGAAATCTAGACCTTGGGTTAGAATCAAAGTCAATTCTAACCTAGGGCAGGGTCGAGGTTGACCTTGACCCAGAAAGGTCAATTTTGACCCTGAGGTCAAAAATCTCAAGTTTGCAGTTTAGGATGCCAAAAACAGGCCAGAGAAAAGTGGGAAGTGGGGAGAATAGGGGGGAAGCCATATCCAATTCAAAAACCCATTCAAGGTTCTTGACATGACCTCAAACCACTTACTCGGAGGGCTAAAGCAGTCTACAATGAAAGTGCTTCCATTTTCCAATTATACACAACCGAACTAAAAAACAATCAAACACATAGTCAAAATGATAGTCATCTTACTCCTTTTAATTTTCATCTTAATCAATTTCACTGTCTCTAATTAGCTTCTCCAAACGTGACTCACTGGTCATCATAACTAGGTAAGAGTTTACATGTGGCATCCAAACATGTTTACAAATACTTCTGTAGAACCACACCTTAAGTTATTTCCTTTAGCATGATGTATTCCACAATCATCATCAATAACTCATAAAGATAATAGTGGACATCAATGACAATACCATAACTGACCATTTCTTAACCATACCTATCATATCAAGCACTTCCTTGACGCCATTGCTCAACATCAGTTATATCATCAAATTGGTGCCATCTTGGGCTAGGTGATTGAGACAGAAATGGGGGATGGGGATTTAATCTGATATGCGCAAATCAGGGTTATTACAATCTGAAAAATATTGAAATAAATCTAATTAGTCTCAACTTGCGGACCTTGGACTCAAGAACTAGAAATTGAAGGAAAAAAGTTATTTTGTTTACGATGTAAGAGCCATAAATTTTTTGAAGAGATCTTCCTAGTACCAATTCCCAAAACATGGAATCCACAAAAGAATGCACCAACGAAGGAATATAATCAAGTAGCTCTAGTGGATGTGGATTGCTTCCCACCTACAAAAAACCAAGCACAACCAGTGGTTGAGGAGGTTGGAGAGGAAGATCAGGGGAACTTGGCAATCATCCCCTTCTACAAACACACTGAGATAGATGAGCCAAACAAAATTTTATCTCAAGCTATGGGGGAAGAAAAATTGGATATAGCAGATAATAGTATATTTTCACAATCAGCATCAAAATTATTAAAGATTGATATTTTTAGGAAACACACTGGTAGGGAAAAAACAAGCAAAAGCAGGAGGAAGATGCCCAAGGAAAAGAACAAACCTTAATTAAAACTTATCTGATTCAATCCAAGGGAGCATTGGCTTCCCTTGGAAGGAAATGCAGATCCTTATATAGATTATTAGGGGATTACACTCCCCTAACAAGATATGTATGATATGATGTCAAATCGACTCCCTATCATGTGATGTTCTACTATTTCAAGAATCAAAACTATTTGGAAATGAGATAGACATGTTCATAAGATTTTGTAATGGGTGGGAAGGTGCTTTCAGTGAAGCAATAGGGGCTTCAAGTGGACTTGGGATAATGTGGAAAAATATTAAGGTGAGAATTGACAATATCCAACTTTCCTAGAATTGGATGGTACAATCAATTACAAGGTGAAGTTCAATTTTAACTTTAAGGCAACTGAATCAACAATTAGTGATATGCTTATCAAAATACAAACAAATATGCAACCCCAAATTTACTAGAAGAAATGAAAGGCAGTGCATACATTATTTAGAAAAACAAATGGGAGGTGACATTATGGTATTCAACTATATTCACCAATATTACAACAAAAATATTAAAGAGCTACCACTATCAAAAACAAAAATAACAAAAAACAATATTAATGGCCATTGGGAAGAACATGAAGTAGATCTCTGAGCTTTTGTAACCTTTCACGAGATAAAGCCTCTATAAATATATCTTCTATCTGATCTTCAGTAATACAGTACACAATTTTAATCAACCCTTGTTGAAGCAATTCCCTAATATAGTGATGTTGTATCTCAATATGTTTGGTTTTGATATACAATACTGAATTATTTTTCATTTGTATAGCACTCTTGTTGTCACAATACAAAAAGGGAAATACTGGATTATTTTTCATTTGTATAGCACTCTTTTTGTCACAATACAATAAGGTAGGTCCATTATCTATTTGGTGTAAGTCTTCTAGTATTCATCTCAACCATACAGTATTACAAGTTGTTGATGTTGCAACTTTGTATTTTGCCTCTGATGTAGAAAGTGATAGGGTGAACCCACAATAGTGGGTTACACTTTTTTGGAGGAAGCAGTTCCTCACAAAATTCGCAAAGCATGCGGATTGAGAAAATACTTTCAATAGAAAGTAGGGACTTTCGATAGAAAGTACTTTCTATCGAAAGTCCTTGATTAAGGGAAATTCTAGTCAATTACTTTCAATAGAAAGTAGTTTCGATCGAAACTAATTTCTATCGAAAGTAGTTTATGTGTCATCAAAAAATGGAAGCACTTCCATTTTGGACTGCTTTAGCCCTCCGAGTAAGTGGTTTGGGGTCATGTCAAGCACCTTGAATGGGTCTTTGACTTGGAAATTATTTTCCCCCTGATTCTGCACTATTTTCCACTTTTCTCCTACCTTTTCTGGCATTTTGCTATCTGATTCTGAGATTCTTGACCTAAGGGTCAAGGTCAACCTTGACCTTTACCTAGGTTAGGGTTGACCTCGACCTTGGCCCTAGGTCCAAATTTTAGGATCCCAAGGTTTCTGGATGTTGGGCTTCGGAAAGATTTAATTCCCGCTTCTGAGTCAGTTGTTTCATTCTTCGAGGCAACGAATCTTGAAATTATATTTAATGGGTCCACTTATAGAGTTATAGGTCTAATTGGAATTTAATTCTCCTATGTAGGCCTCTCTAGAAGATTGTGCCCTAGATTTGTATATAAGGAAGCTTTCTCCTCTCATTTTCTCTAACCATAAGACATACACATGAAAGAACATGATCACCTATGCACATGAAGGATAATATATTGAAGAAATCATCTACCCTCAAGCATTCAAGAATTCAAGAGTCCAATTCATCAAGGAGATCTATTGGTACCCATTGAAGGATTCAAAGCTCTATGGATCTCTCTTGTTGAAGATTTCTCCATCCACATTCATGCAAGCCTCTTCCTATTCCAAGATCCATTCAAGATTGGTGTTGAAGATCCAAATGCAATTGATTTGAGACATAATACATCCTACATCCTAAATTATACATTCTACATCCATTTGGAACATCCATACTTGTGGATCCAAGAATTCGAATCCACCACAAGGGTTTCTATACAAGCAAGGCGAATTTTTTCATTTACTTTGTTTATCTCTGCAATTTCAATTATATTTTAAGGTTAATTCCAAAATTGGGGTTTGACCAAGGCAAACCCCTCCCCCCCAAAAAAAAAACCATTTTTCTTGCAGGTACAGGTACAGGACAACAAATTCAAGTGCAGATCCAGATACCCTTTTTGATAGACTTTCGAGATCCAGAAACAGATTTTCCGTCGGAATGTGCAGATCAAGGTTGACATTCTATTTTGGGTCAGGGTCGACATTCTATTTTGGGTCAAATTTGACCTGAGCTAGATCTGGAAAAGATTTCTGGGTTTTTTAGATCTCATAGTTTCAGTTCAGGATCATGGAAATCAATAGTTTTAGAGACCGTTTGATAGGGTTTTCAGAAAATTATTTTTCAGAGGTATGTATTTTATTCCATTATCCTTTACAAACATTTATAGATCTACATTCCTTATCATTACAATTAAATGAAAGTGGTTAAATATGGCATAGGGTCTCTTTTATGTGCAAATATCCATTGTTCAAAACCCTATCTAAACCCCATCCATATTTCCCGTCTACATTTTGGTGAGCCCACGATAGACAACTCTTTCTTTTTGGTGTTAGATTTGCATATTATGTTAGATCTTACATGCATTTAAAGGTAGATTTATTTTATGCTCTTGCATTTATAAGTCAAAAATAAAAAAATTACAAATTTCTTTAAAATACAAAAACATTTACATTTTTCATGCTTGTAATGTTACTTTGTGTTCAACATGTATGATTTTTGTTTTGAATACTTTGATGAGGATTTTGTTGCAAAAGAGGATAGATCCCCTAATGAGGGACATGGAAGTGAGGATGAAAATTGTTCGAATAAGATCGCCATTGATCCTATTCCTATTTCATCCTCCTCTACAACATCTTCAATTGACCTTTACCATAAGGTGTGTGAATGGTTACCTTCATGTTCCATTATTTACAACATTGATAATCCTAAAAAGACTTCATTTAGTGCGTGTGATGTTTCTTTGTCCTCTCTTATATTACCTTGTAAGGATATATTAGAGCAAGCAAATGACTTTAATCTTTCTCTTTATGGAGATGAGTTGAGAATTGATGTTAATTCTTCTCCTAATATATATCTTTCCTATGAGCCTACTTTAGAATATAATTTACCTTCTTTCCCCTTTAGGGATAAAGCTTTAGTGATTTATGGAGCTCCTACAAGATGCTTTATTGATAGGGATGATAATCCTCCTATTTGGGATGAACCTTTGGATTTGGATGTTGATTACTCTCTGCCTCATGAAGCCATTGTGGATGATTCTACTTATTGGAATGAACCGTTGGATAAAGACATTGATTTATCCCCTCCTCGTGAAGATGCCTTGATACAAGAGGGTGATTTATTAATGGATGACATATTCATACATGATGGTGCCTCTTTTTCTAAAACACACTCCCCTTATATAGACATTTTAGAGAAAGAAGAAGACATTATAGATACTTTACCTCCTTGTGGGATTCCTTCTAGTGATGGGGCATTAGCGGAGAATGATATGAATTCCCTTCATGCTCTCCCTCTTAGTGATGATATTATGGAGAACCAATATCCTACCTCATCTCCTCCTAGGATGTCTTCTCAGCTTCCTTCTTGTGAATATATTCGTAGTGTTGAGACAACTAACATGGTTTATCCAAAACCCTTGTTGACTATTAAAGGTTGTCCTTGCATTAATATCAAGGGTAAACCTAGGGATCCTTTGGATTTCTTTGATAACACAAATTTTGTTTTACATGTTTATCATACAAGGAATAACCCTCAACCTAATCCGGTGGTTCCTACTTATTTACCTCCTAATCAAGAGAACATCAATACCTTCTTACAGTGCATGCATGCTACCCTGAGTCCTCCTGACATTGTATTTAATCAAAAGGATTTACCTTCTAAAGAAGTACAGAATCAATATGATGCTCTTATGATTGATGTTACTATTAATAAGAGTATCATTTGTAGGAACTTGATTGATAATGGATCTGGGATTCATATTTGTAGCATGGACATGCTCAAAGTGATTAAAACCGATCTTTCAACTATTCAACCTGACAATGTTCCTATACGTGGCTTTGATAACATTGATAAGAAAACTTTGGGCATCATTCCCTTACCTATCAAAGTAGGTCCAGTCATCCTAAATACTCCTTTTCATGTTATGCTTGGACCTCTTAATTATAACCTCCTTTTGGGTAGACCTTGGTTGCATGAGATGCATGTTGTTCCTTCCACCCTTCACTGTAAAGTCAAGTTTATACACAACACCATGGTGTATACACTTCATGCAAATGATGCTCCAAATCCTTGTTTGAATATTCAAACCCACAATACTCCTATTCCTAATAGTAATCCTTCTTCCTCTAATGCTCTTCCTGGAGATGATTGGGGAACCTTTGATTTTAATCCTACCTTTATCGGAGAGTATAAGGTTTCTGATCTTGATTTTATGAAGCAAAAAAGAGAGTTTGAACAATGAGATTTTGCTTCTACTTCTAACGCCTTTGTAATAAATTTGTCACTGCTTCTACCCACTATGAATATGTCAAACTTACTAGTAATTACATACTGACTACTGAAGTTATATTGACTCCTTATGATATGGCTTCTATTTATGGTCCTGGTTATCATTTACTAGTTAAACAAGGATTCCATGGTCAAGGATGTGGTAAGCATAAATTAGGAATTCATATGCCCTTACAGAATGGGGGGCATGAGCATTCTTATGGATTGAGATTTAATCCTCAACAACACATCAATGTTACCAACATCTCAAATAACACTTCAAAACATGATGACCCTATGAAGGAATTTGACCAAGAAGTTCTTTTGCCTAAACTTCTTCGTGCTAAGATGATTACTAGACCTAAACACAAAAAGAAACGTAGTCCACACTTGAAGAATATTCCTTTTTATTTTTTCTATATCACCAAATTGTACATTATTCATCAAAATCTTGGCCCTACATAATTTTATCAGACTCAAAACTTACATTTTCAAGTCGTTGACTTGGTAACATTATGTTTTCTCTTAACACACATTCGCTTCACCATTTCTTCTAATTGATTCTTTATCGATCCAATTAATCTGTTCAAGTGATATATCATTCTACAGAGGGATTTTATTCTCTTTCCTTCGATTTAGTTCCCGCGGGGGCATGATCACACTTAAAATCAATCAAATTCTTGCTCAAAAAGAGACAAAATGAATTCATCATCAAAAGACTAGGGGCATGGCAGTTTCCTTCGATCAAGTCAGGACTGTTGGATAAAAGGCTTCAACGCTAAACAAGCTAGATATCTATGTCTATATATTGTCATATCTTTATTAAGCTCTTGGAAGCTTTGTACTAACCATCATTCGATCAAGTTTGGCATCAGTAGCATAAATTCTCGTTTGATCAAGTTCAGAATTGATACCTCAGAGCTCCTAGTAGCTTTGTATTGACCTTTGTTCGATCAAGTTTGGAGTTAGTATTATCAATTCCCATTCGATCAAGTTCAGAATTGGTATCTTTAGATCTTTGTTTTATTGACCTTTGTTCGATCAAGTTCAAACTCAATACTATCAGTCTTATTTCAATCAAGTGTGAGACTGATCTTATCAGACATTTCATTCAATCAAGTGCGGAATCCTCAAACTTTCTGAAGTCAACATTGGACATTCTTTGAATCAATGCGTTGCTCACCCATAAATTCAAAGAGGGGCAAATGTAACCACCCTAATTTGGTCTTCTCTAACCACAGACCCTATTTTTCCCTAAGTGTGATCATACCCCTAATTATGTCAAGACAATTACTCAATTTATTGGTATAATTCTTTAAAATCAATTTAAATTCCTAAAATCAAAGTGATTTCATCACTAACTCACATTAATTACATTGGTCTATTTAATTAAATCAAGAGAATTAAATACATGGCTAAAGTAATTAATTAAAAGGAATTAAATAAATCTCCTAATTACAACTCCTCACTTGCAAAATGGAAAGTCAATCCATTAGCCAATAAGAGTTAAATCACTTAGATCACCTCACATGGATCACCAAAGATTCAATCTCCACCTCTCTTCATAAATCAATATTGACCTCTCATTCCTCAAATTCTTCTATAAAAGTAATGAATTTTGAGCTCAATGGGCCCCTAATTCTTAGAATTTCATTTGCAATCTTATGTTGTCCTAATTTCTTAGAAATCTAAATGCATTTTAGCTCAACATTCTTATAAGTTTCATAATATTTCATTTGGAGTACTAAAATGAACTTTGCATTTACATTTAGTTTGCATTGTACTTAAATCTTCCATTTTAAGCTTGTATATGTCATTGATTTAGGCATACTGTGAGGGAAATTATTATTTAAATTAATCTCTTCTTAGATAGGAAGTAATATGTTGCTTTTAGTGATTTCTATGTGCTTTTACTCTAATATTTCATTTTTTATCACTAATCTAATGACATATTGAAGTGTTGTGCTGCAGCTTGCAGGCACAATAAATACACACACAGTTAGCATTATCAGGTCTAATATTATTAAGAGGGGGGGTGAATCAGTAATCTAACAATTCCAAATTTGTATTAACCATTCAACCACTATCATCAATAAACATTCATTTCATGAAAAACTTAAGCAATCGGAATAAACATCCACAATCATGCAACATAAAAATACAAAACAATTTCTCGTGGAAACCCAACTGAGAAAAACCATGTGTGGGGATGACACCCACTAAAATCCGTACTCTTCTAAAATACACCTAGTTAAGAGAAAGACTATGTTAGGAGTCACCTGGTCAAGGGATTTACCTCTAGCTCTGTTAGGAGTAACCTAGTTAAAGGAATTCAAACCCTAATTTAAGAGTCACCCTGTTAAAGGATTTCCAATTCAGACCAATTAGGATCTACTCGATTAAGGGATTTAGCTTGATGAAACTGTTATGAATCAACAAGTAAATGATCTAAGAAAATAAAAATTCTCCTTTGCTAATACAAATCTAGTTCAAGCTCAATCTCTACTACACATACAGATACACTTCTCTTTTCTTCTTCTTCTCGATTGTACCTCTACATCCATGATCTACACTTGTATATTTTATTATTTTATATATTTATACCATACAAGTTCATTACGGAAATTAACAACCTTACAAAATGTTTTACAATCTTTCTCACTCAATGAGAAAGCCTAAACCATGTTACAAATCTAGAACACTTTCTAACAAACATAGGTCGATCTCCAGATTCATCAGACATTGATTTGACAAAGAAAAGTCAAACCAAAATACATTCTTCAATGTTCTTGCACAACCTCCAATAAATCCAATCATAAACAATAAAAAAACATGTCAACTCATCAATCCTCATCGATCAACAACGTCACTACGATCCCTGGAACACATAAACACTCATCACAACACGATGCATCATCATCGGTCAAAGATCTGACTGATTATTCTAAAGAACACCTTTAACTCTTTGCTGAACAACCTTATGTCACTTGAAAATTTGCCTTCTGATCATCAAAACATGATGTGGTTGCAACCACAACCTCATGACATATCCAAGATACACATTATGACCATGACATCTGAATCCAAACGCTATTGAAATTATCATCAAATCATTCTTCCTATGCAACATCTTGTTCTTTATGTTATCCTGTCAACCTTCAATCAATCATAACTCACTCAATACATAAGATAAATATTTGTGGTCATAGATATAGCATATACATCTTCGCGGCCATAGATGATCACACACTCCTATTCTCTCTACAACTCAGAATTCTATCCCTTGAACATACATTAGCATAGTAGGTACAAAGTCAATGAACAAACCATAACTAATCAACCTATCATCAGTTCAGTGTCAAACTCATACACTACTTAACTCTTCATCAATTATGCCAAAAATATCATGGGAAAGAAGAGATGAATACACATAAAGGAATATGACGCAAGGAGGGGGGGATGAGAAGGGGCCAAAAGCTCTCCCAACTACCAAACGACCTTGCAGAACCAATGCAGAAGCCAAACAACACAGTGAGAGAAGAAACAGTAGGTATCCCTTATATTAACTTGATCAAAATCATTACATGCCGGGTTGTGAGGCCTTCCCAGTTTCAGCCATATATTCAAATGAATTACTATAAGATCTTCATACAATAGATATCACAAACCTTCGATCTCAATATATAGACATTTTCTCTCTTTCTCTAAGAATGATACCGAAACTAAGAACATACAAAAGAATATATATAAGAGTCCACCAAAGAGGTCGGTGCTCAAATCTGTAAGAGAGACCCAGATTTAGGTCCATACAGATCCCAATGAGAGACCCCAAATCAATTCAGAAATGGAAATTAAATGAAGAAGTCGGCCAAAGATCCAACTCCCAAAATAAGCATCTCGGGCAGGGGATTACAAAAAATTAGTAACTGTCGGTAAGAGCATAACTAAGAAACAGAAGACCAAACCAAGTGACAGAGACCAGCATGACCAAGCAGCGGGGAACAAAACCCAAGTGTTAGAAGAGAAACCCTAGCAACAAAAAATAAGCAGGCATGCATGAGCAACAGAACTAAGCATTACCAAGCGACAAAGCCCGAGTAGAAGAGTATTTCCTGAGCAACTTAAAAAAAAACACAAACATCTTTTTGGTTGAGCAGGATTTCCAATGACCCAAGATGCTCCTGCATCAGACACCTGGGGTTACAAGAAATGATTCCCCGAATCATGTATCAGGTCCAACCTGAAATGAATCCAACTTAGATTGAGAAATCCAAGATGATTCCTCAATCGGTTTGTTCTTCCACTTTACCAGATATTCCATGTACTCCTTTCCTCTTGTGCTTCTGCCAACTCTTTGTTTCAAAATAATTTTGAATTCCCCTATCTGCTTCTTAGGATAATCACATGGTATTGTTACTTCTTCATCAGGTTCATGACATTCATACAAGTCTGAAATATTGAATATAGGTGATATATCCATGTCATCGGGTAATTCAACTTCCAAGCATTTCCACTGTCAAATCTTCTCAGTATTTTGCAAGGACCAAATTTATTCATCTTGAGTTTACCATATGTTCCAATAGGAAATCTTCCCTTCTTTAAATGAACCATTACAACATCACCAACTTCAAATGTTTTATGTCTTCTTGATTTGTCTACATCATCTTTGTATTTCTGATTATATTTCTCCAGCTTCTATTTTACATCTTCATGCAATGTCTTCATAAATTCTGTAAATTCTTCTTCTTCAACACTTATTTTCTCTTCTCCAACAATATCTCTCAAGTCTAATATACCTCTCAGTTGTGTTCTGTGAATAATCTCAAAAGGTGTCTTTCCAGTACTTCTATTCACTGACTGTTGTATGCAAATTCTTCTTGTACCAACATCAAATCCCAATTACTTGGTGTGTCTCCAACTAGGCATCTCAATAAATTACCCAAACTTCGATTTACAACCTCTATTTGTCCATCAGTCTGTGGATGAAATGTAGAACTAAACTTTAACTCACTATCCAACTTCTTCCAAAGTGTTCTCCAAAAATAGCTAAAAAACTTACTATCTCGGTCAGAGATGATACTCCTTGGTAATCCATGCAATCTGATAATTTTCATAAAGAAAAGATCTGCTATATGTACTGCATTTGATGATTTCTTGCATGGTATGAAATGTGACATTTTAGAAAATCTATCCACAACAAAAAAATATAGAATCATTACCTCTTGTTGTCCTAGGTATGCCAAGAACAAAATCCATGCTGATATCACTCCAAGGTTTCTCAGGAACAATAATAGGTGTATATAAACTAGTTTTCTGACTCTCTCCCTTTGCAACTTGACAAACTCCACAACTTCTTACAAAATTTTTAACATCCTTATACAACTGAGGCCAAAAATGTAGGATTTGAGAAACATGCAAATCCACAGAACCCGAATACACCTACATGCAAATGACCTGATACAAAGTAGAAGCACAAAAATGAAAAAGCAGAACTCAGAGATGCTCAAAAGAAGAGTCACTAT
>MU223727.1:1825380-1844477 GCA_018584345.1 Thuja plicata | reverse complement strand
CCTCACATGCTTCCCCATCACACATTCCCTACACATAGTGTCAACTGGTCTTGCAATACTTGGAAGGTCTCTTACTGCCTTTACATTACTTATCTTGACTATGTTGTCAAAATTGATATGACAAAGTCTCTTGTGCCATAACCAACTTTCATCCACTTTTGCAACAAAACAACTTACTTCAGAGTTAAGAAGGAAAACATTTCCTTTGGTCTTTGAACCTGATGCAATCATGTCTCCTTATTTGTTGTTGATAATACAACTATTGTTCTTGAATTCCAACTGATATCCTTTTTCTAGCAGTTGTCCAACACTTAGTAAGTTATGATGCAAACCATCAACATAAAGAACATCATATATCTTTTTCTTTCCATCTAAGGTGATAGATCCTCTACCTATGATAGGTTTGGGAGTGTTATCTCCAAATCTAACCATGCCACCTTTGTACTTGTCTAGATGTACAAATATGTCTTTGTCTCCTGTCATGTGGTGTGAACATCCGCTGTCAATGATCCAGTCAGTTCTGATGTCATCTTTGGAAACTAATGCTAACTCTTGTTCTTTTTCTTCATCTTCTTTCTCCATTTCTTCAAGCATCTTCTCAATGTCTTTGATGGCAACGAATCCAATTTCATCTTCTCCTGAATTATCATCAGTTACACCATCTTCAGCATGATAGCATTCCTTAGTGTACTCGAGCTTGTAATCTGATCTGAACTTCTTGACTCTTGTAGGACACTTGGATGCAAAGTGACCAACTTTGTTGCATGAGAAACATTTGAATTGTAGTTGTCCTTCATATTTTCCTTTACCTTTCCTTTCTTTCTTGGCAATCATAGCAATGATTTCTTCTAGTTTTGTATCCACTTCTTCATTATTACTAGAGCTGCTTATAGATTTCTTACTGTGGACTGAGGCTTTGAAAGTTGTCTCACTTTTAGGCTCTATTTTCAATCTCGATATCTCAAATGCAGATATTTTGCTGATCAGGGTTTCTCTTTTGAAGTCCCTTGACAATTGCATAGTTTCATCCAAGATGTTAATCTTACTCTCATAGTCTACTGTCAATGTGGTCATTAGTTTTTCCATTATATCATCGTCTGAAATTTCTCCACCATTTTTCTTGATACCTGATACTACTTCATTAATCCTCTGATTGTAATCTCTGATGTTTTCTTCAGGTAGCATCTCTAAATTATTGTATCTTTTCTTCCATGTTTTTCTGCATGCATTCTTTGCTTGGATATCTCCTTCAAACATATTTTCTAAGTATTTCCAAATAGAGTATGCTTTATCTGCCTTCTTGATCTCAGAAAATTCACTGTCAGATAGGGCACTGATTAGGGCTTCTTTGGCAATTGCATTTTGAGTGAACACTTCCTTTTGTTTAATTGTAGAGTCTTCTTCTACAAGGTCTTTTAAGGTGCGAACACCAATTGCATGACTGGCAATCTCATAGATCTCAAATCCAACGCACTAAAGATGTGTTATCATTTTGTTCTTCCAGTCAAGATAGTTTTCTCCATCAAACTTTGGACTCTCTTTCCTGAAGTATGCCAATTGATCTACCTTAAGCTATTAGGCTTTCTCTCCAAGGCACTTGGCTCTGATACCAATTGTTAGAATAGTCCCAGGGGATAACTGAGAGGGGGGTGAATCAGTTATCAACTAGTTTAATTATTTTCTTCAATTAAATACAGAATAACATTAAGCATTAACACATTCAGATAACACAAGAGAGAACACAACAATTTTGGTTACGGGGAAACCAAATAGGTAAAACCCCGGTGGAAATTAGCACCCACAAAGAACTGTACTTGAGTATAATTATCCCTATTAGGAGATATTTCAACCCTGTTAGGAGTTGTTCTTTACAATGCAATAAGTACAGTGACCTGGTTAAGGGTTTGACCCTGTTAGGAGTCTTTTACAAATAACCCTGTTAGGGGTGAGGACTCACTATCCAAAAAGCTCACTGCTAATATGATGAAGGCTGCAACCTTCAGTAAAACAGATATGCACTATATCTGATAAATGAACTATTTGAGTAGACCTATTTTCTTTATCAGTTCCAATGTGTTGTATACTTCCACTTTTCTTCACATAGATCTTTTCTTGATGAATGAAATGTCTTTATTCTCCCAAAACAATGGACATTCTGTTCTGTACTTTTTCTCTCTTTTCTTATCATTCCCACTTAGTGTTCACCATATGAACTACTATAAATATCTTCCCAAAAGAAGTGATCTTCTTCGGCTTTAGGAGTCCCTTCAATACTTCTTTAGTCGGCCACATCAAGCATGCAACCTGATTAGAATCATGCAACCCAAACTGAATAGACGCGACACATCACAAAGTCGGCTCCACCAAATTAACTCCAACTTCACGATTCCGATAGAACACATTTGGCGCCTTTAGATAATTATCTTTAACTCATAACTAAACATGAATACAAACACACGTATCCCAAAGATAGGCGCAACTCAATAAATAATGTAATTATGTCGGCTCTTCACAGATAATCTTCAGTCATTGTAACTGCCATAACTTATTAACATAACTCAACTGAAACTTCATATCTGACTCAGTATGAATGCACATATCATCTAAAACATGTATATACCATGTAAATAAACACACATAGCTCCAAAAAATTTGTACTGATAATTGCATATAGAACACCGCTGTATATTATATGTTGTCATCAATGATAAACATACAATCAACTATTTGCACAGAGGCAAATCTCGAACAACTCTACCCATTTCATATGTCTCTAATTCAACTTATTTTGACTACCCAAATATTGTAAAGCCTTATGATCAGTATACAACACAAATTCATTTGGCATCAAATAATGTCTCCACTTCTTCATAGCTTGCATAATAGCATAGAACTGTTGATCATAGACAAAATATTTCCTTTTTGCATCATTCAACTTTTCACTAAAGAAAGAAATAGGTTTACCTTCTTGAGTCAACACAACTCCAATTGCACTTCCACTTGCATCACATTCAACTTGAAATACCTTATTGAAAGCAGGTAAGGCTAACACAGATAATTCAAAAACCTTTAGCTTCAAAGCTTTAAAATTTTTATCAGCTCCATCTATCCATTTGAATTCTCTTTTGTCTCTTCTCATTGTCTTAGTCATAGCATTATAAATAGAACTAAAATTTCTGATAAACTTCCTGTAAAAACTTTCCAATCCATGAAATGATCTTACCCTAGTGACATTTTTAGGTGTAGGATAACTCAATATAGCTTCAACCTTCTTAGATCCATCTTCAAACCATCAGCTGAAATCACAAAACCCAAATACATAAGTTCTTCTTTCATAAAGGAACACTTCTTCAGATTTATTCGCAACTTTTCTTCTTTCAATCTCTACAACACTTGCCTTATATGCATCAAATGCTCTTCTCTAGTCTTACTGAATATCAGAATATCATCCAAGTATACAATCACACACTTATTCAAGAATTTCTTAAGAACTTCATTCATTTAACCTCATAAATGTACTCGGTGCATTAGTTAAACCAAAAGGAATAACCAACCACTCATACAAACCTTCCTTTGTCTTAAAAGCAGTCTTCCATTCATCTCCTTCTTTGATTCTGATTTGATGATATCTTCTTTTCAAATCAATTTTGGTAAAATATCTTGCTCCACTCAAACAATCCATTATGTCATCCATTCTTGGTATAGGAAACCTATACTTTATTGTGATCTTATTAATTTCTCTAGAATCAGTGCACATTTTCCATTCTCCATTCTTCTTAGGTGTTAATACATCAGGTACTGCACATGGACTCAAACTTTCTCGGATCAAGCCTTTGTTCAACAATTCATGAACTTGTCGATTAAGCTCTTCATTCTCAGTCGGTGTTAACCGATGTAGTGCTTTGTTCGGTAAACTAGCTCCAGGAATCAAATCCATACATTGATTGATATCTCTCATTGGTGGTAAACCATCAGGTACATTATCTGGAATTACCTCCTTGTACTCAGTGAGTAATTTTCCAACTTCTGCAAGAATGTCATCCTCTGTATTCTTACTCGATTTGTTAGGAATCAAAGCATAACAGATATCATTTATTTTCAAATCTTTAACAAATTGTCTACCTTACATTAGACAAAATTAAATAGATGTACATATCTCACCAAAAGATTCTTCAACCAAAGGTAACAAAACTTGCTTCTTACCATCAACCCAAACAGAATATCTATTCAATCTTCCAGCATGTATAGCATGTCTATCATATTGCCAAGGTCTACCCAACAAAATATGACAACAATTCATAGGCATAATATCACACAACACATTATCATAGTACTTTCCAATATTCATATTCACAAAACATTGTTCACTCACCATTAATGTGTGATCATCTTTGATCCATGAGATGTGATAGGGTTTTAGATGTTTCATCCTCTCCAACTGAAACTTTGCAAGCATTTCCTCAAATGCCAGATTCTTCGAGCTTCCACTGTCAACAATCACCTTCCAAACTTTGTCTGCAACTCTACATCTGGTCTTGAACAAACTTTTTTTGATAGGATCTTTCTTATCCTCACACTCCATAGTATCCTTTGGATCATGAAATTTCCTTCCTTTTCAGCTTCATTTGGTGACTCCTCTTGTACTAATGCATTTATGTTACTACTATCTTTCTTTCTTGCATGTGTACATTCAAAGAATTTATGTCCTTCTTTACCACAATTGTAACAAGTAACTTGGAATCATTTTATGCTATAGCCACCTCTGGAGTAATTACCTCTTCCTCGATATGAATTTCCACCTTTTCATTCAGTCTTTCATTTGTCTTGAGACGTGTCTGAAACTGACTTGTCTAGTTCAGATCTACTGTTCTCACCATGAGATCTACCTCTTCCTCTAGGGAATCTACCACCTCTACCTCTTTGTCTTTGTTCATATCTTCTGTTCAACTTTTCCTCAGCTTTTAGGGAAAATTGGTATGCCTCCTCAATGCTTTCCATCCTAACCAAACTTATTTCATCCTGTATAGAACTTCTCAAGCCATTCAGGTATCTTGCTACTCTTTCCACTTCATCTTCAACATGTCTAGATCTGATGTTGAATCTGTAGAGTTCCTCAGTGTAGTATTTTACAGATTTTTCTTTGTGCTTCAAACTTTGCATTCACCAGATTAGGTTAATCTGATAATCACAAGGTAGAAACTTGCCTTTCAATTTGTTCACCATCTTATCACATACCTTGATTTTTTCTTTACCTTTCTTCTTTCGATCCAATTGCAAATGTTCCCACCATAAGGATGCAAGTCCTTTAAATTTTTTGCTTGCAATCTTCACCTTCTTATCCTCTGCCACATTCTCATATTCAAAATACTTTTCCATCTCTATTATCCAGTCTATCAATTCATCAGAATCCAATTTTCCACTATACTCAGGAGGATTAAACTGAGGTGTGGATTTCAAACTTGTCAAAGCTCTCAAGAATCTCTCTTCTTCCTGATTCATTACAGGTGCAGGTGTAGCTTCACCTTGAACCTCTTCAATTTCATCATCACTAACATCATCAAGATGTCTTCCTCTGCGTTGGGCTGTCCCAAAAGCTTCCAATCTAGCAGCCACCTGTCTAAGCATATTAGCTAGACCTGGATCTGCATTTCCTCTCCCACGAACCATCTTGGGTCCCTCTATAATTGTTAGTCAAATCGCCATCTGCCACCCCACAACAATACCAACTAGGGTTAGGGTTTCAAGAAGGAACTTAGATCTCACCAATGCTTTGATACCACCTGACGCAAGGAGTGGGGAGAAGAAGGGGCCAGAGGCTCTCCCAACTACCAAACCACCTTGCAGAACCAATGCGGAAGCCAAATAACACAATGAGAGAAGAAAAAACAAGTATCCGTTATATTAAATTGATCAAAATCATTGCATGTTGGACTATGAGGCCTTCCCGGTTTTGGCCATATATTCAAATGAATTATTATAAGATCTTCATACAACAGGGATCACAGACCTTCGATCTAAATATCTAGACATTTTCTCTCTTTCTCTAAGAATGATACCTAAAATAAGAACATACAAAAGAATATATATAAGAGTCCACCAAAGAGGTCGGTGCTCAAATCCATAAGAGAGACTCAGATTTAGGTCCACACAGATCCCAATGAGAGACCCCAAATCAATTCAGAAACGGAAATTAAATGAAGAAGTCGGCCAAAAATCCAACTCCCAAAATAAGCATCTCCGGAAGGGGATTACCGAAAATCAGTAACCGTCGATAAGAGCATAACTGAGAAACATAAGACCAACCCGAGCGATAGAGACCAACATGATCGAGCAACATGCAACAAAACCCAAGCGTCAGAAGAGAAAACTGAGCAAGAGAAAATAAACATGCATACCCGAGCAATAGAACTAAGTATTACCGAGCAACAGAGCCCGAGCAATAGAGTATTTCCCAAGCAACTTCTAAACAAACACAAACATATTTTTGATTGAGTAGGATTGCCAATGACCCAAGATGCTCTTGCATCAGAATATACCTAAAAGTATTTACCATTTCCAACACTAGAATGATAAGTTATTATAATTGGAATATGTATTATGTAACACTTAAAGGATAGTCTTACTCTTATAAAAATCAAGCATATAAGCCCCTAAAACATTCCCTATCTTCCGACAAGCCTATAAAGGACATGTTAGGATTGGAGCTGTATTGCACCCCCCCCCCCCCCCCCCCCAAGATTTGACTTACTCTTGGAAGTCAAAAAGTACTAAACTATTCATCATTTATAAATGGTAAAAAAATATCTAATAGTATTGCAAACATTTGTACTCTAGAACATCATTAATAATCATTCTATCAAGATTTTTGGCATATCTTATCTTGTCACAATTTAGTGCAAATTAACTCCATTCAAGCAATAAAAGACTTGAGAAAGGCTACTATAATGCAAGATCATTTTTACAGTTATTATACTTCATGTAGTAACCTAGAAAACAAGGTACCTAAAATCAGAGTATATTTCCAAAACTTACCATTTCTCACACTAGTTCATACCTCTATGTGTTCTTTCTTACTCAAATATTCTATAGACTAACATCTATGTATTAGAAAGGAGTGTGATTTATAGATTAAAATTCATATTTTCCTTATCATTTAATTTCCTAACTACTGCAAGAAATCATGATAAAGTCTCCATCGCCTAACAATCTCCATACATAGGGCTCAAAACACATAATATCAATATTATAAAGTGTGATAGTCAAACCTATCTCAAGTACACATGAAGAATCATTTTTGTAAGAATTGTACCTCATGTTTTAGGATGGGTATAAAACATGGATACAAATTTTATTTTTCATTAGGGAAGTACATAAAAAATTACATATTTACTTTTGCAATCATGTCTAAACCTCAAATATCACCATTTACATTAACACATGAATTTACAAGCAATCTTTCAAAAGATACAACTCAAATCTCTATCATGAAGCAACTGTTCATTTCTTGTCATCAAATGTTTACACTATATCAAAGGAGAATATCTAATACTATAGGGCACACATGAAATAAATACATATCATTTTTCAGGAAATCTTTTATTACTCTACGATAACATAGATTAGTATTCAATTACCAAAACAATGTCCATACTCTTAAAAAGAAGCTAATCAATTTAACAATTCATCAAACCATTAGCCTTCAGTTAAGATTCTATCTCAGACCTCATTAGTTAAAACTAGTTGTATTACTACTTAAATTTCAATAAATAGTATTGTGAAGAGATCATTCTAATTTGTTGTTTTGAATATAATCGCAGAGCCATTAAGAGGAGGAGAAACACATAAGTCCTACTACTATTACCATTTCCACCAATTATTTCACTAACACATCCAATCATTTTACCAATAACATTAACCTAATGTACATACATAATTATTCTTCTAACATTCATTTACCATAATAAGTCATCATCCCTATATACCCTTCATAGTCAATCTACCAATAAATGTTATTACTAAGGTGTTGATTCTAATGTATATAAAAGATCAAGCATGAATTAATTTCCCTAATACTCATCTAGGATTCTAACCACTCACTAGGCATCTAGAAACATGTATATTTGATAAGAATCCTACTTATAACAACTTTAATCATTAGAAAGGATAACCTATTACATTAAACATGTAAACAATATTATACAGACTCTTCCCTAGACTTTCTGGATTATATTTTCTTACTTTCTTTTCGTACAAATTAACATGACATGCAAAACTGATATAACTCTGACAAAATAGGAATAAAACACTTCTTTAACACAATAATTATCACCTATTTATGATAAAAACATTAGGGACATAGGTCCTTTACCCAAGGGATTTCATATTAAGCATATATGCGCTTTACCTAAGTTATTGATGACACATTGTTTAGCGTAAGCAAGTTTATTCCTTAAACTTATTCCTTACCAAGAAGACAAACAAAGATGCATTCACTATGCAACCGTAATATGTTCTTTGCTTTTCAATTTCCTATTTCAAAAGGCAGAGGATGGAGAGAAAGGAATAATATTTCCTATTCTTATCATCAACTATATTCGTTGTATAAGACCACAAAGTTTCAACCATAGATGGAGAGATAAACAAAGTATTAGTTCAAAATTTCAACATGATGTAGAATTTTCCAACTTTTATATATGTACGAACCCACTACATTCTTTATTAAACATGCAAACCAAATATTATCATTTCAAATCCACAATAATTAAGGCAAGTGCTACCTCAAACATGCATCTATTCTAGCTCTTTTATAGTTACTAGGCATTTTATTGGGAGTTACGTTATGGACCACATAAAGCCTATTTACAAGTATAAATAACGAGACAAACAAAACACCAACACGTAATCCTTTAGATCAAGGTATAACCAATATCTAATATTACACACACACACACACACATACCATGATAAATATAGTTTTTAAGGAACATCATCAAACCACATTCCACAAGAAGGAAGAGGAATGGAGAGATAGATATTTCATATTATTATCATGAATCAAATCTATTAAAAATCTCAAAATTGCCTAATCATTGCAAACAACTTTATTTAAATAAATGTTCCCAAGCTTTCCCATTTTTACACAATGATTTCTACCACTAGTTTATTTCATCCATTTGTCAAGAATAGGAAAAAATGGAAGAGAGATACAAGATTCCAAAACCTACTGAACATTTTTTATAACCATGCAACATTATTATCATTTTAGCCCTATAAAAGAGAGTACTACCACAACCATATATTACTTCATGTTAGAAATTCAAAAATCAATTCTTTTTTAACTTTTATGTCATAGCTATGTTATGAGTCTCATATAAACACATTAACTAGTGTAGATAGTTAGGCATAAAACATCATTGATTCAACATAGCGTTTATAGGAAAAAGAAAGAGCACAACCTTTCAAATCAGCTTGGCAACTATTTTAGCAACTGTTCATGATGACAAGATAGATCAAAGATAGCATCAGGAGATAGGGTAAGCTACTAGCGACAATTAAGATCAACAATTTATCCTAAAACTTTTGATTTTTTTTAAAGTAATACAAGTACTTTCAATAACAAGAAGATGACTCAAATGTATATGGTATCATTACTTCAGAAATACATCCACAATATTGATCCCAAAAGGTAAAACTTAAGTAATGGAAATAAGATGACTCAATCATTAAAGAACATGTGTATTCTTGAAAAACAATGTAGCATGAATATAGAAAACATAGTTGTCATGTCTAGGATTCAAATTTACTAACATTAGGATAATATCAGAAAGGAAACAACACAAAACACTAAATGTTATGCATAGACGATCTACGAGTCCCAGAGTTCCTAGTGTGGAAACCTAGGGCTTTGATACCAGATTTAACGCAATGTCGAGGAAGCCCGGAAGGACAAGCCAACTAACTAATAAAAGATGTGAGTATTTTTTTTAACCAATAAGATATGCATCATTTTTAATACATAATAAAATATTTCTTTGAATTCAATGTTATGAGCTAATCTAAGTCCCCATAGGTTCCCCAACGTCACTACTCAAGCAACATTATCTAACCTATTAACCTTCAAGAGATATACATCAAATTATAAGCTTTATTAGTCTATGTTCATTTTAATGCACCAAGGTCACTGCTCTAACCCGTTCTTTCATTTGAACATAAATCAATCATTATTCAACTCATACCATTCAACCATTTACTATCCTTTATATCGTTTTTCATTCAAGCATTCAGGTGAGAGATTAACATTCATTAAGATGAGCCATATCCTTTGTACTTTCTTAATTCAAACGCATTTTGAGGCACTAAGTAAACATAAACCAACATTTGAATGTTACAACTATCTTATTTCATTGATTCACCATTTCATAACAATTTCCTTTATAAATGGGCAACATAAATTAATAAATTAATAGATCTAGTTGGGGGATGGCCCTAATCTCATTGAGGTTGAGTGGGATGTGTTGTGGTGCCAACATGGTGATGGAGGAAAAAATATCTGGTGTTGGTTGGTTTGTGGTTTCCGGGTCTTTCTCCTCCCAAGTCTAATACCAAACGGGTTGTTGTTGCTGGTGGTAAGAGTGTTACTCACTCGACACATGCCTTCTTGGTTGTGGGTATCAGACCTGCTCCTTTTGTTGAGCAGGGAGGAGTTGCTCTTAACCTTGATGTTATGTTTTTTGGTGTTCTTCCTTTGCTGGTTGCTGGTAAGAGTCTGTAGATGGATGCTGATAATTTTCAAGAGCCCATCCTGGAGATTGGGTGTTTTCGATTAAGGCTAATGACAGATTTTGGGACTGGTATGCCCTATGGCGGACTCTTGGTTGGTCTTGTGGTTTCTAGGTTCGATGACAAAACCCTGGATATGTGTTTGGGGAGCTATAAAACATCAACAATTTCTTTATGATGTGAGGCTCCGATCTCTCTCTATGGTTTTTGGGCAGCTGGGGTATTATTGTTAAATCCTTTTTTTTTTTGTTGATTGTGTGTTGGATTTGGGCTACCAGTTTTAAATGCTTACTCATTAGTTGTGTTTCATTTTAGTGAGGTTCCAAATCCCCCTCAAAATCTGATTGTAAAGGGTTTTGGGGCCCCTTCAAAACCTGTTGTTACCTTAATATAAAAATATAAATTAATAGAGAATCATGAACAAGTATCCTAAAAAACTCCCCTTTAACACTAATAACATGTAACCTTTCCCCTTTCTTTTCACCTAGATCTAACCATAACCTTATACATTACTTTGAATTACATCAATATACATCATTTCTTTATATACATTTGACTCATTTTAGGAGTTTACATTAACAAGAGTGCATATATGTCAATACATTTTAGTATGATACAATATACAACATGAAGGCTTCAAAGTGCAAATCTGGAAAGGAACATGTGCAACGATCATCCATGAGAGCATGAACAATACCTTGATATAATAAAGATTAACCACCCAGCCATGTGGGTCAAGAAGGCCCACTCCCCCGAGTTAGGAGATAGAACCAAGGCCCATGCAAGAGGTAACATCTAGGACATATCTAAGTTGGTAAAACCCTTCCCATAAACAAATCATGCAACACAAAAGATAACAAGTCAAACAAGACTACCAGAGGCAGAAGCAATCACATGTGTAAAGACTCTAGGCTACAAGGTAGCTGAGTGTCATCACATAGCCCTCACCCCTTGGGTTATCCTAGCAGCCACTCTGGGCCCCGACCTCCAAGTAGGCACATGCATAACCAAACACCTTTTGTGGAGACACGGTTGTTGGATTGTGCCATCACAAAGGCACCTTTTACCACTCTCATCCCTAGTATGTAATAGCACTAGTGACATGGGTGAGGCATCAAATATGTTATTTAGTGTGTAATCCCCCATCCCAATAACTTTTATTAATGTTTTAACTTGATTAAGACAACTCATCAGTGGGTTATCCTAGCAGCCACTTAGTGCCCTGGCCCCGCACTATGAGCCACCCACCTAGTGCATCTTGGTTCTTTATCCAAAAGAAACGAGCAAAACCAAAGTAAGAAAGAATAAAATCTCATCATGAGATCATGCCATGACTTCCACAAGAACATCAAACTAGTACATTCTAGGTTTAGGAAACCACTTGTTGCCCCTTAATCCACTAGACAACCCTAAACCAAAATAAGGTATTCAAATAGATTCAAAAAACATACAATTGCATCAAAAGGATTCACAAAAACATAAATACATCAATAACTTCATCAAATCATAGATCATCGGTACCTCTAGTACCAACTCCAAACCATAAAACATCATAACATCATCATGTTGAAGAAAACATATTGATTCCTGAAATTTGGGTAAGTCTGAATTTTTTCTAAAAACCTTCAAAATCTAGAATCTTTATTTGAACTCCTATGAGGCAAAAACCACTCTCAAATATCCTGAAAGTATTACATAAAATGTAACTTAAAGTATACGAAATTTCTTATACTTAAATGTTACATGTTATGTATCGCCCTCATGCCGAAATCGAACTGAGAGCACAAAACTGACCTACTTCTTGTGCATTGAAATGTACCATATATTATAACACAACTATATTTAAAGTATTCATAGATCAATTGAGTCAAAAATCTGACCCTAATACCCACTGGTTGCTAATAGGACCCCTAAACATATACTTAACCCTAAAACCTTGCATTCTGGAAGACCTGCACACTTGGTACTCTGTCCTACGCACTTGGCACAAGGTCTTGCACACTTTGGTCTAAGTCTTGTGCACTTGGTCACATGAGTTGTGTAGTTGGGCCCCAGAGTTGCACTGCTAGTTCAGACACTGATTTTTTAAAGTAAATGCATTCAAGATTGAGTTTATGGCTAAAAATGGGCAAGGTGAGGGCCCTAGAAGCATAAAAAGAAGAAGACCCATTTGAGATCTCCTTGTTTTACTTCCAGGTCACTCACCAAGCCAAGCCCATACATAAATTCAAACTGAAATTTTAACCAAAGATCAACAGGGACCTATGTTTCAGAGTGAAGAAAACAAAAGGATTAAGCAACGAAACACATCAATATGAATCTAAGGATAAGTATAAATATATCTACAAAAAAAGGACTCTCAGGGGTGACAATGAACCATTCAAAATCTCTAACCTCGTTCCAATAATTCAACAATAATCATATAACAATTATCCAAATTTTATTCATAACAATGATTACAACTACATGACATCATAAGCAATGTGAAGATAGTATGAACAGACAATGGAAACAAATCAATTCAATCAAAGTAAAGGTTCATTTCATTCCTCAAACACATTTAAATAACCAGTAGACAATATTAAATCACATATACATAGCAATAATTAGAAACTACATAGAGGATCTCTTTCTGAGAGTTGACCCTACATGGGGTCCTAAGGAGAATCCTTTGATCAAGACCTTCAAAAGAATCCAACCAAGTCACTGGATGGGAAACCTCCTCAAAATCAACTTCTAGGCAAGCAACTCTCGAGAGACTAGATCCAATTATCCTAATCTCACTCACTTCTCACAAAATGATATACAAGACCTTTCACAATACAAAGAAATCACACTAACTTCCCTCTCTGCAAAACTATTGATATATCCTTTTGTGCCTTCCTTCCCTTGTGTCTAGATGGTTGAAATAATACTTTATTTCCTATTTGTATGATGTGGAAGGAGTTTGAGAAGTTGCACGAGAATCCAAGTTCCTCCAACCATTTCATAACAAATAGTTTGTTAACCTTTGTTATCTTATGGCTTATTAAAAGTATTTTAAAATATTATTTAATCCTAATTACTTTAATTGTTATCTTATATTTATTATTAAATATTAATTATAATTCATATCTATGTAATTGTATAGTTAAGGTACATGCTCCTTTACTCTCACAATTATAATATATTGAATTAATTAATAAGATATATGTGTGTGTGTGTGTGTGTGCGCGCGCACCCATATACATATGCATATATTTATTTATTTTATTTATTATAACATATGCAGTTATTACCACACACCATATTTATGTATTAAACTTATTTAATAATAATAATAATAACCAAGTACACTATTAAGTATTAGTGTTTATACTAACAAAAATACCACAAAGAATTATAGATACACCTCTCTCAACTAAATATACAATGATCTTAAATCATGCCCAAGCATAAATTATACACATCCACAAACCAAAATATAGAAAGTCAAAGAGAACATCAAGTGACTAGAAAGAAAGTCAACCAAGCCACCTAAAAGAAGTCAACCAAGAATGTCAAACATAAATCCACATAACATGACTGGCTATAATGCCAATATCAAAGATCACAAACATTCCCCAGACCCGGGTGAGGTAAGTAAACTAATCACGAGTCCTTATGATAGAAGGAGACTTTTGCAAGGACCTTGGTGCTATCTTTGTACAACAACAAGCGAGGATTTGAGGGCACGCTCAGACCTGTGAAGCCAAGTGAAGTCGATGCACAGTACCTGTAGTCCTACATCACAAAGCAAGTATACATAAGCATATATATATATATATAGAAGATAGTGCAAGCAATGACATGGGTCAATAGGTCGTGTGGATCTCACTAGGTGAGTAACTAAGATTTCTCCCCTTGTCATACACACAGATCACAGATACAAGATCATAAGTAAGCATCACAATTACATAAGCACCATAAATCAGATATGGACTAAGCATTAGAGAAACATCAGAAATATAATTCCATGTTAGGGTTAGTCACATAATCAAATCATTGACTGAAGATATAATCATAATCATGCATGAAATCATAGAACAAGAATCATGACAAAGTAAACCAGAATCATAACATTTAGATAACCTAATAATTAAAGAGACCTTGAAACCAAATTAAAATGATAGTCATATAACAATTAAGGCATAAGTGTCAAGGTATCATAATCAACCCCTTTAGTCATTATGACTAATTTATCCAAGGTAATCATATTCATTGATTAGGAGTACATCATATAGTAAACATATGTACATTCTTTTTATTATTGTATCCCCCTGTCGGATGATGTTGGAATTGGCTACTACTGATGTTGTTGGCATTCATGTTTTGTCACTTATGTCAACATATGTTTCTGCAAAGGAAGAACAGATTGGTTATTACTGTTGTATGATGACTGATAGAAGTGTACAGATCAATAAGAACGAGCGAAGATGGGGATATGTACAAGGATGTATGATGATCTTATTTCTAAGGTTGCTTGGATTAATATTGCATATTGGATGAGTTACAGATGTTTTGGTAAAGACTAGTTTCTGGACTATGGCAGTGATAATTGACAGAGCGAGTCTTTGTGTTTTGAGTATATCTTACAGGTGATGATGATTCAGGTTATGCGAGCTTAAGGGATGACAAAAGACGTGTTCAAGAATGTTTTTGATGGGTCGCAAGTCGTATGAGTGATGATAACGTCAGTTGTGGCGTGCATTCTGGAGGAGACCTATTTGGGACCGACTTCAGAGATGTAGCGTGTATTGTGGATTGCGAGTGTAGATTGCGGATCTTGGACAATATCTGATGTATTGCAATTGATGTATACTTTTTTTAGATATCGTGTGTATCTTAGCAAGGGGTTAAATATTTATTTGTATATTAGGAAAGCTTGATTTGCCGACCTAATCAATTATTGTAATAGGGTATATATGAGAGATTTTTTCTTTTGAAAAGATGTGTGTATAGATGTATGAATGTATATGAAGAGAAGGTGATTGACAAAGAAGTGAGGAAGCTACCAAGGATATGTTCATTGTACTTCATTGGAACTTACCAAGCAAAGAGTTGCTATCAGACAGTTCATTGGATTGTATATTTTCTATATAAACTTGTTCGGATTGTAAATCCTTGAGGGTGGCTTTAACCTTCTTTGGGCAGTGTGCTTGGGTAGTGAGCCCACTGTTACTCTTGACTCCCAACAAGGTTTGTCCTTTAACAAGGACTATGTACTGTAATGTTGTAATAAGCTCCTAACAGAGCTAAATCTTTAACATGGATACTACACTCTTAGTAAATCATGTGTGGGTGCTAATTCCCACTGGGGTTTTACTTTTAAACGGGTTTCCTTGACAACAAAGGATTGTGTTATTGTGTTGACATTTATTGTGTTATCATTTGATGTGAAGTTTTGGTTTATAAAGTTTAATGTTTAATAATCTATCTCACAACTAATTCACCCCCTCTCAGTTTGTTGGTGGATTGTTATTCCTAACAATCGGTATCAGAGCTACTGGTCCTTAGAGAGAAAGCTTAACAGCTTGAGGTGATCCTGAAGATGTCTTATTAAAGGAAGGATAGTTCGAAGCTTGATCCTGAAAACTTTGATTGTTGGAAGAACAAGATGAGAACACATTTGCTATGCTTGGGAATCGACTATTGAATGATCACTAAAAGAAAGGAATAGATGAAAGCTGATGATGAATTAGGTAAAGCTTCGAAGATGAAAAGAAGATATTTTCATGTAACATGGTCGCAAGGGAAGCATTGATCATCGCACTTTCTGAAGGTGAATTCATAGAGTTAAAAGACGTAGATTCTACACATGAGATTTGGACAAGATTGGAAGCACTATATGAAGGAGACAAGTTTACAAAACAAGCGAAGTTACAGAATTGGAAGGCAAAGATGGAAACATTGAAAATGAAAGATGATGAGAACATTAGAGAATATTCACAGAGAATTACTGAAGTTGTTATTGGCACCAGGAACTCTGGAGGTACTTACAATGAGGAAGAAGTGATTACGAAAATTCTCAGATCCCTGACACCTGTATACAAAACTAAAGTACAAGCTATAGAAGAGATTATACCTTTGACACCTAACTTCAATCAAGAGATGTTGATATGAAAATTGACGACTACCTTTGAGGCCATAGAATTGGGAGATTCTCTACCTAAAGTTGAGTCAGCATTCAACGCAACTATGCATAGGAACAAAAAGACCTTATCAAGAATTGTAAGCACCAACAATAATGACTTGAGAGAAGAACTTGGAGAATATGCTGATGAATGAGAATATATACCAGAAGAAAAAAGGAAGCTAGATGAAGTTGTGGCCTTGATCGCTAGAACAGAAAAGAGAGGTAAGGGTAAATTTGAAGGAAAGTTACCTTTGAAATATTTTTCATGCAACAAGATAGGTCATTTTGTATCTCGATGTCCTACAAGGGTTCCAAAGCATAAACCTAAGTTTTACAAATCTAAGTATCCAAAAGACAAGGAATATTATTATGCTAGTGAAGGTGATGAAGTTGTTGACTATGATGAGATTGGATTTATTGCTATTCAGGATGATGAATCTTTACATGAAGAAAAAGCCTTAGTATCCTGTGTTGAAAAGAAATCTGAATGGGTTATTGATAGTGGTTGTTCAGATCATATGATTGGAGATAAAAATAAGTTTGTTAGTCTTAAAAGATATGATGGTGGTGTTGTAATATTTGGTGACAATACTCTTAAGCTTATCATTGGAGTTGGATCTATTTCTCTGGATGGAAAACTAATACTGATAATGTATTGCGTGTTGATGGACTTAAGCATAATTTGTTGAGTGTTGGACAACTAGTGGACAAGGGTTATAAATTGAAACTCATTGATGGGAAATGGTCTATCAGAAAAAAGGCAGGAGACTTGATCGCATCTGGTACTAAATCTAGAGATAATGTATTTGAATTGAATACATCTGAGGCTTCTTGTTTTATTGCGAAGGTTGATGACAGTTGGCTATGGCATAGAAGATATTTTCATGTTAACTTTGATAATATTGTGAAGGAAAGTATGACTAATGCAGTAAGAGATCTACCTAAGATTGTAAAACTATCTAATACTATGTGTAGAGAGTGTTATGGGGAAGCAAACTATAAGCAATTTTAAAAGAAAATCTTACTCTGCGAAAGGGAAGTTGGATCTAGTACATATAGATCTGTGTGGTCCTACAAGAACAAGATCTTACTATGGTGAGAGGTATTTTATACTTTTTGTTGATCACTTTTCTATGATGATGTGGGTTACATACTTAAGAGAGAAATCTGAGGCATTTGATAAATTCAAGATATTCAAAGCAAAAGTTGAGAATGAATTGGGCTTGAAGATAAAATGTTTGAGATTAGATAGAGGTGGTGAGTTTACTTTAGACTTGTTTAATACCTATTACGAAGAGCATGGAATATACAAACAAACATCTACTCCTAGAACACCACAACAGAATGGGGTAGCAGAGCGAAGGAACAAAATAATATTAGATGTTGCCAGGACTATGCTACTAGAAGGAAATGTATCACATGTTCATTGGAGAGAAGTTGTTACTGTTGTGTACACCTTGAACATAATTCAGATCAGAGAAGGTACAAGTAAGATTCCTTATGAATTATGGTTTAATCATACTCCTACAATAAAATATTTCAGAATATTTGGAAGTAAATGCTATATCAAAAGAGATGATGAGATAGGGAAGTTTGATGTTAGAAGTGATGAAAGTATCTTCCTCGGTTATTCTACTAAGAGCAAAGCCTATAAATGTTTCAATCTGAGATTGAGGAAGTTTATTGAAAGCGCTAATGTGAAGATAGATGAAAGGTTTCAGATTCAAGAAAGAATGTATGACTGTGGTCAGATTGCACAGATTAAGGAGGTCATTGCAAATCCCTTTAATTAGGACCCACACACAAGATGCCCCTTTTTATTATTATTTTTTAAAATAAGTGTCAGTTACAACCGATAATTCACTTAATTACAAAATGTTTTTTTTTTGAAACTTTGCAAACCTATGCCTCTTTAAGAATTGATCTTATAATCTTTTATTGTTAAAGTCAAATTTCACAAATTTAAATATATAAATATGTAAAAAGTGAAAAGACTTTACAAAATGCAATTTGTAAGAAAAAAAATCTGCAACTCTAAGGCCCCGTTTGTTTCACGGAATTGGGAGTGACACTTCCCGGTTTTGGGAGTGACACTTCTCGTTTTTGCAAATCCGTTGTTTGTTTCTCTAAATTGCAATTCTGGATTTGTCAAGTAAAACCAGGT
>MU223727.1:1800948-1825330 GCA_018584345.1 Thuja plicata | reverse complement strand
CCTGGTTTTGATATAATAAGGTTTTGAGTCAAATTCCAATTCCCCAAGATGCAAAACCGGGATTTCAAAACCTGATTTTGTGATAATAAGGTTTTGAGTCAAATTCCAATTCCCCAAACAAACGGGGGCCTAATGGAAGAGAGAAAACCATAAGCATGAAGTAAATAACAAAAAAGAAGGAAAAAAATCATTAAAGAAAATGTTCTCTCTTTTTTATCTTCACAAAACAAACTCTTTATTATTCTGCTCTTTTCTCTATGCCCTTTTTCTTCGGCATTAGATTGCTCCCGATCTCCCAGATCTTCAACTCTTCTTCAATTTTTAACTTGCTCATTGATCTCTTCTAGAGCACCTGCAATGAAAGACAAATTTTTCAAACCGGCTCTGATCACTAATTGTTGATTTAATTGCTTTCATAACTTTTAAGGTGTTCAATTTATACGAGCCAATTAAAACTGAGGATAGGGAAATGGTGTGGGATTCCCTAGCGGTGCTTTTCCCAAATGGAAATGATAAATTAGCGGTCACGAGAGACTTCAGTGCAATCTTGTCAACTTCAAAAAAATCAAGAGGGATAACCAGAATTTCTAAATCACAGTTAGATTTCAGACAATTTGTTCAACACAAGGGTTTGATGGAGGTCGTTCCATCCAATGGGACATTTACATGGAATAACACATGCGCGGGCTTTACAAACATATCTGAGAAGCTAGATAATTTCTTCATTTCACACAATTGGGTTGCCTCATGTCCTATGCCGACAACGTGCATATGTTTAATACCTATATCAGACCATTTCCCTATAGATATGACTATTGAAGAATTGACAGTACCACAGAGTGCCAGTTCTGATTCAAATGGATGTGGTTGTGCTCACCAGAGATTATGAATAAACTTGAACAGTGGTGGGTATATTCGAATATTTTCACAGGCACGGAAAATGTTCAAGTTTAACAAGAGATTAAAGAGTATAAAAGAAAATTTGAAGGAATGGAACAATAATAGCTTTAGAAATATTTTTGTGGAGAAGGAAAGAGTTGAGGCGGAATTAGAGAACCTCATTAACACAGTAATCCAAAATGGTATGATGATCAAATAATACGAAGAGGAAAAGCATCTTTTTGAAAAATATGAGGAATTATTGGCCCGTGAAGAAAGCTTATGGTGCTCAAAATCAAGAGAAACATGGATGCTGGAGGGAGATAATAATACTTTCTTTTTACCCAACACGCCAAAGATGAAGAGAACATGGAATAAAATAGATCAAATTAAGGGCAGGGTTGATGCCTGGACGTCTAATCTAATGGAAATTCAAAGATTGGGGACGAAGTATTTTAAAGGCCTTTTGGGAGGAGACAATACTGCGGAACAGATTAATATGGAATGTTTGAATTGTATCTCTTCATTGGTATCAACAGAGGATAATCAAATGTTGTGTGCCAAAATCTCTGAAGATGAAGTTGAGGCTGCCTTGTTTCAAATATACCCTGATAAGGTCCCAGGCCCAGACAGGTTCAATGGATTATTTTTTTAAAAATGTTGGCCATTTATGAAAAAATGAAAATGGTGGAGGAATCGAGGCAGAACAAGATTCTGAAAGATATGAATAACACAAATATTGCCCTTATCCCGAAGAGACCAGATTGTGCAACCTTCATGGATTACAGACCTATCTCCTCTGTGATACGATATACAAGATTGTATCCAAAGTTTATAGAAAATCGTCTGGGGAGGATGTTGCTTGGAATTATCACCCAGGAGCAGACCAGTTTTGTGCTAGAGTGACATATCACAGATGGTGTAATTATCACTCATGAGGTACTTCACTCGGTCAACAAGAAAGGTATGCGCATTATTCTTTTAAAATTAGATATGAATAAAACATATGATAAGGTTAGATTAAATTTCTTGTCAAAACAATGGTGGTACTAGGCTTGTATAAGGATTGGATTGAGTGGGTTTTTGCATGCATCTTCACAGTAAGATATTCAGTCTTGATTAATGGACAAAAATGTGGTTTCTTTGAGGAAGAAAAGCAAATAGATTACACCAATGTGACTCACTTTCTCCCTTTCTCTGTGTTATCATGGTTAATGCTCTCAGCCACGTTATAAAAAGTCTTGTGCGATTCAGAAGATGGAAAAGGATCAAACTAGTAAATGACCTAGATCCTTTCACACATCAACTCTTTGTGGATGATACCTTGTTAATGGGGAAGGAAACATATGAGGAAGCGGTGACCATAAAAAGAGTTTTGGAAGAATTTTCATTGACCTCAAGACAGATTATGAGCGAGCAGAAATACATAATATATTTTTTCAATACACCAAATGCCATTCAGAGAAGGATCACGGGAGCTATGAAATTTTGGGCTAAGAAACTAATAACAACAGATTTGGGGATCCCACTTTTCTGTGGATCCATTCTAGATGGATTGTGGAAAGATTTAGTGATGTGTGAAAATAAATCCATCTGTTGGAAAGGGAAGTGGTTCACATTTACAGAAAAACTTAACATCTTAAAATCGGTAATCTCTTCCATACTGATTTATATGTTGTCTTGCATCGAGGTAACAACATGGCACTAATACATTTGGGCCTCATTTTCAACCTTGATTTTCGACCAAAGGCCATTTTAGCTTGTGATGTTCACTTTTTTTTTGTTTATGTCCCAAAAAGGTTGAAATTTCGACTTTAGTTAAGTTTATTGTAGAAATTTCAACCAAATTGAGATATAAACAAAAAAAAAAAAAAAGTTAATGAACTCACTTCATTTTGTTTTAGGCAGATTGTGGGCAGGAGGAATGGTTTAAGCATTGTTCGACGTCCGAATACTGGTATGTCCAAATACTACTATGTTTTGGAGATCATCCATTAATCTTTTTACTTTTTCTGTTAATTCGTATGCCTTTTCAATAGATCTATTTTCTTCATATCATGCAATCAATACAATCAATCCTTAAGGGCACGGTTTATAAAGAAAGCATCTCGACCCTCACCCCAATATGAGCATAGACCAGTATGTGGATCTCTATTGCCATTTTGACTTTCTATGGTTTGTTTTCTAACTCCCGAGTGTATAAGCGATAACTCATTTGTGAATGCTTCACAAAGATGAACCATTATGACCCATATGCAATTTTTTTAGAGTGGTTTATGACATCTAGTATGTATGTCTGTTAGGGTAGCCTATGGTACTTCTGAGGCATATGCAGAGTGAAGTTGACAAGTCTTTATTAGGTATACAACTTGAACAACAATTTGTTATACTATGCAATAGTTTCTAGAAAAATGATGTATGTTTTTTGAATCAATGTTTCTGATTGCACCCCCATCTCTTGTTCCTTGTATTATGCTTTGAAGTCCACTTGCTCCTCTTATAAGATTTTGGCTGCGATTCATATTTGCACTTTCCTCTTCCTAATAATGGATTGTTGACTGCAATCTGAAATGCTGATTCAAAAACCATACACAGTTTTTCCAGGAACTCTTGCTTATCAAACATGGATAGGAAAACTCATGCCCCAATAGACCAATTTGAGTTCTCTTTGCTATAAGGAGTCATCTATTAGATGAGAAGTCGAACCCAATCTTGATTTTATTGGGTGGAATTGTACAAAGCATTAGCAACAGTGAAAGCTATTTGCTTTTTATATGTATTTTCACACTTCCCATGCTGCCACATATTGTGGTTATAGAGAAAATAGTAGGCCCCTTAATTGATGAGGTTCTGACCAGAGGCTTACTGATGTATTATAGATATTTAAAGATTTCTTTCAACAAATACCTAGAAGAAGCAATTATTTAGGAAAATAAGGAATTTATCTAACTTTAAGAGCTCCAAGTCAATACACTTCACACAAAACATTGCTGATGTATAAAAGCTTTTATGGTTGAAACCAGTTTTGTCATTTTTTCGTGCAATAAAAGATTTTGAATGATATGGGCATTTTGAAAATTGTTGACCATAAACCATCACAGTTATCATGTTAACATTTTGTGGCCACTTAACGCTACCTACTTTGAACTACATTAACTAAATGAATATTTTTTTTTATCAAACAATTTAATTTGGTTAGAACTAAGCTGGAACTCTTATTGTTTCACTAATTTGATGTCACTCTCAGCATTATCCTCTAATATTTACATATATTGGTTCCAAACTGTTTCAAAACATGAAAGTGCAACATTGTCCTCATTGTTATTACCTTTGCACTATAACTTCATTGTTACTTTGAACCTTATTAGTGTTATTCATTGACCACTCTCTTGTAATGAGAATGTTCTCAATTGTAGCTAATGAATGATCCTTGTTCGATTAACTGGTATGGTATAGCTGTTGAGCTTGATCAAAAGATTTCACAAGTTGTTGTGTCCCAATGTCCATTTAACATTTTGATGGTATTCTTTCTTTATTCAGTGTATTGATTAAGGATATGCTATTTTTTTTTAATTCATAATTTGATCAAATGTTTATGCATGTTTATTTAGTAATTATTTTTGCTTGTTCATCTTATATGTAGTTGAGGTTTTTATACCCGACTACATCTCCCATTAAATTTTCATCAAAAAATTTCATTATCTTGTGATATTGCTATCAGGATTCAAGCGTATAGTTTTTTGAGTCAAACTCATTGACGCATGTTTCATCCATGAGTTTGACAAGCACAAATTGCCTCGTAACAGCTCCATTTAACAAACTAATGTCACGAAAATCGTTGATGTGTCGACAATGACTTGGAAGTTGTTACTCGCAAGAGTGTAGGTGAGACAAGGTTCAACTCCACTTCACACAATTGGGAGTACCCGGGAAAGTGAGTCGACACTAAAATACCCATTTCAGGTGAGAAATATAACAAGGATGAAGCATGTAGAGCAATGGAGATAGCGAAGAAGAAATTAGCCGCGCAAGAAGTGGACATGGAAAAGGGTATGTAGAGTCGACTTGTCTTTCCCGGGTACTCCCAATTCTTTCAAGCGGAGAAGAAGTAATGAGAGGAATTGTCGACACATCAACAATTTTTGTGACATTAGTTTGTTAACTGCAACTGACACGAGGCAATTTGTGAATGTCAAACTCATAGATGGAATACTACTCATGAAATATGGGTCAATGAGTTTGACTCAAAAAACTATACACTTTAGCAATATCACAATTTGACATGCCTCCAACTATAGATGCCTTTACATGCATTTCAATGTGTGGTAAGGACTAAAAGTCCCAATCAAAACTATGCATATGGTTTCCATAATGTGCAGTTAGGACTTTGCATTTACATGTTGTTTAGATTCATTATATCATCAAATACAAAGCATTTTTGTTTTGTACTGTGATTGACAATAGCAATGTTGTAATCTGATTTGAGATGTTGTCTACATTAGTATGTCGCTTTTTATTGCAATTATAATTAGTTTAAATTAACAAAATAATCAACTAAACAAAATGATATGTTGGAATGACAGTGCAATATTTGTCGATGACTTCGTTCAATGTGTTTATGTGTCAATGTGGTGTTGGCCCTTGCGTGTTGAAGACGTCACTCACAACAAGTAATCTTGGGCGTCAATTTTGGGGTTGCCCAAATAGGAAAAAGGTCGTTAATGGAAATATATCTTATTTCTAAAAATAATGTGACAACTAATCATTTTAGGAAGAACTGATGTAGATTTGGTATTGCAGGGAAATAGTGGATGTCAATACTTTCGGTGGGTTGATGAAACTACATTTACATCTACCCCATCTACATATATACTTGATGTAGGAAATGAGTGCAACTTGTGCAAGGCTCGAGAGGCAGCTAGTGCCGTCGAGATTGCTTCAATGGCGAAAGCAGAAATCATGTTTCTACGATGTCTTCTATGTAGTTTGTGCACTACTATGTTGGGACCATATGCGTAAATGTGGTTAATAGAGGTCTATTCTAGATATGAAACTTTTTTAGAATTTCATGTAGATACGTTGACATATTTTGGTAAACTCGTGAATTTTTTGTTGTTTATGACTTCGTTATGATTTTCTATATTGTCAAGGAGCACCAATGCTTCTTTGAAGATATTTTAGATTTTCCAATTTGAAGATTGTCTCTTCTTGAGGTAGAGGATTATTACAAGCGAATTGCCTATCATTTTGTTTGGATGAAATGTTTTGAGTATATGGGAACCTAGTAGTAATTCTCCCTCATCTATTTTGCTATTAGTCCTTGGGAAGAGCTTCATTAAGGTGGGTTTGATCAATTTTCCATTAGAGTCTCAAATGGGTGCAACTAGGTCCTAAGGAATCGAGATTTCTTCAAGATGCACAATCAAACTTTATCTTCCACGTTCGTAATAGAGGATGAACCCATTTGATCTTTGATCATCTTTAAAAATTGGAGTTGATGAAGATATCCCATGAATGATGTCCTACTTGAGTTATTTAAGTATTGAGTTATAAAAGAAGTTGTCCACTGAAATTCCCATTATCTTGGTTCATTGCTATATGTCTCCTACAATGAGTTAGTGGAAGTGTTGTTTGTAATGCACTATAATAGCCCTTAGATGTTTGAACATGGAGCTCCTCTTTGAAGGCTTTGTTCTTTTACCACTCGATATTTATTCTTAAAATAAATGGTCTCCCATAAATTACCACGCCACTTTCAATATTTTGCAATGTCCCTAAGGCAGAGCCCTTGACTGATCAGATCTGAAACTCCAAAAGATTGCAAACTTCACCCTTTCTTAGATACAACTACTCACATCAAGCCCATCCTAGGCTTGCTCTAACAAAGGGGCTAAAGGAACCAGTCAAGGGCTCACACCTTTGAGTTCCTTCCAAGTCTTACAACATCCTTCTAACCTTCCCATACTCTCTTGCTTTAACTCCTTGCAAGATCCTTGAACCAACACAATGCAAGTTATGGTTCACTATTTGGCACCTAAGTGACCCTAGAATGCAAATATGGTTTTGATATGACAATGTCTCTCAATGACTGGATGGGGTGAAACTATTACACATATTGTCAATTTAGATCCTAAGAAACATGATCCAATAGACCAATCTTCCAACTTTAAGTTTCAGAGGGTAGTTCCTTTATAGAGGCGTCCTAAGCCTTGTAACCTTTTTCAGAGGGGTTTTTGACTACAACTTCAGACATTCCCAAGTTTCAATTGTTGTTTTCATAGTTTTGGATACCCTTTATGGCGAACACAAAAGATCCCAAAGCATTAGACTTGATCATGAGATTTAGAGTACTTACCCTCAAATTCTTCACTAGGCCTAATAGACCTAATTGGATACATTTACAAAGGAAGTGTTCTAATTCTGGGAAACCCAATTGCTCTGGCCAACAAACAAGCCCAACCTAAATAAGGTTTTGGACTTCTACAATTCTGGCTCCTTCTACAATTCTGGCTCTACGGGTCCAAAGCTAGTAGGCCTTTACCTTGACCAAGTATGTTGGTTCAAGGCTTTTTATAGCAGATGGTTGTATAATCAAAATCTGTTGAAAACCGCAAGTAGTAAATTTATTTGTGAAAGATAACCTAATCTATTAATTTGATGACAATGTAACTGATACTTTGCTTCAAAATGGTAAATGATTATTATCAATGCTTAGAATTCACAAGATGATTAATTGATGCTAAATCCTCTATTAGGGACACACAATGCTATGTATGGCAATTTCTGAAAGATGACCAGTGCCTAAAACTCTTAAATTTAATCTATTAACGACAATGTTCTGATTGAATTCAACGTATAACTTTGCAGACATTTTTACATAAAAACTTATCACTTCAAAGACGTTTTCAATGAGCATATATTTCAATATAAAACTATAATTAATCCAATTGAGTTTAACTTTTCAAATGACAAACCAATTGATTCCTGCAGTAATCAAATGAATTTAACCATGCAAGATGAAGAGATCAATTGAATGGAAAACTATAATTTCAATTGAAACAATGCAACATGAAATAGCCAATCGAAGAAAATGCAAAGATTTTATCCAAAGAACAGAGGAACAGATTTCACCAAGAGATTCTTGGAAATAGAGATAGTATTGTTAATAGCATATAACTAGTCGACAGGTATTGTATCCCATCAATTCATAACAATTGTCTTTCCAAAACAAAGAAGATAACACCAAAAAAGTATAGACAACCTAACAGTTATCATCGAAAGGTCACATCCTTTCATTAAAGGTTTTTTTATAAATACATAAATGCATAACAAAAGTCATTAAGACTTAAAACATTTTAAGAAACGTCAGGAACTTAATCCCCGTGTATCTTTGCACACAATTTGATATGTTCCTTGCATTCCGCAAATACATGTGTTAGCATCACAGTTGATATCTTTGGCGATGATCTCCACGCTCATGAGGTTCTCCATCTATGCAATAGTCTCCTTTAATCCAATGTCGTCCAATCGAGTAGCATCCAGGGCAACACTGAGAAGATGTTTGCATTCCTTGATCCAAACGTGCATGTTCCTAACATCCCCTGCATCACTCGTAAACGGTGACAGACCTTCTTTGATAACACTCAGGAAACTATCAGTCTCTTTAATCAATTTCTCTTGAAAGGCCTCATGCTCATCAGTAACCCTTTTCAATTCTTCAATGATCATATTATTATCCCCCTTTAAAGTCTTTTTGTGCATTCTAACACTGAGCCTGGTTTTAATTCTATCATGAGACAAAGCATTATCATAGTTTCTCTGGTAAACCTTCCAAAGGCTTTGAAATACATTTTGCATATTTTTGAATCTTTGTGTAAGCATAAAAACTGTAGTGTCTACCCTCACATTCTGCATTTGTCTCAACATCTTCTGATTTTCTAAGAGCAAGACATCATGTTTTTTCTTCCATTTCATGTTATCCCCTGAGATAATTGTCAGGATACCTAATCCACTTTACTTTATCTGCTCCTCATACATTTCTTTGTAATGGTCCCTATCCTTCATGAGCCCAACTATTTGTTCTTTGTTAAATTTGGAAAATTCAATGGCCATATCTGCTGAAACAATAGGATTGGTTTCCCCTACCTTAAGCTTCATCATATGACCAAAGGCTTGGTCAACATCAATAATCTTAGGCCTCTTAGTTGGTGGATAAAGAGTCCATAATAACAGAGCATTTTCATCTTGATAACACCTTCATCCCATAAAAACTTCATTCACACCAGCCATATCCAATTTGACATTTATTTTCTCCGAACTCAAAAGTCTATCAAAAATTAAAGAAGCACTCATATCCTACCCTGCAAATAGAATCATACCAACCTCTTCCAGTAGTGCGCTTCCCTTTTGTGGATTCATTGTCTGAACTTCAAACTTAACATCATTCTTAAGTTTCTCCAACATTTCAGCTTCTCTTAAGCAATCCAAATTTGAGTGAGCATTTCTCAATCGCTTGCTTATGAAGTTATACAAGAATATTTTGAACTCCTTCGACCTTATAAACTCATCATTAGATACAAATGTATTATGTGTAACAATCATGTTATCATTATGAATGTCAAGAGCATCTATGATCTTGTCATCTTTACCTGGTTCATCTTCAACCTCAGTAACCCTTTTGGACACAACTTCAGTTTCTGCGTCATTTCTTCTTCTTCTTCAGATGCTTTTGTCTCTACTTCTGAAGTAAGCTCATCTAATTGTTGTCTTTTATCATTCAACGGTTTTCGATAATCTTCTATCAACAGTTGGGGATCGGATTCTTCCAAATTTCTGAATACATCTTTTCTTTCAAGTGGAACATGAGGATAATCCCCCAATCTTTGCTTCTTTTTACACTCATGGATATACCCCTCTGGGTCATAGTTCTTCCTTACAGAATGTTCATATAAGTTATATTCTTCAATTAACATCTTGTCAATAAAAGGGTATGCCTTGGTAGAAACAATAGTGAAATCTCCAAATGATAAAGTGCTTGGCAAAAAGGTCTGCTTATGCAAATTAATAAAATGTTCTGCATTAGAAACACTTAATTGCCTCATGATCTCAAGATATGCAATTCTATCAGGAATAATCTTTGGAAGCATATAAGGAGTACCTTCAAAACCATAAATTCTTAACAATGAAAAATTATTGCACACAAACCAATCCCCCCAATTGTGCTGAATTTTCTTATTTGGGTCAAACTGTTTGGGCCTAAGAAAGGTTTTAATCCTATTTGGCAATGCCATATCACAAGGAATATTAAATAGCTGATATAAGGGTTTCACAATCAACTCTTCAAACTTAACATAATGTGACTGGATGTATCTTGAATCTCGTTAGAAGTCCATAATTGTATTGGTTACTTCTCTCCATCTCTATTAACTGTGTTTAATCTCAATTCCTCGGGCCAAAGTCCTCTCTTGAATCCATAAAACAATATCATGTGCATCAACAAGGAATAATACTTAAATGTGGGTGTGCCATTATCCCTTAACTCAATGAAACCCTCATGTAACCTCTCTGCAATGAATGTTGCATAATCAAAGGGCCTAGGTTCATCCATTTGTATATCTGCTGCTAATACCATAGGTCCTATACTCATGGAATCTGGAACATCCACTCCTGCAACTTGCCCTCCAGATATATACGTATACTGAAGATAAGGCCTAAAAAATATATTCTAAAAGGTGGACCATCTTCCTTAGTTAAGGCACATTTCTCAATTTTGTGCATAGCCAATTTCCATCCCATATAAACTGCATCCATCAAATACTTCTGATACAGACTCAATAGAAAATTCTAATAAAATATCATCATTAGGATCTCTGATACATCTTTCCTTTGCCTTATAGTTTTTAACCAATATCTCAAGTAATTTCATATTAATAAATACATTTGGCACAACCAACCTACCAAGATTCATCGTCTAGAGGTTGTTGACTAGCACTTCCTTATTTCTCCTCAAGTAATGATATAGGAACAATTCATAACCACGCACCTTAGTCCAGATATATTTCACTCTACCATAGTCATCTTCCAATTGCTCTCGTTCTGGCTTATGTTGTTTCAATCTCCGTGATTTTGGACCAGGAGAATTCATCTGATCTATCAAACCTGATTCATCCTCCTTGGTAAATCCTTAGCTTCATCCTTCTATTTTTTAACAGAAACCTCAAAGCTTTTGGCTGGTTTCCTCTTTCCTATCGAACTAGATGCCTCCATTTTTGTACACTTCTTGCTCAGTCACCTAGCTCATACGATTTTAAATATGCAATTCGTGCAATCAATAAGGATGATTTATTTCAATCTTAGGCGATTCAAAATAAATGGCATGCCTTGTGTCAAGGATCCCATCACATTAATTTTATTTCCCTTTAGCTCTTCCTCAAAATTTGAGATCTTTATCGCTATAGGTCACAACTATATAAGATCAATGGGAGCGCTAAATTCTAGTTCTTTTCACATTTCATGCTTATCAGCATTGGTTTCACCGCTTTCCTCACCGGGTATCGATCAATCTCATTTTGCACTACGTTGCCCATATATGCTATGCCAATAGTAGTACACACACAAGGTTTTCGGCATGACTAATACCGACAGACACTATCGGGTATCAGTCAAATCAAAATCTAGTTGTGCCGGTAATATAAGCTATCCCGATGGCCCTTTTCCCAATTAACCATCAGTGTATTCTTATCTGACCAAGTCATCGGGGATTGGTTTGTCTCATCTTGACTTACCCCGATAGTATGTATCACATCGGTAGGGGTTCCGTCAATGTATCTCTTAGCGATTTATTTCCCTTTAGCTCTTCCTCAAAATTTGAAATCTTTATCGCTATAGGTCACAACTATATATGACCGATGGGAGCGCTAAAGTCTAGCTCTTTTCACATTTCATGCTTATCGGCATAAGTTTCACCCCTTTCCTCACCGGGTATCGGTCAATCTCATTTTACACTACGCCGCCCGTGTATGCTATGCCGATAGTATTACACATACAAGGTTTTTGGCATGACTAATACCAACAGACACCATCGGGTATCGGTCAAATGTAAATCTAGTTGTATCAGTAATAGAAGCTATCTCGATGGCCCTTTTCCCAATCAACCATCGGTGTCTCCTTATCCGACCAAGTCATCGGGGATCGGTTTATCTCATTTTGACTTACCTTGATAGTATGTATCACATCGGTAGGGCTTCCGTCATTGTATCTCTTAGCGATTTATTTCCCTTTAGCTCTTCCTCAAAATTTGAAATCTTTATCGCTATAGGTCACAACTATATATGACTAATGGGAGCGCTAAAGTCTAGCTCTTTTCACATTTCATGCTTATCGGCATAGGTTTCACCACTTTCCTCACCGGGCATCGGTCAATCTCATTTTGCACTACGCCGCCCATGTATGCTATATCGATAGTATTACATGCACAAGGTTTTCGCCATGATTAATACCGACAGACACCATTGGGTATCAGTCAAATCAAAATCTAGTTGTGCTGGTAATAGAAGCTATCCCGATGGCCCTTTTCCCAATCAACCATCCATGCCTTATCCGACCAAGTCATCGGGGATCGATCTGTCTCATCTTGACTTACCTCGATAGTATGTATCACATCGATAGGGCTTCCGTCGGTGTATCTCTTAGCGATTTATTTTTCTAAGGATATCGGCCAAAATCTTGCCAATAAGAGATATCGGCCAAAAGTCTTGTCGATAAGAGAAATCGGCCAAAGTGTATTTTGTGCTTTTTAAAAATTCAGTCTTGTTTGAATTGATGATAAACATACAGAAATTCTAAATTATTATGGTTTAGAAATACAATTATCATTGGCAACTATGTACCTTATTTTTATTGGGGCATAATGATAGTTCAAATAAACTATGTAATGGTACCTTGACTTTGAAAATAAATTCCTTTATTTGAGCCCATGCTTTGTACTTCTAAAAATATTGACAATAACATTTTGGATATATTGTTCCATATGTATATTCAACACATTGGGCCATCTTCCTTCATATCCCAAATCGATTACTTCTAATGATAACTATTTTTCCTTTTAATTTACTTGTCACAATTTGAGACTACTGTGCAACCATTATTTCTCTTTACAATTTATTCACTCAATGGATTAATGGATACTTAGTTATTGTTTGTTGATATTAGATGTTACTTAGGTATTTTAAGTCTTTCCCTTCTCCTTAGAATTCCATCTAATGGTCAAACACTAGCACTATTTTTCATGCTTGCAAATCACTATCCTTTAATATCTTGATGTATCTCTACCCTTTGGCATTCAAGTCTCTTGTGCTTCATGATGAAACGTCTCCTCTTTAGAATGAACATGCACATATATACACATACACATTAACATATTTACTTTGATTCATACATATTTACTTTGAATTTCTTTTACCAATGTTTTCATAGTTACTAGTGACACATTGTACCATTTTTAATAACTTTTGAGCTACTTGTCTAAATTTGAAACAAACTGAATGCATATCTTACTAATATACGTTAGAATATCCTTAGTTGTTATCTTTGACTAGATTCATTTGTAAATCTCTTTCCTGGTTCTAAGATTCTATATACCTCTTTTTTGGGTCAGTATTTATTTTGTCTCTTGACTTGTTAATGATGGATAAGCGATCAGTTTCAGAGATATTACAAGCTTGTCTATGAGAGGAGCATCATACCTTGATTCACTTGCTCAGGTGACTTTGCTCTCTCTCTCTCTCTCTCTCTCTCTCTCTCTCTCTCTCTCTCACACACACACACAACATATACAACCTTCACCTGTATATAAGAGTTGATTAGAGAAGGTATATGCACAGGTGATGAACATGTAGATTTTCCTAAGCACTACTGGGAGCTTACCCTACAATAAATGTACTATTGTGAAAATAATCACAAGTCCATTTGTTGTGAGGTCAAGCTTCAAGTAGTGCTTGGCCAAATCTGCATGTTTATCACATGCGCATATAAGAGTTGTGCATATACCTTCTCTGGTCAACTCTTATATGCACAGGTGAAGGCTGATCAACTCCAATCTCCTATTTGTATCTATATGTTATCAAAGCAGTTCCATTGAGAATCTTGTCTACTTGAGGCATTTGAATTGTTAAAGAAATTGTAGCATCAATCTATGTATTGATTGTTGTCTTGCAGAAATTGTCCATCAAATTTTATTTTGTTCAATCTGATCTTTATTCATTTGCAATTTTTTTGATATTTTGCAAATATTATTGGCATTCGAATTTTTATTAAATTTCTATTTTTTCCTTAGATTCCTCTCTTTATTTATTGGGTGTGTGATTAGAGGCTTCATTTAGCATACATTTTTTATTAGAGGCTTCTTTTAGAATACATCTTGGATAAGAGGCTCTTAATTCAAATACTTAATGCATTTTTTAGGGCTTGCTGAGTTCCTTTTCTTGTTTTAGTGCTAACACTTCTAGTGCCAAGACAACTTTGACTCTTCCTCTTACTCTTCTAGTGCCAAGAAAGACCACGCCTAACAATATGAACCCAGAACAAAATAAGGAGACAATTGCTAGATTGTGGTCTTAGTTCAAAAGAAAAGGTGATGGAAAATGTTATTGTCCCTACAAAAATTGTAAGGGCTTAAAGAATCGAAGATTTCTAATTACAACAGCTGAGAAACATTGTAGGCAACATGGTCACATTGAAGGGGGAAACGATTTTCGTCTATTGGTGAATGTGGATTGACAACAGGGGGAACATGGAGGTGTGAATATCAAAGCAGAAGGTAATGCTCCCATGGAAGAAGATGATCCTGCGACAGAGAACACAATTGAAGATGTTGGTATTGGCGTAACTGATCATGTGCCAAAGAACATGATTGAAGAAGATGGTACTGGTGCAACTGATCAAGATGATGAAGATGATGATACTAGCGCATCTAATCATGATGATGAAGATAACCTTGATATACCTATACTTGAAAAGGTATACGAGCCCCTGTACCAAGGCTCCCAAACAACTCTTCTCTCCGTTGTATTGTTGTTGGTGAACTTCAAGGTTGTGAATGGTTTATCAAATGTAACAATCTCACGTATGTTATGGTATGTCATTTTTGTCATCTTCTATGTTAGCGTATGATTAATATTCTTTATATTAACAATTTTTAATTTTTGTTATAGGTTGATAGGTGAGTGTTTGTTACCACCATCAAACATTCTACCTCGCTCATACCGAGTATTATCTGTCATTATGAAAGATATTGGAATGGAGTATCAAACAATACATGCATGTCCCAATGATCATATTGTATATCATAAACAACATAAATTTGCAATAGAATGCCCTGATTGTCACATTAGTAGATATCGATCAGATCAAACAACAAAAAGGGTAACTCACAAGGTTCTTTGGTACATTTCCATTATTCCATGTCTACAACAATTATTCAGGTGCACTAGCTTGGCACTATTTATGGATTACCATGCACGCAATAGAATTCAAGATGACATTATGCGAATGTCTACGGATGGTTTCGCATTTAAGGACAAAAGATACTTGGCCACTCTTTAAAGAAGAAACTTGTAATCTCAAGCTTTCATCGGCAGCAGATAGTGTCAATCCATTTGGAGAGATGAGATCAGTTTACTTGGTCTGGCCTATTTTTGTTATCAACAATAACATTCCTCCTTCGATGTCCGTAAACATGGAGAACATAATGTTGGCAATGATTGTACCAGGTATTTTTCATTTAATAGTCATATAAATTAGTTTATAAAAACCACATCAAAATGGTCATAATAATTATGTAATGTTTCTGTCCATTCGAATAGGTGAGTACCACATGAACGATATGAATGTATATATTGAGCCCCTTATTGACGAGTTGTTGGAGTTATGGAATGGGGTCACTATGTATGACATCTCTAGACCAATAGGATAAAGACAATTTCAATTCCATGCAATGCTTGTATGGACAATACATAATGCCCCTGGGCTAATGCATTTTTGCAATATGTAAGATTGTTAAGACATAATTTGGTATGTATGTTTAAGTTGCGCACGATAATTGTAAATATCAAAATTAAGATATTTCATCAAATTATACACGATCTTGTAGGTCTTCAGACGAAGTGAAAATTTGCATGTCCAGTTTGTGGTTCAAAGATAAAATCTCGTCATTCAAAAAGTTTGGGAAAGCAGGTGTTCGATGAGCATAGGCACTTTCTCCACAAAAATCATAAGTATCAAATTACTGAAAAACATCTTTTCAATGGAAAAGTAGAGACCACATCAAAGCCACGAAGAATGACACCTCACCTATGGAAGTTGGAATATAATAGAATAAATCGTCGAGGTAATGTCATTCCATCTGATGGTTTTTGTTTGAAATTTATATTTGGATATTGTCTTTTGTTTACTAATGATGTAATTGATGTTCGCGAAGCTCATCAAGGCATTGATGACCAACTTTCAAAAGAACTAAAAAGCTATCCTAAACAATTTAGTAGGTTTTCATACTACGAGCACCTCTCAATCGTACATTTGTTTGATGCTATGCATATTGGAAAGAATGTAACAGAGACACTATCAAAAATATTGGATGGAAGGCGTGACAAAGAAAAAATTGTCAAAATTTGTAATGATATTCATGAATCCAATCATGCATTGAAGTTTTTCATTAAATCAAATAGCAATGGAGATTGGATTAATATGAGTGCCCTTCCTTGGTTATTAACACAACAACAAAGTGATGTCATACAAAAAACTAATTTTCCCACAAGATTTGTTGCAAACATAAGCAGCCTCATATAAAAAAAGGTGATTTTAGGTCAGGGTTGAAAACCCATGATTGGCATACATTCGTCAAGGTAAGTCACGTTCTTCTCTATTTACAATATATTTGTAAGACTTCATGTACTTTTTATTATATTATTTTATAATATATTTGAAAGATCATTTTATAATTATTGCAATACATTCAACCTCTATCTCTCACACACCACTTCGACAACAGTGTCAAACAAGTTATATATGATATTGGGAAATACATGAGGTTAGAAGTGTTGTTTCTTAGATTTGTTGTATAGATATTATATTTGTCTTGGTTAATTTTTTCTATAATTTTTTGTATAGTCTCGTTTATATGTTTTTACGTGTTGAATCTCTTTTAGGTGGTTTTCGTCTAAAGAAATTGATAAAAAAATATATAAAACATTGAAAGAGAAAAAATCTTCAGCTTATATGTGAAATGCAAAAGTGTCTACCTTCAAATTTTTTCAATGCGCAAGAACATTATCTCATACATCAAGTTGAGGAGATTATATTGTGGACCTGTACCAACTAGGTCAATGTCGATGGTTGAGAGATATTTAAAATTTTTGAAGGGTTTGGTTCGACAAATAACACGTCTTGGGGGTTCTATGGTGGAGGGATATATGGTATACCAGACCATGGTGTACTTTGCAGCAAATATCCATGTAGATCGCATTTGGGATCCCAACTCCATTAACAAAATTGAAGGGGAGTACTTGATGGGAAAAGGTAAATTGAGAAAAATGAGAGGTAATTATAAGATGTTATTGTAGTTAATTAATGCTTATAAATCTTCAATATAAGTTGTTTCTAAGTGGTCTATTTATTATATACAGTTGCTCGTGAGTGAAATGCACTACATTTGTTTATTGTAAACAATCTTGATTGGATGACGGTATGGATTGAACGATCTCAACAAAATGGTCACTCATTAATATGGGAAGGTGTTGCTTCAATAGTTAAAAACGTTCATCGTAATGGAGATTCCAATGTTACATCAATGGTAATTGATCTAGTGTATGGTTTAAGAGGTAGAAAGGTACGTATAAGTTTATTTATCATGACCCATATGTTTAATATCAACTCACAGATCAATGTAAAATAATTTCGACATGTTTGAAAAATTGCACGTCAAGCAACACAAAACTATGTACTACCATGGCCATAAATTTCACATCAAAAAGTTGGATAACACAAAGAAAACATGTGATTCTGGGATAAGTGCAGTCTTTCAGGTCACTATTATTTCTTCTAAAAACTACTTACATCCTCGAGAGTCTAAAAATCAATACTATGACATCTTAGATGATATACTTGATTGTGACTTTAATTCTTTCAAATTAGTTCTATTCGTCATCAAATGGTACAGGCTACGACTGAATCAAAATGATCCTGAGAGAACTGTTATTGAACATGACAATGAATTTCCAATGATTACTACAATGTTGTTTAAGTCAGTTGGGGATGGGGCCTATGTTCTTCCAAGCCAATGTGAGAAGGTATTTTACTTTGACATTCCACATAAACCAGGTTGGTCATTTGTTGTTAGACACGATCCAAGAAGAAGACCGGTAAAATATAATCTGATGGAAGAAGAAGATACCGAAGAAGTAGAAGACGAAATAGATGATGATGATGATGATGATGATGATGGTGATGGTGATGGTGATGGTGATGGTGATGATGATGATGATGATGATGATGATGATGACGACGACAATGAGGATGATGATGACGATGATGGTCATGGTGACGATGATGATGATGATGATGATGATGAGATGGATGAAGAAGATGATCAATGACGTGATCAATAAAATGTATGAGGTATGATCAATGAAATGTATGAGGTATTGATTTGTTCATAGAAATTTGTTTGACTTATATGTTTTCATGATTAATTTATTTCGTGTTGAAGTCTAATGACATGCTATAATTAATTCATTTTGTTCAATTCTAATGATGACAACATAGGTAATTTATGATACACATGTTTGAAATATGTGTTATGATGCTCAATTGTTGGTACTAATTATTTATAATATATTTTTTGTGCATGATTCTCACCCTTTGTGGAAACAGGCTAAAGACTGCAGACATCGTCACCTCTTTTGTTGAGGATCTTGCATAGCTAGCACACATAGAGTAGAGGTAACTAATTTAAAAATATACAATGATTATGATGTATGCATATTGTTCATGTTGTGTTCTATGTAATTTGTAGGATACATATCATGTAAATTTTAACTAACCTAAGATAAATGATTTATAAATGCAAGATATTTAACCCCTTTGACGATGATCATACACAATGACATGGATGGACATGTATAAGTCAATACACCCTATAGAAACAATTTATTATTTGCTTGTTTTCTCTTTACCCTCAACATAAACTGTAGGCTGACTTCATCAACATTACCCTCATTTAGAAAAATATTTCACTCCTTCAAATGTATCTCTCATTTGATGGGCTGCATGTACCACCAAATAGGTATTTGTCAGATCTGTTGTTCTCGAGTGAGGGAAATGTGAGAATAGAAGACGAGAGTGGGACATGTAGTAAGTATACAATAGGTAGATCAACTAGAGGTCAAAAGATAAGAAAATTCAATAAACGCATGCAATTTTTCCTTGCTAAAGGGGGGTCATATTCTTATGATGATGAGACAAAAGGGGATATCAAGGTTCCCTTGAGGTACACACATCTTCAGAAAGAATGGGTACCGAAGGAATTATCTCCAATTTATATTGATTTTTGTGTTAACGAGAGGATATATCGCATAGCTCCATCGTCATTACATGGTTTGGGCCTATTTTCCATGGATGGCATAAAGATCAGTTGTAACAAAGTTGTTGAATTGATAAAGTACGTAGGACCTTGTTACAATTATAATAATTGGATGCGGATAGTTGAATATAAAAAAAGTATGCGTAGGTATGCACTGTCAACAAATTATCTACAATGGAAAGAAAATGATCAAAGTAAAAGACTTGCTATGTACATCGACGGAAGGCCAAAACCAATAGGGAACATTGCAGGTTTTATAAATAGTACGCGTCCTAGGTTAACTAATAAGCGACCCAATTGCATTTTTGAGGCACCTGGGAGAAATCATGTTTTTGTATGTGCGATAAAACCAATAATTGCAGGGGAAGAGCTGCTAATAGATTACATTGTGAATATTTTAGAGCATGCAAAACATCATGGTGACGGAGCGGAGCATGATCTTAGTGTTCAGCATGTGGAGGTTGGGGCTAAACAAAATGTGATTGTAGATGATGTGGCACTGTCAGGTAAAGAAAAATCCATGTTATCTTCTTTTGATTAATAAAATACTTTTAACACTTTTAACATTAATAAAATTTGTTGTGAATTTAACCCATTTAATTGTTATTGCAACAGACCCCCCTTTGGTGCAGCAGCCTCTTGCTCCAAAAAAGACGAGGAGCCATCATATCATAAGATCATAACCATAGGAGGAGGAGCATGTCGAAGATATTGATGTTCCCATTACCATTTACCTTAAAAAATTGAAGAAAAAACTAAAAAAGAAATGATTGTTATAAACCTTGTTTGATAATGCAAGAACGTTGTCTTAATGAATGTTTTGATGAATTATTGATGAATGTTGCATATTAATGAATTTTATGTCATGTTAATGAATGTTATGTAATCATAATGATTGATGTCTTAATGAATTATCGATGAATGTTGCGTATTAATGAATTTTATTTCATGTTAATGAATGTTATGTGATTATAATGATAGAATGTTATAGTTCGCAAATGGATGAATGAATGAAAGATTTAATTAGATGTTAATGGGGAATTTACAGTCATTATAGGGGGAGGGGCCAAATGAGCTTCCACTTTCACGTGGTTGGCTTTGTTAAGTAGAGAATATTAAAGTATTGTCGAAACCAAGTGATACTCAAACTAAACCAATCAACACTTGCCCATTTAGTTTTCAAAGTTGGAGTTGTTCATTTTGTCATCATGTTGGAGATTATATACAATGCCTTGAGGACTTGTAATCAAACCAACTAGGAGACATAAAATTTTCTAATGTGTCTCAGCTAGACATGCTCATATTCTCTTATTGTTGATGATGTTGAAGATGAGGTTGGAGATCGTAGCCGTGAAGAAATAAAGGCAAGTAAAAAGAAAACGTATTCATCCTCGATATAGTTGACTATCCTCATTTCTATATAGTATTTGTATTGTCCATTGTGAATGACATCAAACCTTTTGTGTTGCACTTGTGAATGTAGGTGACCAAATTGTTGCGCTTGTTAAAGAATTGAATGCATCAGCCAACCATGAAATTATTCCTAGCTCTCAAGAAGCATATTTCAGAGGCAAAAATGAGGCCCGTTGGTAGTGATTAGGGAGTTAAAAATTGTGCTCTTTCTTTCAATGCATGTGGTACGTTTATAGTTGTAAAAATTGAGTAAATATATAGTTGTAAAATTGATTTGTACAAATTGAATTTGGAGCAGGTATGAACTAGCTTCTGGTGAGAGTTATTTCTGATAAGGTTACCTTGGGTGACATCTTTCATCATATTTAATTACTGTGGGGGAAGTTGTCTGTTTGGATGTCTTCAAGATGATTTGCCATGCAAAGAAAATATGTGATGATTCTTGTAGTTTCTGATGTTCCACACTAATCTATTTTTTCATTACAACAATGCCCCAAATTGTTTGTTACTTTGAGGATTTCCAAGTTCTGAGTTTGTTTGAAATAGTAAACACACCCCAGTGATCTTAATTCTGACTCAAATATTGTGAAGAGAAAAGAGTGGAAAGAGTAGTCGAACCTACTCGGCATTCACGATGATAAAGTAGCGTTAGAACTGAAACTAAGGTCGACTGACAGATAATGTACATTGGATGCCAAGTAGTCACAAGTGGGGTGAACAATTGTTCGGAATTAGTACAAGTTTGAGTGACTGGATTAACATAAACCAAGTGATAGTTCAGATTCAAAATTATGATTTAAATTGCTGTGCATACAAGGTAATTCAAGAAACACTTGCATTTTATTTACATTAATCTAATTCCCAACTTCATTGGTAGTTCTCTAAAGAATGAAAGTTTTGTTACAGAGAAAAAGGATTTGGTGTTAGAGAAAACATAGGAATTATTGGAAGACTTATATTTATAAGAATATAATATATTTATTATTAGTTAGTTTAGTTAATGAACATATATAAATTAATACTATCCAAATTTTATATATATATATATATATATATATATATATATATATTACATTTATGCCACTATCGTTCCCCCATCTTCCCCAAAATTTTGTCCATTCTCAACCCATCCCAAAACATGTTCCTATGCCCCCTTATTACCTCATTCCAAAATCCCTAGAACATAGAATTTTATCCATGCTATGCTACTTAATTTTCATCAAAATAACAGTGGGATTATTTGAGGTAAAACTCAAGTGCGCATTCAAATGTGGAGGATGATATAAACATTCATAAACAAAAGTAAATCATCACCATATAGACAAATTTATTTATCTTGGAAACCTCAAGGCAAAGAAACTAATTGGAAGTGGTAAATACAAATCTTATGAGCTTCCTTGGAATGTAGAATAAACTGTGAAAAACTCACCCCATGTGTTTCCAACTTTCTTAGTTCTCTCTAGCATTTACTGATTTCAACCATACAAGTTGTGTACAATAATCATGGGGGGATATTACAGATTTTGAACTTCGAAAGGAGGTAACTCACATTGTGAGAACGTAATATTAGATTGTTCTCCCAAGACTTCATTGATCCAATCTGACATTGGAATGTCCTCAAATTTTTATTTACTATTTTGTGGTGGAATGGATGGCTATTTCTTAGATTTATATTGTTTGATTTAATATGGTACCATCATTGATAATAAGAGTATAACAATAGAACAGGGGTATCAGATATCCCAATATTATGTAATGGTTTAATATAGCACCATTGTTGATATAAAACCGATCTAAAATGGTTGAAGTGAAGACCAATTTTATTGTACAGCTAGATATTTCACACTGATAGAAATAAATGTTTCTTTACATTTGACTTTAAGGTTCTTATGGATTTGTTTTTGAATTTGTACATATTTTGATGTCAGCTGGAATTTTACGATTTACCTCCAAAGGCAGCTTTTGAAGAAGTTGGATTTACGAGTCTTCCCTCTTCTGAAAGAAAAAAGATTAGGGCAAGACAACGAAAATTAGAAGCTTGAGCTAAGGTATGTGGATAGCTTTCCCAAACATGTTACAATTTCTTTTAAGCTTACCATGCAAGTTCTTAGATATTGAATGTTCTTTCTTTGTTTGTTTTTTAGGAAGCTGAGGAAAAATCTAATGCATGGGAAGCAGCTAATATGGCAGCAACAAGAAGGGGTTAGTGAGGTTCACAACAACCAAAGGTTGTTGATCTTACCCTCAAGGTTCTATGTGGTTTTATGTAATTGTTGCTTAATAGTGGTTATGAAGATTGTATTCTAATTTGACTTTTACCTCTAGGAGGCTATTATGTACATAATTTTGATAGATATAAACGATAAAGAAAAATAAGATGAATTAATTCTGACAAATTGTAAATGTAGAAGATGGTATTGACAATTTTAAGTGGCTCCTTTAGCCTCACTTCAAAATATTTCGAAATTGAAATGAAGACTAATATAAAGGAATTATTTCCCTTGTATGAGTATCCATATCAAAACATATTCATTTGTGATAATTTATTCTATATTTTGCAAATTAATGTCATAATTGGCCAGGACTTATTCTTAGAAGAAAAGAAATTGAGGAAATTGGGTACTGGAGATGTTTAATGAATTTTGAAGTTGAGTGAGGTTTTTAAGCTCTTCAATCTGATGTGATCAAAAAGTTCTTAGATGGGTATGAACTTCAGCAAGAGAAATGAAACTAGTAGATGTGTTGATGATGGAACACTTTTCTACCTTGTGTTTATTTTGAAGTTATGCTTGGAAAGAATGCTTGGGATAAAATCATAAATCAACATCTGTAAAGTAGTACAAATTTATAAAGATTATAATTTGAGTTACATAAATTGATAGTTGATACACAATAACACCTAGTCTCACAAAAATCTAACATTTGTATTGATCAAGAATCCTAATAGCCTAAGAAACAGTCTTAGAATCTTTATTTTTCATGTTGGTAACATGGAATGCTACTCTTTTTTCATATCCTTATTGTTTGTTTTAATTGTTCGTAAGTTTATATGTTCATTGGCAAGCATTATTAGCTATAGATGAAGTGATGAAATTATTCATTCAAAATGAAATATTTTTTTCCCAAAACATGAGGTAATTAAGGAAATTTGTCAAATTTGTTGAATAACATTTATATTTAATTATATGATATGATAGTTATTTGATATGGCATCTCATAATTGCATACCAATTTTTTTTTTAACATAAATTGTTGTGGTTGAAAGTTCGACTCTCACAGGACATTGGACCTCTTGGGATACACTTGAGTGTTCCAATGTGTCCCCGGGGGTCAAAGAGTGTCCTAAGGGGTCCTAGTACACCTTCTCACCCGTTAGGACCCCTATGAAGTCCCTTTTTGACCCACGGGGACACATTGGAACACTCATGTGTGTCCCAAGGGGTCCTACGACCCCTT
>MU223727.1:1722326-1742270 GCA_018584345.1 Thuja plicata | reverse complement strand
ACCATAAACTTGTAATCATAGAATCACGAATCATGATCATATCATCATAGCATCATATACTTCAAGTTCAACATCAAAGATTCAAAACATTAAAATGTCAAATGATAAATCATAACATCAAGTTCAAGTATCATTGTTTCAAGTTCAACTAATGGATTAATAGTTTATTGATATTCTTCTTCTTCATCATCATCATCTTCTATATGGAGCCTAATTAGACTTGAAGGTTAGTTTTTCCCTACTTTTATTGGCACAGTTTCCACCCCAAATTATTAAATGGGGGTTTGGGGGCAAAGCCCCCAAGACAGGGTCAAGGGGCAGCGCCCCTTGCAGGGTCCAGGGGCAGCGGTATTCAGTTGCAAGGGATTGTTGGTTGTAATCGGTTTGATTTGCTAGATAATATATCAGACTCTTTGTTTGGTGGACACAGCACAAGTTTGGGTGAACCACGTTAAAATTGTCTTTTGTTGTTATCATTTATGTGTCTTTCATTCATATGTTTAATCTTCATTTGCATATAATTGGTAATTTCTGCATGTAATTCCTAATAGTGGATGTCAAAAATCACTTAAATTTTGCATCAAAATTGAACTGGGTGTCCAAAACTGTTGTAGGCCCACCTTGGTTCGAACTTGGTTCGTCCAAGTTTGCCCAAGTCCACCCAGGTCCGAACTGGTGGTGGCCTGGTTCAAACCAGCCCCCTTTGGGCCGGACCAGGACCACGGACCAATTCGTACCCAGGCTGGTTCGGGGGGCTAGGGGGGCGAACTGGGTAACTTAGCAATTAATTAAAATGTTTCTACAATAAAACTTGTTTTGCTTGCTATCCTTGTTATTATCAAGAGGGTAAACAACTAAGAAAAACTTTGCAACAGGATTTGAAGAATTTCCATTGCAGACTAGAATGTAGTTATTAGATGCAAACACGACATACATACTAAATTTGTTGAGTCATTATGAATTCATAGGAAAATTATAACAAACAACAAAGGTTCTTTTGAGAAGTTCACCGGGTTATTTTGTTACACTCCATGTTATTTGTAAGAAATTTATCATGTCCTTGAAATATCTTATTATTACCGTTGTGCATTTTTCATCAAAGTGTAGTGTAAATTGTAAGTTAAAATATCTCAGGTATACATCCAGAAGAAAAATATCTAAACACACAATATGCTCAAAAAACAGATCAACTATCAATTTTTATTATTCAAATCAGCAATTTGAGTACAATTGAGGGAAAACGATGCACCTTTGGCTACAAATGAAGATCTGTGTTGCGAAGCATGGATGAAAATTGATGGATTGAAGAGAGCTTGAAATGTGAACGATTGATAGTTGATAGAGCCTAAAATTATCTGTGTTCCTTCTCCAAGCTTGATGATCAAAATACCATAGTAGTAGCAATGTCATTAATATAAGAATGTCATGGCTTCTATCTAATATAATGATCGCATCCGTAGTGATCTGCAAGTTATCCAACTCATGATCTAAATATATATATTATTGATGAGGTACTAATGATGTAACCTCATTAACGTTGAATGCAATAGTGGATTCCACAGCCTAAAGGATCTATTATCACTATACAAACAAGGAATTCTCAGATTGCAACCAAGAGCTCACAGTGCGTACCACCGAACAAATGAAATGATGTTGTATATTAGGATCACAACGCTATCGATATGCAATGAAAGTATATCGTTGAGGGACTAAATGTGAATGTCAAAACATGATGAATGTGAATATCAAATGATATCACAAAGTATATGAAATTTGTATCCACCAATTTGGTCTCTATCAAGAGACTTAACCAAATTGAAATGAGTAGCCTAGGGAGTGTCTTGCAACTCCAGAAGTCAATTCCGAATTGGAATTACAAACAATGAAAGAGATAATCAATAATGAATAATTGCTCCAAAAGGCAGATATATGTATGAGGTTGATCACCTCCAAAGCCAAGCAAGTTGGCCTAGTATAAAATTGGCGTGAAGATTAGAATTGAATTTAGGTTTGCACTAAGAGTGTCGCCAAAGACACGCCACAGAAAAGGGTCCCCTAGCATTTTCCTTAATAGCTCATGGGGACAATGATAATCTACAAGGCACAAATAGAAGTAGGTCTCGATTAGAAAGGGACGTGATAGTCTCACCTTCCTAGAATTGCTTGGCCACAAGAAGGTAAAGATTAGGGTGCTCCAAAACTCTCCAAATTAGCATCCTCTACTGGTAAGTCCTTCCATTTGACACGATACTCATTTACCATGCAGGAACTTAGCTTTCTATCCCTAAAATCTACGATCTCGGTTGGTTCCGTGGAGGGCTTGCCCTCATCATCAACTGGTGGAAGCTCCTATGAAATTGTAACTCACTACCCAAGAGCCTTCTTAAGGCAAAAGACATGAAACACATCTTGTATCCTACTGTTCTCTAGAAGCTCCAACTCATACACCACCTTACATTTCCGCCTAATCAATTTTTAAGGGCCATAGAAGCAGGGTTTAAGCTTCTTTGTGCCACTTATATTCAAAGATGACTACTTGTAAGCTTTTCAGCCAAGATAGACTAAATCTTCCGGCTTAAAACTACGCTCAATTTGATATTCTTCTACATACATCTTTTGTTGATTCTGGGCCTGCTGCAAATTATCCTTGAGGGATCTAAGGATATCTTGACTCTCCCGAGGATAATCCTTCACCTTAGGTGCCCTACCATCTCCCAATACCAAACCCACAAATGAAGCAGCCTCATAGAAATACAGTGTCGTGTAGGGCAACGTCCCAATCAAAATGTGGTAGGTGGTTTTGTATCAATATTCACCTAGATGTAGCCAACATATTCATGTCTTTTGTTGTGCTACCACTTAGTTCCACAAATTTCCCTCTACCCACTTATTCACGATCTCGATTTGTCAATCAGTCAAAGGGTAATAATTGGTACTTGGCGTTAGCTTGATGCTTTTCATTCTGAAAAAGATCCATCCAAAAAATGAAGAAGAATCTATTATCTCTACCACTATCAATATTCTTCAGAAGCTCATGTAGCCTGAAAATATCTTGAAATAACAACTTTGTAACCTACAATGCTCTAAACTTTGTTGGAATGGCGAAGAAGTGAGCATACTTGGTCAAACGGTTACCCCCACATAAATGCAATCCTTGCCCTATACCTTGGGAAGTCCTGTGATGAAACACATCGAGATGCTTTCCCATTTCTAATCTGGAATGGGTAAGGGTTATAGCAATCTTGTCCAAAATGTATGTTATGATTTGTTTTGTTGGCAACTAGCGCACTCCCTAATGAATCTTAGCGCATCATCCTTGAGGCCCTTCCATGAAAACATTTTATGAATAAGTCTATGTCTTGAAGTATCTAGGATTCCCCTCCAATGGTGACTCATGTATCATCCTCGAAATCTTTTCCTTGGGCTTTGATTCCAAAACCATGAAGTATTTGTTCTTGTAGTACATGACACCATCCACCACCTCTGTGGAAAAGGAAATTAATAAATTTGATCCAATTTATCATTATTGATTAGTTAACATAATCGTTATTCATATTCTTCAACACGGAAAAAAATCCACTAATTGTTCTATGTCAAGCAATACGCAAATTAACTCCCAAATTGATAGTAAATTCAAAATGTCTAAGTGGATCCACTTATCAAGTTCCCATGGAAATAAAAGATAAAGACACCATCCATCGCATTCTATCTATCATCGTGAATTTGGCAATCCATCAACTAGCAAGCAATGGTATTCTTGGAGTACTCAACCAAAAAATGTGGCTTCTAATCAATCAAGACCTAGGACAAAGAGCATATGGAAGGCATCCAATATAAAGCATCCACGGCCACATTCTTCTTCCCCCTCACATACTCAATATCAAATTTATATGCCTGAATCTTTCTCACCCACTTTTGCTACCTCTTGTTCAATTTCTTCTACTCCAAAAAGTACCAAAGACTGTTGTGGTCGGTCCTAACCATGAACTTCCCCCAACAAGTAACATCTGAACTTAGCCAACACGTGTCAAGAAGCTCCTAAACTGCCTTCTCAATTTCATCATTAAACTTATTGGTATGCTTGTAAGGAGTCGTGATGACTAGTTTGGCTCTCTCCTCTAGCTCTGTCATGTGCTCAAAGCCTCTATCCGATGGCACCCCTAGGGAAATGCCACTGGAAACCATATTGTAACTACCCAAGTATCAGTAGCATCAGTATGTTGGTTGTCCAAATGTTTTGAAGAAACCACACATTATACCTCGCATACCACATCATCATGCCTAAAAATCACCTCCATTCTCTAGGCCAAAACTACTCTAGGCCCTCCTTTAGACATTCCTCGCAATACCACCTTCCCATTAACCTTGAATGTGAACTTCGAACACTTTAACCTTTGGGTGTAATTCTCAACAGTCTACATCCACTAAATTCAAAAAATGACATCTGTATCATCCAATAGTTCCCCATTTTAATGTTCATCTATGACACCAAATGATTGCATGGTAGGAGCTAGGTTATTTCCATCTTTACATATAATCCCTCTTGTTCTACTATATGCTATCCTCTCTTGGCCACTACAAAGGCATTGGTGAAATTGAGAGTTGCCCCACCGTCAAGCATGATGATGACCTGTTGTACTTGTAGAGTGTCATGAACCCAAAATACGTTGCAACATGGTGTGCCAAATAGTGTAGCAATGATACCTCTGTTCCTTATTATTGTGGCTATCTTCTCTACATGTGATAGCTCCTTAGATTCCTTAGTTTTCTCCTCACTATCTGAAATAACCTCATTATAATGAATCTTCCCTTTGCCAAGGCATCTATGATCGATCTCCCATGGTTCCTTGCAGTTGAAGAAAATTTTCCTTCTCCTTAGATCTTGCCTGGTCGAATAATCCATCGATGTCTTCTTGGGCCAATCCTTATGAAATGGTTTCTTACCTTTCTCTTGTATAATGGGCACCCTAAGAAGAGTTTAATTCTTGGAGGTAAGAGTGGCTATATTATGAATTGTTGTCACGAGTGTGCTAGGGCTAAGGGCCTTGACCAAACCCCTCAAAGAATCCACCACACCGTCCATGAAAAGAGCTAGTAATCTCCTCTTCGATGTGTATACATCCAAGCTTGTGTTATTGATCTTTCAGATCCATTGAAGAAGGGGAGGCTTAACTTGCCAAACATTTTCCTCCAATCATTGTTATAGTCCCTATTACCCCTAGCGGGTGAGTGTCTCATCCCCAGGTCCATGTAGTCCTTAAGGTACATGACTGGTTGCAATACTCCATCAAGCCAATCCTGCTTGAATGGTTCTTGCAACTCTACCAATGAGGGGGCATGATTTTGTTGTTGTGTGGTCCTCTGAAGGAAGGTAGGCAACATTGGTCTCAAATTGGTGGATCAATGAGTGTGAGTCCTCCCATTGACTGAATTATCATCATATTCATTGTTCTCTCCATTGGCGCTATTGACTCTTATTTCTACAAAGTGATTAAGAATCTCATTTATCCTTTACCTCTTGCCAATTTGCCCAAGATAGTTAAAATATATGGCTGAGAATCTCCCATTCTATCTAGAGAGCGGCGTCTTCTTCCATAATAGACTATATAGCCTTGTCTTTCTCTACTCATCAACCTCAACCCAATAGGCTAGCAGGGTCAAGGCTTTGATACCAATAAAATATCCCAAGTATGCATTCACAAAAATAATGTGCAAGGACAAAATATGCTCATAAAACAACTAACAATATTCATAATTAAATCATCATATCAGGTATAATTGAGGGCAAATGATGCACCTTTGTCTACAAACAAAGATTTGCATTGGGAAGCATGGATGAACAATAGTGGATTGAAGAGAGCTTGAAATGTGAACCACAAATTGTTGATGGGATCTGAATTCATCGTTCTTCGTTCTTTGATCTTGATAATCAAAGTACCACAGTATTAGCAATGTCATTTCTATATGCACATTGTAACTTATGTCTAATAGAATGATCCCAACCCTAGCAATCTACAAGTTATGTAGCCTATAATATGAATATATATATCGATGAGGTACTAATGATGCTGCCTCATGGACCTACAACCAACATAGAAAATTGAATGTTCAATGCAATAGTGAATGTCGTTGCTGAAAGGATGTATTAGCGTTGTCCAAACAAGGAATGTATTGATCGCAACTAAGAGGTCACAATCTGTACCGCCAATAGATGCAATGACACTATATATGAGGATCACAACACTATAGTATGCCCAAGGTGGATTCTTTTGGCCACTTTCATTCATTTAAATCATAAAGTCACTTTAAAAAATATTTAAATGACAATAGAATAATATTCCTCAGCCTTCAGAAAACACGAAATTGAAGAATTTGAATTTTGAAGTTGATGAAAGGTTAAGACTAAGACCAGTTTCCCAAAATAGCATTTACTTTAAATACTAATATGTTAAAAGTAGTCAAAATCATCCAAACCCTAAAACTAAAGATATTGCTCTCTAAAGCTAAGGGGAACTATGACTCTGACCTATCATATTTAGTACTTACTAAAAATAGTAATATGCTAAACATAGAAATGTCCCCAAAAGTCTTGAACTAGAGATGTCGCTCATTGAGCTGAGAGGATGCTAAAGATATGACCAACAACTAAAAATAGTAAATTTTGGAAAAGTTGTATGAAGTCACTCCAAAACGTGTCATTCATCTCCATTAAGCAATCTCAACACACTTGCGACATCAAAATACCCTCTAATCCTGCAGACACCAACACAGAAGACCAACATTAACTACACTACAAGAGAACCAAAATCTGGGGATATTACAATCCACCCTTCCCAAATATTCTGTGTCCTTAAGAAATGCCACAACAACTCCACAATCATCAAACAGATTATGAATGTAACTAACAATAACCCTAAGGTCGAAAGTCAGCCTAGGACATCTGTAATACCATATTCTAAAACATTGTCTGACAAGGTACCAGTTATGCATTGCATACACATCCCTAAATTTTATTTGACAAAATTTGGGTCCCCTTCCTTTCTGTTTCCCTTTTCTTGTTTGTCTGTTTTGCATTGTTTTGTTTTGTCCTTCATGATCTCGAATTTCAAAGTATTCAATTGTTTTCTTTGTTTCCTTTTAGATTTCAGAACCTGAAGGTGTCTTTTGCTTTGAGTGCTTTCCTTCAAGATTTTAGACTTCGAAATGCTAGGGTACCTAGGAGTATTTTGTTCCTGTGATTCTCGTAATTGAAAGTCGTATGTTTCTTCCATGCACGTTGGGATTTCAAACAGTCGGTAGCTTAAACTACACTTAATGCACCCAAAAGGTGGCTTATAATATCTCAAAAGAGCACATTTTGCAATTAACTTGCATTTAAATGACCTTCCAAAGACCCCAAGTGAACAAACTTTCCCTTGCCCTCACAAAAAGATTGATCGATAGATTCAAGCCTATCCATCCATGGATTTCCCTACAACGTGTGCCCTCTCTCCTTGTTTGTGTGTTCAAAGGTAGGGTTTTGTCTTTCCTTTGATGCGTTTTGTTGTTTATCTTGTTGTTCTTCATTCTTTCTTTTGAAGATTAGTTTCTGTACTCTTCTTAGGTTGGCAATAAGTTGATCTCTCTGTGAGATTCAACAGTTAGTTCACCTAAAATCAATCTTTTGGCTTTAGAATAGCAGTGTGCAACTTTCAAATCGATAATGTACCTATGAAATCTTGATAATTCATTGAATTTTAGAGTTTTTTGTGATGCAGTTTGTGCCTTAGGTCATACGAATCATAAGGATTTGCATTTAAATCTCATAACTTTGAAGTTTAAAACTTTGGAGAATTCATGAACCCTAACCTCAAGCCTTGTTCAATTTCTAAATGTCTAAGTCTTCAAGTTCATCATGAAGATTTAAACTCTGAAGTTGTGCTCTACCTGTCAATTTAAACAAACCTTCAAAATATTGTGTTATGGGATCCCTCTTTGTTCAAACACTTTAATAACCATATATACCCTGAGTAGATCATATCCCTCAAGAAATACAATCCATTGAATTGATCCTTACAATGGCCAACCACTACAACTAGACCACCAGACAATGCACAGATGACAAAGGCAATGTGGTAGTCGACTTATGTATGAAAATGGTGGCAATGACAATTATGATCCCTTAGTTTGATGAGGTGATAATGACTAGAGAGGACGAGGTTGTGAAACAATACTTGACCTAGGAAGGAAAGAGCAAGGAATATTTGAACAAAAACTAGTTAAAGCATCCCAAGAAGTTTGGAAATAAGATAGCAGACATTATACATTGCATTGACTTCAAATATGTTGTGCAAGATATGGTGATTATGTTGAACAAAGCATTTGGGAAGGATGAGTCTAGGCATTACAATGCATGGATTTACTACTACATCTATGCTATCCTCAAACAAGGAAATTACTTTGATCTAGCGTAGTTGATATTAGATTAGTTGCATGAACAGATATGTCAAGTACGAGCTACCAAAAATTTCTACATGACTTCATATGTTGTATGGTTGATTTCTCGTGAGAAGGTACATCATTCGAGACTAGATAAAAAGTAAAGATACAAAAAATTTCTACATGACTTCATATGTTGTATGGTTGATTTCTCGTGAGAAGGTACATTATTCAGGACTAGATAAAAAGTAAAGAATGGGAGAATCCCTTCGAATGGAAACAACCTGGGAGTATTATTATCAATTACATATCAAGCAAGTGGACACCCATTTCAAGAGAGTGAATGATGCATTCATCTATCCACTGATTAATAGGTTGACTAGGGATGTAGGTTACAGAATAACAAAGTACGCTATGGCTTCAATGGATACTTAGGGAACATAGTTCATTCAAAACCCAAGATCCACCTACATCAAGCTCAATGGATTTCACAACAACTCCTTCCTTCTTCCTAGGCATTCTAGTGACAGGATAATTATTTTGGAATTTTCCAATCCAATAATCAAGCTCCAGGCCTTTATGAACAAAAAACACAAACCAGGTTTTGGTTTCCCTTTCTCTTTGGGATACTATAAATGTGAAAATCTATATGTGGCAAAGGATGACACCTTTGATCTTGAAGCCCTCAACATCAAGCCATACGAGTCTAAGAGGGAACCGTATGACCTGAAAGGCAAGATCAAAGCTCTTATGCTTAGTTTGTATCCTGACCATAAGTTAACATTCGAAGACTTTTGGGCGGGAATGCATGACATTTTTGAAAAAACAAAACAAAGATATCATAGGTTAACTACATTCCAAATGAAGGCATATGGCTATGGACAGATATTTTCTCAAGCTTCACCAATGATGGAGAATTTAAATATTAGATATTTTGCCAAGCTTATCCGATGGTGGAGAAATTCTACATCCTTTATATGAGGAACACAAAGTTTCTCAGAGACCCCTCTCCCTAATAAGTTGGTCACAAAAGGAAGAGACTAAAATTGAGACTATAATAGTGGAGTATATTCACGGGAGCCATCATAGTTTGAAGACTCTTGAGACTTTCCATGGACTCGCCAAGACTTGCGAGTCTCATGGCTTGCCAAGTCGACTTGTCACGGACTCGCGAGCCGAATTCTGGAGAGACCAATTCAAAGACATGAAATTTTTTAGGAAGGACTCTTAAGCTTTTAGGAAACACCAAAATTAGACAAAACCCTATTTTTTGTTTTTTCTTTGTAGAGTCATAGCTGAATTTTTTGTCGAGTCCAAAGATAAAGGCCATGCCAAGCCTATGTTTCTAAACTCTGGGTGTCATCAATGGTTGAATCTCAGGTTTCCCAAGGATACATGGAATCTAAGGAATAAGTAGAAGGTCATTTATAACCCTCAATCAAAATCCACATAGGAATTCCACAAAAAGAAGGATAAGAGTGGCAAGAAGGGATGAATAACCAGGAAATATGCTCCCAAGGACCCACCAAAAATAGTTTTCCTAATGAGGATTTGGACAAGAAAATGGTAGAGTGCAAATTTGTAAACATATTTGTTGATCGGGGTGTCACCACAGGACTGTCAACGCAACCACAAGCAGCAGTTGTACCTCCTAGGGCAGCAATAGGTATCACTCCCAGAGAAGGGACATCAAAGCCATAACAAGGAATACCTTCTAAAACAACAACCTCTTCCTCTCAACCACCATTGGAATCATCTAAGCCAATGCTTATTGATGATGATACTTCAAACATTGTTTTTGGCGATGATGATGGTCTCTTAGCTCATGTTGTTAGAGTCAATAGACCTGGATCTCAAGGCACAACAAGGTCTTCAGAGCCTAAGGTTCCAACCATGGAAGAACAAGTGCCCACTCAAGATATCGCTATAGCACCAACTCAAGCAGAAGGAATAGACACCCATGATCCCACCTTTCCATTGGAAGAACAAGCTTTGATATAGGAGGGGATATGGAAATAGATATTAACAACCCAAGCTAGAACTTGACTCCAAAAGATCCATTGAGCCAAGTCACAATTCATTCCTCTTTCAATAGAAGTTAAGTGGAAATGCCCAATTCGTGTTGAGTGATTCAAAAGGCTCATCAATAGTACCAAAACAAGTGACCTCCTGAAATAAAACTCTCGAAAGAATAGGAATAAAATTCTGCAGCAATTCTGTAAACTCCAAAAGAAACTGCTCTCCAAAAGAACATTCATGTCCATTATCCTCAACTACTAAACTTCAAACCCAAGTGATCCCAGGGTTCAAAATCAATATCATAAAGGAGCCACCATGTTGATGTTGTGTCACTCTCACGACAACATAAAACGTTTCCTTTGGTGGCATCCTAGTTATATTTTTCCTCAGTACATCCGCTCAGCCCAAAACCATAATCCTTAGTATAACTCCTCATGAAGTCCCAAACAAGAAACAAATCTATCACAGGCAAAGTACTAGTAAAGATATTTGTATAATTAACCATGAAATCAGCTAAACAAGTAGAGCATATGTGATCAACAATTGGAATCATACCACCAACACATAATCTCCAAGTGTCAAGGTGGGAAACTCGAGCAAACCAACAAACCCAACTCACTGCAATCAACCAAATATTATCTGGAAGCATGCATAATAACATCATGAAGTGACTATAATGACCCAAACAATCCCAAGTTGAAGTGGAGAATAACAAAACTATACCTAGAGGATCTCCCACAATTGGTTGCACTAAAGTCTACAAGTGCTCAAAATCAACCTTCCCCAAGGCTAAGATCAACATAAACAATGTGAAATAGTTAGAACAATAGTAAACAATTTAAAATTTTACTAGATACATAGAAATCATGAATATACGAGTTTCTAAAAAGTCATCTGCTATGATCAAATCTCCTCTACCATCAATTAGGACTTAACAAACTATCCAACTAATTTGCAAATCAATGTGTAAGCTCGTGGACTAACTCCAAAGATAAATTGTCAAATATTACAACACACCTTCATAGGGTGAACTCTAGGAGTTTGGAAGGTCTGAAATAAAAAAATAACAATTTTTGTACATGATTGAAAGCAATGAAGTACAATATGATTTAAGTACTCTACAAAGAGGACAACAATAAGGCCAATAAAATCTACATGTATAAGCATGGGAATCGAGTGTTTCAAAGCTCGCAAAAACATACAAGTGGCTCGAAATCACCTTCAAGCAATCTCCAAATGAAAAACCATTACTTCTTTGACAAAACAATTTCGTATAGACTCCTCTGACAAGAAGCAAACCAATAAAGTGAAGTGATTGATCTAGAAACAAACAACAAGCTCCAAACTGGAAAACTAATGTATTATTTGCAAAGGAATACTCCCAAGATTGTCCATACTATGAATTTTCCAATATTTTCTTAAAATCTCTCTCCAATACATTTGTAAATAAACAAATAAAATTGAAAGAAGTTTGCTAAGAAATAGATTAGCACTATCAATTCTTAAATTTAGATCAACATCCCTCCAAAAATCACTCCAACTATCCCCAATAAGTTTCATCATTTCTTGTTGAAAATCCCAAGCATGGAAACCCAACCAAGAATGGTTTCCAGCATTCCTAGAAAGGTGCACGACATTAAGTGTCATTCAAATTAAAAATACACATCATGAAAATGTGTGCCTTCTTTGTTAGTCCCTTGTAGCCTAGCCGTGAAAGCATTTACCTGATTGAAGTTTAAGGAGCAATTGCTCTCTTCAAGATCAATCCCTAACAAATATTAGTATGATATATAACATAACTGAATCCAAAGGATGGATTGTCAAATATGTAGATTTTATATTTATTTCCTTTCTCCAAATCCTCATAATAAACAAGTTGGAAAATACCATTGCTTACTGTTGTTCTAAAAATTTCAACAAGATCAAGAACAAGGTGTGGAAACCTTTCAAAATATGAAATGTAGAAGTCTCCAAGAATCAATATATCCCAGGAAGAAATTGCATCTCCAACTACATTACTATGGTTGGCATTACTAATCAACTTAAACAAAGATGGAATGTCTCACTTGTTGGCCAACTCCAAAACCCTAGATCATATCCCATGCAAGAATGAAACAACTGGAAATATCAACAAGGAAATAACTCTCAACTGAAATCATTAATTTTCATAGCCAAAATACCTAATAATTCCTCATGTAGAGAGGCAAGATCACACCTAGTGACAACTTGCTCCAAATACAATTTCCATTTGCCTCATTGTTTGTATATCTCATATCTGATGGTGTCCCAGGGAAGTAACCAATCATCTCATAATGTGAAACTAGACTAACTGACAGATTGAAAACCAAACTACAACTTTTAATTTGAATCTTCTTTCGAATCCCACACCTTGCTATTTTAACCAAGTGCTCTGCTATAACCAAGTGATGGTCCATCTTCCCACTCAAAAACTACATTGTCACGTCTTCGCTACACCAACCTCAGCCAATGGGTTATCATTGAACACCAAAATTGTATTCTTCCAATCATGTTTTTGCAAATCAAGAGAATTGTTGGTATGATGAATACCAAAATTAGAACTATTATACCTTTCATCAATGACTCCAAGGTTGACACAAGTTTCTCATGTCCTCGTTATCATTTTTAGCAGTATACTGTAGATCCAGATTATCAAAGTTAGCCCATTGAAAATATGAATCAGATTTTGTTTCAAGATCATCACAACCATCAATGTTATCCTCAACACATGCATTATGCTAAAAACTTAGAACGTCATTACAATCAAAACACAATTCATCTCGTGTAGGATTCAACACACCGTGATCTCATGTGTTGATCGATTGATTGCTTTGTTCAGAGAAAAAGTATTTACTATGGCCTTCATGAATGGTTGACTTACTGAATAAATAAAACTCCACATCACTAGTGTTGTAGTCTTCAAAAACATAACTTTACATAGGTTGGTTTGAAAATCAAACCAAAAGACATCTGAATGCCCTTTACAAGAGTGTGAAAATAATCCATCATCCAAAGTTGATTTGAAGTCACTCAGTTCTCCACCTGAATTTATTTTACCATGCTCTTCCTCCACAAGGATATTAGTGTTCCCATCACAAGAAACGTCATGGAAGTCATCAGTCTTAATAGTATCACTTGATATATCTTAAATTGGATCTAATGCTACTATTATGTCATTTTCTTTTTGCACAACCTTAAACCCAGTAGCTATATGCATGACATAAGATTTATCCTAAAAAGAATTGTTTTAGACTCATCTTCATTCACTTGCTCCTCAAACTCAAAAAGATTTGTTTTTCTAAAAGCAGTAGAATTTGGTGCAGTAACGGATGGGGGAAACTCAATGAGAACGGTCCAACCATGCAGCAAGAGTCACACAACAAAAACAATAACTCAAACAACAGTAAGGAATAGAGAGAATGCAAGATCAGAGGTTTGCATTAACACAGATTCCTAAAATTACATCAAATTGTCCAGCAACATATAGGCTTAGATTCCAGGAATACAGGCCTAATTATACAAGGAAATCCAGATCTATCTTACCAGTCGAACCTAAAAGAGGTTATCTAACCAACTACTACTTAACTTGAGATCAATTACATCAATTTATAGACGTTCGCAATGCAAATAAGTCGGCCAAGATCGATCACATTTCCCAAGACAGAAAAAAGTAATACCAAATATAGGTTAGGATCCAAATCTAGAACTTCCCAAGAACGACTTGAAATGAAGCGCCCACCTAAAGGAAGGTCAGACACAATCCCACAAACATCGAATGATAAACCAAGAAGGTGCGCAATCCAAGGAAAAGGTTCGTGAGATCGAAAAACTCCATCAGACCGAGAAATATGAAGAACAAATAGGTCCAGGCCAAAATTGAAGAAATCTCCATCTAGAAGAAACGGATCAAGGTGCAAAGCCAAACAATGATCAAACACATTGTGAAGAACATGCCACGAGGTACGCAACCAAAGATGAGCCAAATCAAACGAACACCACCAAAAATATAGAGTCTAGCTAACAGTAAGAACTAAAAACAAAAATATTTTTTTGGTTGATGCAAGATTGCCAAAGAACCCAAGATGCTCTTGCATCTGACACCTGCGGCTATTTGAAAAGCGAGCCTCTCACTTTGCTGGGGCTAGAGGAAAACCAAGATGATTAACCTCAGCCTGATAAATCTACGAAGAATCTTCTACTGATCTGTATTTTCATTCGACAAGATATTCCTTATATTGTCTACCTCTAGTGCTTCTTCCAACTCTACAATCCAAGATTTCTTCTATCATTTCTACCTGCTTCTTAGGATATTGTTGCTCCACATCTGGTCCATTTTTTTTATTAAAATTTATCTCATGGTACTCCTACAGATCTACAACATTGAATATAGGCAATATGTCCATGTCTTCTAATAACTCAACTTCATATGCATTCCTTGAATCAAATCTCCTTAAGATCTTAAATGGTCCAAACTTCCTCGTCTTCAACTTGTTGTATGTTCTAACTGGAAATATAACCTTCTTCAAATATACCATCACTTCATCTCCCACTTTGAAATCCATGAGTCTCCTATTTTCATATGTTCTCTCCTTATATTTCCGATTCATATCCTCCAAATGTTGTCTTACTTGATCATGTAATGGCTTCATATGTTCTACAAATTCTTCTCCTTTTGCACTCCTCTTAACTTCATGTTTGATATCCCTCAATTCTGATACTCCTTTAGGATTCATTCCAGTAACTACTTCAAATGGTGTTCTCCTTGTACTCCTATTCACTGAATTACTATATGCAAACTCTGCTTGAGCTAAAACTAAATCCTAATTCCCAGTCTTCTCTCCAGCCAAACACATTAACAAGTTTCCCAAACTCCTATTTACTACCTATGTTTGTCCATCTATCCATGGAAGAAATGTAGAACTGAACTTCAAATAAATATTCATCTTCTTCCAAAATGTCCTCCAAAAATAACCAAAAAACTTACTATCTTTGTCTGAAACTATGCTTCTAAGTAACCCATGCAATCTCACAATTTCTCTAAAAAATAAGTCTGCTATGAATCATCTTTGAAAATCTATCTACTACCACAAATATTGAATCATTACCTCTTTGTGTCTTAGGTAACCTGTTAATCTTATAGCTTCGGTCAGATCTATAATGAACATACTGAGTTGATATAATAATATTATATTGTTAATATAATATATTGTTGATTAAATTAAATTCATTTGTTATATATATATATATTTGAGATATTATATATATATATATATATAATATCTCAAATATATATATAGATATATATTTGAGATATTATATATTTATATATATTATTAACAATATTAATAAATCGACTAAGACTTAGTATTCTGTAATCGATGATTTTATGTAATCGTTGTGTGTCGTTGTATATATATAAACAAATGGTATGAATAACACATTATTATGTATTACGTACCGTAGTACCATGATAACTTATATGAAACTATTCGAATGAGAGACATGTCTCATGTAGAGACGTGACTCTACTACGTAGAGTGATGTCTATACATGAGATATGATCATATATTTATATGGATTTCAGATCTACACTTGAAGACACAAAAATAAATAACAGTGTTCTCTCAAGTGCAGATTTATATATTGAATATAAATAACAATATATCAGTCTTATATACATAAGACACAGTCTAATATATCATATCTGATCACGTATTTTAACATGGTATCAGAGCGAACCCTGGGAGGAAAATATGGACAACATCTCCCAATGTCTTTGTGAATGATATCGTTGTAGCATTCAAAGATATGGTGGACTGCGTCTTGAGATAGTGTTGTGATGTGATATGCATAGTCACAAATTATTGCGGGGAATAATTATTGTCGCAGTTTTCATCAATTGTATTGCAGACGTCCACTAGGCTATGAATGATGTATTCAATCTACAATATCAACCTTACGATTATCATCAGAAGTCCCCAATGGAAAGAATGTATATCGATGTATGTGTTGAGCTATCGATAATGATTTTGCCAATTAAATGGAAAGTTGGGTGGTGCAATCAATTTCATCATAAGGGATCCTGTAGAAAGCCGCATCAGCATTCGACGAGGGAACACCTGGCTAGGGAGTGTCTTTGATCACATAGTAATCAATCCAGTCTGTCTAGTTGGAGACAACAACTTCTTAAGATAAGATTGCATGGTCTGGAGTAACTTCTTCCATGCCGCCAGTAGGTCACGCCCTTTTTTGCTCGTGTCAATCGAAGACATGGAGGCGTTGCAGTTGCTGCTCTAGGAATTATCTATTGGTTCAACATTTGTTGTAACTGTACTGAGAACGAAGCATCATAATTTTATCATGGATGTTTGAAACATGTTTGCAAGTGTAAATATTGTAGGCGCAAATATGGGAAGTCGTATTACCCTATTATGGGCATGACTCTATTTCCACATTTGTCGTGAACGAACTTATGTCGTGGAGAAGTAAGAATTATATCTGTCTTAGTTCCAAATTGAAGGAAGAGTAGCGAACGAGTGGTAAATATAAGGTAATTCAATTTAAGAAATCGCAGACGACAAATGACTCAATCGAGATTAGTCGAGGGATCGTAAAAGAGCTGTGGTTAAATTCCTGGACGAATTGATTCCGTAGTAGGAAGCCAAACACACAATGTCGTATCATCAGCCGAAAAGTTCTGTGTAATCATTTGTTCATGCTTTATACTTGGTCCTGTGCAAGATGCATAAGTCATTAAGCCTTCCTTGACCGTATAAAATGAGCAAGCAAAGGGACGTCACAAAGATATTCATTTTCTAAGTCATAGAGCAAGCTTGGTGCATTATCAACCTATTTTCAGAATCTATTAACGAAGATTCATAAAGCCCGTGGACACGTCGTTGTTGCTGGAACAAGGCAAAGATCAATAGGAGTCAGCAAGGCCTCAACTCACGAATCAATATTTATTTTGGATTGAAGCACAAATGAAGGCCGAAAGGTGTGGAACGATGGTATCTATTCTTATGGGAATAATATTATATTATACTTTCCTATCTCAACATACCAATCTGGAAGCACAAGAGATCTTTGAATCTATTCTATGGAGCAATATAAAGTGTTTTGTTAGAGCTATGCATTCTCGACAGTTGCAAGTGATGTCAGAACACGCAGAAGGGTCGAGATATCCTAGATGAGAATTGGGGAGCAATACATTTGTCGGTTTTGTCCAATGGAGCAAAGTCATGGATGGAATTCAAATTTCCTTGTAATTGTAAGTAGCAGGGGATTCATTCTCATCGAGAAGAGAAAATATACATTTGAGTTAAAGCTACATAATTATAACAGAGGCCATGACTAGAGACTTTGTTCGAATCAATAGTGATATATCTAACATAACTCCATCAACGATTATTCAAGTTGATTGGACTGCATATGAGAATGCGCTAATATTCATGGTGTGTTAGTATAGTGAAAACAACATTGATCCAAGTATCATAGGCAAACCTTCATTCATTACTATTTGAGCATCAGGGTTTCATTGATCTAAGTCTAAAATTGTGATATTTAGCCCACATTGGAGTATATCCCAATTGATTGACCCTTGCTATCGATGGACACGATCCATCATAATCTTTGACTCGACGGTTATTGGAGGCTGCATTGTAGCTATTGGATTGGTAGCTTTGGGAAGGCGCATCTTGTGTACTTGGCAACATCACATCCCATATTGACAGTGCCACGATCGAAGGTTGTGGACGACTTGTTTGGCAGATACATGGTCTATGAACGGTGAAAGTTGAAGGGTCTGCGATTTGCATGGCACGCATGTTTTGTTTGGTGTGTGTGGAGCTCGAGCACAAGAAGTGCACACCCACTAGGTTATTGCCAGGTTGCCAGCTGCACATGTTAGCTGATTTATATGGTGCATGCATTGTCACATTGGTGGTGATTAGAACAACTACTTGACGTTGTTGGAAGACAAATATCCCTTGGAAGTGCAACTGTGGACAACAAAGTTTTTTTGTAATCTGCCCAAATTCTTGAAAAGGATAATACACACTGCAAGTGTGGACAACTCAAAAGCATTCTTGTCAACATTCGTTACAGAGCAGAAAAGGGAAATTGAGTTTAGAGGAAGAAGTTTCCAGAGGGTTGCAATATTTGATAATAAGAGGATGAATCAAGAAGCATAAGAGATTGCATTCAAGGGAGAAAGAACTTGATGTTTGCAGTTATAGGACTGAGTTGAAGATTAAAATCAGATTCAGAGGGAGTCTGACATTTCTTCAGAGGCAACCTTGAACAAGGAGGCTAGGAGGTTGATACATGTACTTGGAGCTTCAGATGGAAGCTAGATTATCATGAAAGTTTGGTTTCGCCAAGCCTGGGGATAAGTCCACAGTTTATTACATTCACTCATGTTACTATGGAAGCAGACAAGTTTATTTGTGTATGGAAAATTGCTCTTCTGAACAATGCTATAATCAATGATCAAATAAATCATGTGCCAGATGATGAGAGTCTCTTGGAGCAAGATATCTTCCACGATTGGAATATGTGAACAGGGTATGCTTCCGTGATAGAGGGAGCAGCTAGTAGATCTGCATCAGTTGACATCCAAGGATCTTGATTTAAAAGGAACATACCATATCGAGATGGCTTCCCTAGTGACCAGGATTGCGATTCAAATGATGTACTTCCATGTATGTGGGCTAGAAGGCCTTTATGCAGATATCTAGGTCTTGATATTCCTAGGTAGATGGATAAGTTGTTAGAACAAAGGACATTCAAGAAAAGAGCTTGATGCAGACTAAAGATCAAAGATTTTGGCCAGAAATGCTACTGAATGGATCCCTCCTAAGCCAAACTGGGATAAACTGAATTTTGATGGTGTTGCTAATTGTTTGGCTCAGGCAGGTGGGGGTATCATCAGGAACCATTTGGGCCAGCTTCGTCTTGCTTTTTTTGGCCCTCTGTCTGACCACACTGTCAACCAAGCTGAGGGGATGGGCCTCTTTTGGGGTCTTAAATATGCTATCTCTACGGGTTCCAGACGCCTTGAGATAGAAGGGGATTCGAAAGTTATCATTGATGCCATCAATTGTCAAACCTCTGTTGGTTGGAGAGTTGAAGGGATTACTAAGAATATAAGAGGCCTTTTGGCTAGCCTTGAAGATTTACAAAATCCGGCATACCTTCAAGGAAGGTAATATTGTTGTTGATTCTATGGTTGTTGTTGGTCTTGTTGGAGCTCTCAATTTTTGGCAAAATTTAGAGTCCTATAAAGTGATAAAACTCTAAAAAATGGAATCCTAAAATCTATGCCCAATAATTAATAATATGATGAAGTACATTAAATGGGATACAACAACATATTGCTTTTCAATTAAAATTTGAGGGATTATGGAAGGAAGCTCTATGAGAGAAACAATCAAAATTCTACAAGCGAAGGTTTCAGAGATGCTGGAATTTAGACCTGCTGCAAAGATG
>MU223727.1:1694658-1721422 GCA_018584345.1 Thuja plicata | reverse complement strand
CCAGAAGCGTAGGGGAAGAGGATCATAATTGATCATTCCCGTTAGTTGGCCAAAAATAATTGGATTTCCCATCATTGGATTGGCAAGTCCAAAGGAAATTCAATTCAGTGTTTTTGGGCACCAACAGGTCTGCTGGCGAACAGCTTAAGGTGTTGGCGTGCTATTAATGTGCTTCCTAAGTCTACCCAACGCCTTATTCGGCAGGAGGAGATAATTACCATAAATGGTATTAATGATGATTAGCCTTTTCCTTATGGTTCTTTATGGGTATGACGTGCGCATCAAGTACATGACCACTGTGGAGGAGATTTCAAACTTTAGTATCAAGTTTCATGATAGCCAACTGGACACAACTTCATTTCCAAGTTCATTTTTGCATTTTTGCAGAGTGGATGGAGAGTGACATGTGCAACCTGCGAGCGCTACCTAATCATCATTTATGGAGGCTTTATGGTGAAAAGTGTGATTCCGGAAACTTGCTTGTTTCAACTGATTGCCTTGTATTTTTTATCGAGGTTTGTGACTACTCGTGCGTGCCTAAGTGTACTCATTATGAGGAATGGCGCTTGAGCATTAATGGTGGTTTTAAAGTTACCTTTTTATTCCTCCGATTGTCCTTTTTTGCTCTCATGACAGTTTGCTTGTTTTCGACCTCTGCGTTCTTGCGTGTTTGCTCTGCAAGTTCTCTGGTTTGAAGGATAGGGTTTCTAAAATGGGGGGTAATAGAATGAGAATGGAGCCCGACAAAATTGATGAGGAGGTAAAAAGCAACCCTGTTGTGATGCTTGTCTGTAAAGAGGGCAGGATCCTTCCTTTTATGGAGGCCACGACAGACTGGGATGAGCTAATTTCTCACCAGTTTATTAATTCTTGGAATGAGCGCAAAGTGAGGGTTAATGGCATTTCTTTTGAAATCAATGAAGAAGTTATTGGGTAGGCTACTGGGCTCTCTATTGGGGGTCGCAATTGGAAGAAGACGAGCCACACGTCGAACAAAGCTAGCCTCGACCAGTTCTTCAGGGCTCCTCTGGAAGAACTGGTCAAGAAGCAGGGTGGGTATAGTCGCGAAGATTTACCGATCTATGGCCTTAGGTGTGTCACAATGTGATGAAGTATTTTACCCTTGAAGGTAAATATACTGTGTTTTATTTTTATCACTTGCCTTTCTTTAACCACCTACGCCACAAAGATTTCATCTCCATCCCCTTTTACCTGCTCCATTCTATGGAGAGTAATGTCGCGGCCATTAAGGAAGCTATAAGCCTACGGAACAATTATATTATCCTCCACCAAGGTTTAATGTTCCGTTTGTACAAGTTTCATCTGGCTTTGTGCCCTCCTCTCAACATTTATGTCCAAACTGTTCAACACCCTTTACCTTCCCATTCTAGTTTTACCCATGAGCAAAGTTTGCTTCCTCCTGGTCCTAGCCACAAACGGTGTGTAAAAAACCAGTTTAAAAGAGGTGATTCCCCCATTTCGGCCATTTCGGGTACCCCTAAATCTAGCAAAAAGAAGAAAGTTGATAACCCCCTATTCAGGGCCATGCCTTGACAAATCTTAAGAATGCTATCTACAATGTTGACTCGAATGTCGAAATTAATGAAACCCCCCGTTGGTCTAATAGGCTGGTCAGGGAGAAAGGCAAAAGAACCATAAGAAACATGGCGGATTCTGAGGATACTGAAGCTAATAGTTGTGAAGAAATCAGCAATGGAACACTATCAATTCTCGTGTCTGTGCATTGAACAAATCAGTAACCAACCTTGGCTGCCCACTATCAATAGCTTTCCTCTTTCCTTTTTGATTTTTTGGGCTCCCACACAATGAAAGGCACTACCACTAGATGACATAGAGTGAAGACTATAAGTAGATGGTTGTGAGGGTTGAGGCATTACGAAGACCAGACCTTTAGACTTGTATTCAGCCTCCATGTGTAATCTATAACACTATAACTTTGCATTCTCCTTTAGATTTTCACAATATTTATGTCCTTTGCCTGTAAAACCCAAGAAATGAGACCACACCCTTGTGTAGCTCCCTCTAATTTCACCTTCACATACATGGCATTTATATACCCTACTTCCATCCGAATTTTTCTTTTTGACATCTATTGGATGAACAAGGAAAAGTAGACGTTTTTTAGGGTTAAAAGGGCCTCGTGCAAACTCTTTTAGGACAGCTGAAGGGATTTCAAATTTGTTTGATTCATCTCTTGATTCACTCCCAACACTTCCACTACCACCCCCAATTCCAAATTCTTCTGCTTGGCATTCTTTGATCACCACCATCACTATTGTTGTTGCTCATGTTTAACGAATATGCTATCACAGTAAATGCAAGCTCAAAATTCTGAAATTTAAGAAAAAAAATAAAAATCAGACCTCTTTATTCTTCAAACTATTTTTAAAAAAATTAAAATATTTAATGTAATACTAATAAATTAATAATATAGACTACAGTTGCATAATCATTATTTATTTATTCATTCTTCTCTTTGATATTCTAAAAGCAATATCAGAGAGAAAAATGAATAAATAAACTTAATTTAAACTTTAAAATTTATAATATATACAGAAAAACTTAGAAAATTGAAAGAAAATGAAAATCTCAAGTACAGTATACTATTCATATAAAAACCAAAAATATAAGAATCAATCAAAAAAGTAGAGTATTAGTGTTGGAAATGCAAACAATGTTGGAAAGAGCCGACTGCAGACGCCTCTCAAACACCTTGAATCACCTCAAACGGTGACTATTAGTGTTTCCCCTCGTATGCGTGTGTTTTTCCTGGAAGCCCTTGTCCGCATGCGTGAGCCACTGAGAATGAAACTTGAAAGTGAAACAAAACATAAAATGCATAACTTTATTGTTAAGAATAATCCATATACCATATCTATATCATATTTTATTATTTTATAATGTTTATATGACGTTGGGGCTCACCAACGAGTAAAAAAAAATTGAAATTAAAAAAAAAAACGGTTTAACTTATTATCAGCCATCGGAAATGGAAAACCGTCCCCGGGACGGTCGCGGGACGGCTTTGTCGTCCCCAATCGTCTTGGGGATGGTCAACAGCCATCAAAAACCTATTGACTGTTTCTGGCATTTCCGGAACGGTTTCCAATTTTTTCAGCCAATCGAGGACGGCTTGGAAACGTCTCTGGTCCTCCCCCTGTCCCCGAAACCTTTTCCTTTTCTAAAACCTGGGGTTTAGGGGTGGAAACACATTTCCGAGTAACATAACAAAAATTTGATTATACCCTAAGAAGCCATCTAATAAAGGAAACCTCTCACAAACTAAAACAACTTGAAGGTTTTGTTCCATGGAAGGCAATGGGTAGCAATCTTTGATTCACTATTTCCACTCATTTATATTCTTATGACCAACAAAACAAGAACCACTTATACTCAAGTACTTGCAGAATTAAAAACAACTTCAACCTGATCTAAACCCAAAAAAAATAATTATTGATTTTGAATTAGGTTTCATGGGAGCTATTTCTGAAAATTTTCCAAATGTCACTATTCGGGGATTATTTTTCCATTTCTCTCAATGCTTGTGCAGGAAAGTTCAAGAAGAAGCTTTACAAACACGTTACAGTGTTGATGAAGTGTTTGCATTTGAGACCAAGAAAATTGTTGCATTAGGTTTTGTGCCTTAGATAGACGTAACTAATGCATTTGAAACACTTCTATAATCTCCTTATTATACAAAACATGAGGAGACTATGCAACCCATAACTGATTATTTTGAAGACACGTGGATTGGCAGACTAACCAGAAGAGGCAACAAACGATGACCCAAGTTTCCAATCACAATGTGGAATTTCTATTCAGCTACTCAAGATGATCTTCCCCAAACCAATAATACTATTACAGGATGGCACTGAGGATTTAGTGAATTGCTTCAAGCATCGCACAACTCAATCTGGAAATTCATCAAAGCAGTGAAAAAAGAACAGGGTCTCCAAGAGAATAAAATAGAATAATATATGGCTGGATACCATGAACTCAAAGAAAGACTAAAAAAAGTGATTGATGGTTATGACAACCATAACATTTTAGATTATATGAGGCGTTGCTCATAATTTGACACTTTAATTGAAAATTTGAATAATAAAGTTTTTTAGCAACATACATGCAATTTATAAATTTTGTTTCCCTTTCTCTATATTCTTATGAGGATATTGTGTACATGGGTTATTCTGAACACGGGTTATTTTGACTTGGGTTATTATGATCCTGGGTTATTTTGTCCTTGGGTTATTGGGACTGGATCAGATCTCATGGTTTGTCGCTTGTTTTCATGGGTCAATTCGCCAGGTTAGAAAAGGCAATGGAACCAAAATGTTTACCCTATACGGTAACTGCTTTAACTTACAGAGTAAACGGGAATATAATAATGAACACATTCAACATAGTAATTTAGATATAATGACAGCACTAATGCCCATTGGAGCAGCCTTTTTTGACATTTGGGGCTGCCTTTCTTTACCTTGCAGTCATTCTTGACTTTGTTGACCCTGGAGCTGCCTTTCTTGACTTTGTTGTCACATATTAAATATATGGTTGTATATATTTAATTTTATTGCTGATAGTTGTAACATTGGTGAATATGGTTGAATAGAATAATGTCACCTCCCTTTTAATTTTCTATATAATGGATGCCCTGCCTCTCATATCTTCAAGGCAATTCGGGCTTTTGCATATTTGTTTGTCTTGTGATCAGCAGATCACCATTTTTGGCTTCCTCTGCTATCAGAGCTAGTTTGAGAAATTTGCTAGTTTTTGCAGGAGATCAAAGAGCAAGTTGGAGAAGAGTCTCAAGAGCTTGACCAAGAGAGAGTTGGTGCTGAAAAAGGAATCTAGAAGAGATCGTGAAAAGGAAGATCTTAGGTTATTTAAGTGTTGAACCTAAAGTATTTGTTTGCAACTATTAAAGTAGCAAAATTATTTTGTTGAAGCTATTTGTATTTGTTTTATATTGCCTAGAGGTGAAGAGAAGATTGGCGTGAAGAATCATTGAGTTGTAGTTTCTTCTTCAAGGAGATAAGTGTTGAAACAAGCGACATCTAAAAGTTTGGAATGATTGCAACGTATTAAAAAAAACAGTGTGAATTTTGGCCAGCAGGTTATTAGGTTGTGTTCCTCTTTTATTTTCAAGCAAAAGTCTAGAAAAATATTTTCCAGTGTGAAAGTTTTTTAAATACCAGGTGACATTCTTATGAGAATTTAAAGAAAAAAAAGGAGATACTCTATTTTTTTCTTTTTGTCAATCATAATTAATTTGGAACTTCTTTTATAGGAGTTACAAAGTGTTCTATTTATAAACTGAGAAATAAATATTTTGTATTTAAGTGCATTATCGGTAGTAACCGGCACTTATTTCTCAAATAATATAATAAAAAACAATGAACATTTTGTATCTGGGTCCTAATTGAAGGGACAAGGAGAGTATTCATTTACAAAGATCTCTCCTGAATCTTGTGTTAAACATTTGAGTCATTGTGCATATTTTATGGCAAATATGGAAGGCAATGTAATGTCTAATGTGTTGATTATCATCTTTGAAGGAGACAATTTTACATATTGGTGTACTAGAATGCAAACCCTACTTAAATCTAAGGATTTGTGGGATATTGTTCAACGTGGCTATGTTGAGATAGCAGTGTAAATGCATTAACTAACCAGCAAAAAAAAGGAATACAAATCAAATATAAAGAAAGATAACGAAGCTTTATTCTTGATTCAGGGTGCTATAACTTGAGCTATCTTTCCTAGGATAAGTGGTGTTGTTCATTCCAAGCAAGCATGGCAAATATTAAGTAATGCATATCAAGGTGCATAAACTGCTAAATTTCAAACAATGAGGAAAAACTTTGAAATGTAAAAATGACAACTAGTGAATCTGTCAATGAATTTCTGACAAAGGTGGGTCTCGTGAGTCAGATGAAACTACTGGGGGAAGGTGTAGATGACAAGCATGTCATTGAAAAGATTTTGAGAAGCTTGATTCCAAACTTTGAAGGTGTGGTCTCTGCAATTGAGATTTCGAAGGATCCCTCAAGCTTGAAATTTGATGAATTAAGTGGAATTTTGTTAACTCTTGAAGAAAGAATGAAAAGTAATGAAGAAAGCTTAGCGCAAGCATTTTCCTCTAAAGCAAATATAAGCGGCAAAAGAAACACAGGTTGTGGTTCTACCATTTTTGTTTTTGTTGTTAATAAGACCCAAGTGATCAAGTCTTTGGATGATCCAAAGCTGCCAAGGTTCAACATTCATTCCATTGGGCTAACATATGCTATCGACGAAGCCAAACTTGGACATGCCAATAGGCAGCGGAGTAAGTTTTGTCGACGGGTGACTAAGAAATATGTCATCGGGCTAACATGTGCTATCGGAATGATAGGATTTTGCTATGCTGATTATTTTCAATTATGGTTATGCAGAAAGGGAAAACCAGTTGGTTACGAATTGCTATAAGTGTTCCAAGGCAACTATAAGGCCTTGAGAATGCGGGAAATGGGTTTTTGGTTGTCGATTGTTCGAACAGTTAGGTGATTAATCATTTTGGGGTTGATGATTCATGTTGGACAATGAATTAATGCAAGAACGACATTCTGCTCTGTAGTTTTCATATGCTTTTGTTCTTTGTTCTATTTTTCTTTTGCATCTGAAATGCACCTGTACAATTCTGTGTAAGCATCCTGTTAGTTTGCTTTTGATTTGGTTTCCCATTCAGTCGTGCAAATAACCCTGTAGGTTTGAAGTCCATCGGGTTCTGAATCTTGTCTAAGGTTTGGAGATCCATATGGCTCTATCATAGTCTTCCACCGTGGCAATCCCAAGAGCCTTCTTGGAATGCTAGGATATAATGTACAGTAGGGTCTGGTGCAAGTCTTAAAGTTGCAAAGACAATGCCTCCATGTGTTCAGTGAAGCGTAGGCTGATCACAGGGAAGTGGTGAGCCACGAAGCCGAGGAGAAGCTAATGCGCAGAGACACATTAGGGAATGTGTCAAGGACACTGGGTCATATGTGAAAGATCCTAGGCAGAGGGTTTGACTCATAGGATAGGTGTGGTGGGCTGATAGGAAACAAGGTCAAATTGATCAGGGGTTGGGAACTCTTGATGCAATAGGAACTAATCTGGGGGAAGGTTAGTAATTGGGTCATTGGATGGTTCAAAGTTGACCTTGGTAGGATTTGTGAATCCATTAATCAACAACCTCACAGTTGAGTGCAGGTCCTCTGCATTAGAGTGGTATCAGAGCCAAACACGTTGATTAGGTTTGGTGTATGTCAAACTTAGAAGAACCAGAGGATAGTTCAATGCCTCCAAAGGCTATGACCCAAGATGCTGTCAGGCAGATGGTGGAAGAAATGCTCCCAAAACCTAGATTGAGAGAAGAAATAAAGGTAACCCCAGACCACAATAAGGAGAAAGGTGAAGTGGTGACAGACTGGGGAGATGAGACAAATATAGAAGATGATGAGGAGGAACTTAAGACAGAAAGGACAGAGGAAGACATGCCAAAGGATCAAAAGTTGTTCTTGGATGCCTTCAAATCTATAACCAAGGATAACCTTGAAGGTTTACCCCTCTATAGTGGGAACCTAAATGGAGAGGAATTGTTGGATTGGATTGAAGCACTGAATAACCACTTTGACTAAATAGAAGTTGTAGAAGAAAAGAGGGTAAATTTGGCTAAGTCAAGATTGAAGGGCTCAGCGTTAGTATGGTGGAATATGATGCAAGAAGAAAGAGTGCAAGAAGGCAAGAAGAAGATGATCTCATGGGAGAGAATGACCTCAAGGCTCAATTTCTACCAGGGGACTATGAAGTGTTGATGCACAAGAAGTTGCAAAACTTGACACAGAGACTTAGATGTCAGTGCCTACACCGAGGAGTTCCATAAGCTCAGTTTGAAGGCTAGGAAACAAGAAGGTGAAGTGGAAAAGTTAGCCAAGTACCTTAAAGGACTTGGGGAAAACATACAAGATGAAATAAGTATCCCCACCCATGATACAGTACACAAGTGCTTCCAATTAGCACTTAGGGCAAAGGAAAAGATAAGGAGAAGAGGAGAACAAAGCCAAATAAATAGAGGTGGAAGAAGTTTTAGGGGCAGAGTCACATTTGGCCGAGGGCAAAGTTCCCAAAGGTCTGAAGATTCACATACCACGGAGGGTAGTGCAGACTCACAACACGGAGGTGGACAATTCAGAGGTTCATTTAGAGGAAGGAACAATAGAAGGGGCAGATTTGGAAACCAAGGCAGAGGTTCAATTGTTTTCACTGGCAAGTGTTACAACTGCCACCAAGTGAGTCATACTATGAGTAGATGTCCTGAAAAGGCTACAAGCTCATACATGGGAGAAAGGAGAACTCAACTTGTGCCAAGGAAGAAGATACCCAAAGTGTAACCTCACCCATAAGCAAAGCAGGACCTGTCTTGGATGGTGAAAATTTGATGCTGAGAAGGACATTGTTGAAGGTCCCTCACTCCAAGGAGCCACGTCAAAGGAAAAGTCTCTTCAAAACCACTTGTAAGTCCCATGGTAAAACTTGTAAAGTTATTGTGGATTCAGGGTCTACAAAAAATTTAGTAGCAATTGAAATGGTAGAGAAACTTAATTTGAAAAGATTAGCCCATGTGAATCCTTACAATGTATCTTGGCTTAATAAAGGGCAACATGTGTTAGTAGATGAACAGGCATGGGTAGACTTTGAGATAGGAGAATATAGGGATAGAGTGCTATGTGCTATCTTGGCTATGGATGCATGCTACTTGTTGTTAGGGTGGCCATGGCAGTATGATGTAAAAGCAGTCCATGATGGGGAGAAGAACTCCTATGTTATCACAAATAATGGGAAAAATTTTCAAATGGATCCACTCCCTAAACAAGGGGAAGGAAGTCATGTGGGATCTAGAGTCATGTTGTTGAATGGGAAGGAATTCTTGAGGATGATGAAACATGAGGGAAATCAGGGATATGTCATCATAGTCAACCCTAAAGAGGAACCCAAAGGACCAAAGGAGGAAGTACCACTAGAAGTGCAGAAGTTGCTAGACCAGTACAAAGGCACGGTAGAAGAAGATGCTCAAGATTCTTTGCCACCCATGAGGGATGTCAACGATCAAATAGACCTCATACCTGGAGCTAACTTGCCCAATAAAGCTGCCTATAAAATGACACCAAGGCAAAATGAGGAAATTGCCAAACAAGTCCAAGAATTGCTAGATAAGAGGTTCATAAGGAAGAGCTTAAGCCCATGTGTTGTTCCCACTGTCGTAGTGCCTAAGAAAAATGGCAAATGGAGGATGTGCACAGATTCAAGAGCCATCAACAAGATAACCATAAGATACATGTTTTCAATGCACAGAAGACCTAATGGACAATTTGGGTGGAGCATGTTACTTCTCAAAGGTGGATTTGAAAACAGGTTATCATCAAATAAGGATCAGACATGGTGATGAGTGGAAGACCTCCTTAGAGACTAGTGAAGGGCTCTATGAGTGGTTGGTGATGCCCTTTGGGCTCAAAAATGCACCTAGCACATTCACGAGGCTCATGAATGAAGTGCTAGCAAAATTTCTTGGTAAATTTGTCATTGTATATCTTGATGACATTTTGATTTTTAGCAAGAGAAAAGAGGAGCATATCAGACATTTGGGATTGGTAATGAAGAAGTTGCAGGAAGCAAAGTTGAGGACCAATCTTGAAAAGTGTGAATTTCTACAAACAGAGCTTGTGTATCTTGGTTTTGCAGTTTCCCAAGGGTGTTTGAAAATGGATATCTCCAAAGTAGAGGCAATCCTTAATTGGCCAACTCCTAAGGCAATAGGGGATGTTAGGAGCTTTCATGGTCTAGCCTCATTCTATAGGAAGTGTCAAAAACCTCAGTCATGTGTATGCACCCATTCTAAATACCATCAAAGGTGGAATCAAGTGTCAATTTAGGTGGAGAGAGGCTGCCAACAAAGGGTTTGAGTTACTAAAACAAAGAGTAGCAGAGTTACCTTCTCTAAAGCTACCTGGTTTTAAGCAATTGTTCACTGTGGAGTGTGATGCAAGCCACTTAGCCATAGGTGCAGTTTTGAGTCAGAATGGACATCCAATGGCTTTCTTTTCAGAGAAGTTGAATGAAGCCAAGCAAAAGTATTCTACCTATGATCTATCTAGAACTCTATGCCATGGTACAGGCAATCAAAAAGTGGCATCATTATCTGCTGCCCAAAGAATTTGTAGTATTCACAAATAACCATGCTCTTAGTTTTCTAAATGGCCAAGACAAGTTGAACTAGAGACACCTCAAGTGGGTTGAATATCTCCAAGCATACACATTTACCATCAAACACAAGAAGGGAACATCTAACAAAGTGGCAGATGCACTGAGCAGAAGAGTTATGACAATCTAAGAAGTACAACTCCAAAGTGTAGGGATAAGTGAACTCAAGGATCTCTACCAAGGTGATAAGGATTTTGGAGACATTTATGTTATTTGTATTGATTTTGCTAATGCCTGTCATGTTGCATATTCAGAGTACATGGTGCAGGAGGGATTGCTCTTCAAAGGCCACCTTCTTTGCATACCATAGTGCTCCATGAGGGAGATTATCATTAGGGAGAAACACCAAGGCAGTTTGCGAGGACATTTTGGAATAGACAAAACTTTGGGGCAGGTTACAAGATTTTACTATTTGCCAAAACTAAAAGCCGAGGTAAGGAAGTTTGTAGAGCAATGTGTTATATGTTAGAGGGCTAAAGGCGCTTCTAGTAATGCAGGGTTATATCAACAATTGGCCATACCTCAAAGGCCTTGGGAATGTTTAAGTATGGACTTCGTCCTAGGTTTGCCAAGGACACCAAGGGGGTTTGATAGTGTCTATGTTGTAGTAGACAGATTTAGCAAGATGGCACATTTTGTGCCTTGTAGAAGCACTAATGATGCCTCATATATAGTAGGGCTTTTCTTCAAAGAGATAGTAAGGATCCATGGTGTACCCCTCAGCATAGTCAGTGATAGGGACACTAAGTTTGTGAGCCATTTTTAGCGAACCCTTTGGAAGAAACTTTGTACTCAATTGTCGTTCTCTGCGTACCATCCCAACTTTTATGGTCAAACTGAAGTAGTGAACAGGTCATTAGGAAATCTACTAAGGTGCCTCACAAAACAGCATGGCCAAGCATGGGATTTGATCATTGGGCAAGCAGAATATGCCTATAATGACTCAGTGAATAGAAGTACAAGCAGCAGTCCTTTTGAAATAGTATATGGATGTCATCCCAATGGTGTAATAGAGCTAAGAGATCTCAGGTGGATGGATACGAGGATTGGTCAAGGGAAAAAATTTGTCGAAAGCATGAGGGAGATACATGAACAGGTGCAATAAATTTTGCAGCAGCAAATAGAGAAGTACAAAGTGCAAGCAGACTATACAAGGAGACATGTTCAATACAAAGTGGGTGATTTGGTCTTGGCATATTTGAAGAAAGAAAGGTTACCCAAGGAACAACCTAGTAAATTGCTCATGAAGAAGATAAGACCTCTGAGAATTGTGCACAAGTACGGCACCAATTCTTATGAAGTGGAACTGCCACCTAACTTAGGCATTTCACCTATTTTCAATGTCAGAGATTTGTTTCCTTACAAAGGATCCCATTTCAGTACCAGATCGAGGGAATGATAATGTTGTTGAAGTTACAGATTGGGTTCGAGACCTCCCTCCCAGCCAACCTCTGAAGTTGGAATGCATTCTGGATTCTAAAGTCATCAAGAAGACTAGGAAGGGTGTGTACAAGGAGTACTTGGTCAAGTGGGCAACTCTGCCCGACTCAGAAGCTACTTGGATGACAGAGGCAGCCATTCTGAAGCATTGCACGATTGTCCAACCCCTCTCAACTCAAGGGACTTGAGTTTCTTTTCCTCCCCGAGAGTATGGTACAGGGGCACCCCAAATTTTGGTTGTGGTTCTACCATTTTTGTTTTTGTTGTTAGTAAGACCCAAGTGATCAAGTCTTTGGATGATCCAAAGCTACCAAGGTTCAACATTCATTCCATCGGGCTAACATATGCTATCGGCGAAGCCAGACTTGGACATGCTGATAGGCAGGTGTAAAAGATGATAAACTTTTATTAAATTATAATCCTTAATATTATATATATTGTTGTTTGCAGAATTCTTCTTATTCGTAAGACACTTCTAATATTATCAGATTTCTATATTTTGTTGTCTTTAGAAATCAAGCAAGTTTGACTTTATATATTATAGAGTAGTCACGATTTGATGGATTGTGACTCATAAATGAGTCACGATTCATCAAGTCGTGACCACTACTTTAATTTGGTTTATTAAACATGACATTCGATTTGTTATCATTCATAACAAAGTCGATTCACTTTGCTCCTTTTAAATAGTCGGTTGTCGTCGACTTTAATCACAGCATTATAATCGATAACCATCGGTATAGGGTGGTAGATATAATGAAGCTCGATTGCCATATGATTTGCATATTCGATAATGTATATTTAATTTATGTATTAATGTATATGTAATATAATTACATATACATTAATATATATATATATATATATATATATATATATTTGGGTCAATTAACAATAAATATATTTATGTATATATTAATATATATGTAATAACAATTACATATATATTAATTCAAAATTATATTAATATTAATTTCATTTACATTAATATATATATGTATGTTTATTTATATAATTATCTGAACGATGCTATCGGTTTCCAACACTCCCTCTTAGCTAGGAAAGATAATTTGTCATATACCACCTTGACTTATAATACTAGATTTTCATATCACCTCAGATCGTGATATGAGGAATCACCACAAATTGTGATACCTAATTTTCATATCACCTCAGATCGTGACATGAGGAATCACCTCAGATCGTGATACCTAATTTTCATATCACCTCAGATCGTGACATGAGGAATCACCTCAAATCGTGATACCTAATTTTCATATCACCTCAGATCGTGACATGAGGAATCACCTCAAATCGTGATACCTAATTTTCATATCACCTCAGATCGTGATACCTAATTTTTATATCACCTCAAATCGTGATACGAGGATATTGTAATAAGGAACATTGCATTCCCTTACATATAACCCTATTATGGTATGTGCACTGACATATTAAATGTCTACCATAACGAATCTCCATTACAAGGTTTTCACCTTGTAACATCAAATACAAGTGTTCATATTCTAAGAAGTCGACACCTTTTAGAAATGTACACAGGATGGATGAGCCCATAAACATCTTTAATATATTAATATAAATCAAAAATTACATTTCAATCATACCAAGATTTTCCCTGAAGTGATCAACTTTCACTTTGGGAAGTGCTTAGGTAAGAATATCTGCAGTTTGATCTCCTGTACTAATATATTTCAACTAAATCACTTTCCTTTCAACCATATCTCGAACATAGTGATAAGGAATCTCAACATGCTTGGATCTGTCATGAAACACGGGATTCACTAATGGTTTGATACAGCTCTGGTTATCACAATGGATTGTAGTTGGTTTTATAGGTTTACCAAATAGTCCAACAAGTAGTTTTCTAAGCCATACAACTTCTCTGGCAGCCATCGAAGATGCAATGTATTCAGCCTCTGTGGAGCTTTGAGCTACTGAAGATTGCTTTCTGCTAATCCAAGATACCATAGCTGATCCCAAACTAAAACAACATCCTGATGTGCTCTTTCGATCGGTCACACTTCTAGCCCAATCTGAGTCAGTTAATCCATGAAGGTCCAAATCTGTCTTTTCATATTTCAGTGCATAGTTCATAGTACCCTGAAGATATCTCAATATATGTTTTGTAGCAACAAGATGAATTTCTTTAGGTTCACACATGAACTGACTTAGGGCATTTACTCCAAAGCAAATGTCCGGTCTGGTATTTACCAAGTACATCAGGGAGCCTATTATTTGTCTGTATAGAGTAGGATCTGCTGGAGGAAATTTTGTTGCTGCTTCTTTTAACTTATGAAAGTTGGTTTCCATAGGTGATGACATTGGTCTACAGTTCAACATATCAAATCTCTTTAATATGTCAAGAGTGTATTTTCCTTGATTTAGGATAATACTATCTGATTTTTGCCAAACTTCTAAACCAAGAAAGTAGTGTAAAAGACCTAAGTCTTTCATATCAAACTCATTTGTTAAATCCTTCTTGCATTTATTAATAAGGTGATCCTCTCCAATAATCAATAAGTCATCAACATATAGTATTAATATCAACATGTCACCTTTGCTCTGTTTGAAGTAGAGGTTTGGATCAGCATCATTTTTGGAAAACCCTAGCTTTGTAAGATAATTATCAATCCTCTCATACCAAGCTCTGGGAGCTTGTTTGAGTCCATATAAAGCTTTCTTTAGTTTACAAACATGGGTTTTCGAATTTTGAATCTCAAAACCTTCAGGTTGCTCTAGGTATACTTCTTCTTCAATGGTTCCATTTAGGAAGGCAGCCTTTACATCCTTCTGATGCACTTTCCATCCTTTAGTAGTTGCAATGGCTAGGACTGTTCGAACTGAAGTATATCTGGCAACAGGAGCAAAAGTTTCTTCATAATCAATCCCTTCCTTTTGTGAAAATCCTCTGGCTACAAACCTTGCTTTATATTTCTCTATACTGCCATCTGCAGCATGTTTAATTTTGAACAACCATTTTGAGGTGACCACTGATTTCTCTTTGGGTCTGGGCACAATGTCCCATACATCGTTCTTTATAATAGATTGATATTCCTCTGTCATGGCATCTTTCCATACTTGCTGCTGAATAGCATCTGAAACATTTGCAGGTTCTGATTTTGAGAGTTCACTCATTAAGGCTACATAATTAGAAAACCTTGTAGGTCTTTTACTTTCTCTGAATGTCTTTGAAGGAGCTCCATAAGACATGGCTTCTTCTATTGTCTTAGTGGCCCATAGAGGTCTCTTTTTAGGATTTACTGATGTTGAGGGTTGTTCCTCATTTTCTTCTTCCTCGGAATACTCCCTCTGAATCTCAGGTGTAGTTTCCTCTTCTAAAAAAACATGTGTTCCTGGTTCTAGATAATTTTTAGCTCTAGAGAATGCTATGTCTTCTTCAAAGATTACATCTCTGCTTAGTTCAATTTGATTATGACCAGGTATATATACTCGGTATGCTTTCGAGGTTTCACTCTATCCTACAAAAATACCTTTCCTCCCAGATGGTTCTAACTTTGTTCTCCTTTCTTTGGGTACATGTATGTAAACTGGGCAACCAAAAATTCGTAAGTTACTGATGTCTGGTTTTATCCCTGAAAAGGCTTCTTCAGGAGTCTTACTATCAATGTGAGAGTGTGGACATCTGTTTTGAATGTATACTGCAGTATTTGATGCTTCTGCCCAAAGAGAAATGTCAAGATTTTGATCAAGAATCATTGCTTTGGTAGCTTCAACAATTGTTCTATTTTTCCTTTCAGCAACCCCATTCTGTTGAGGGTTGTAAGGAACAGTGTACTCCCTCTTAATCCCTACATTTTTCCAAAATTCTTTAAAGATATCAGAGGTATATTCTTTACCGTTATCTGTCCTTAGAGTCTTGATTTTCTTTCCAGAGAAGTTTTCAGTAATAGATTTAAAATCTTTGAACATTTTCAGAATCTCCTCAGATTCTTTATGTTTAAGAAAATATATCCAAGTCTTCCTGGAGAAATCATCAATAAAGATTACATAGTATTTACACCCTCCTATTGATGGAACAGACATAGGTCCACATAAGTCTGAATGAACCAACTCTAATACATTGTCTGTTTTACTAAAACTATTTTGAAATGCCCCATTTGTGTTTTTACCTAATGCACAACCTTTGCATACACATGGATGATATTGTTTGAGCTTAGGTAATCCAATGACAAGTTTTTCCATGGAAGATAGGGCTTTGTAATTTAAGTGTCCTAGTCTTCTATGCCACATCTCATTGGTATTAGTGATTTCATTAATTAGGACTTGGTTTGTATCTGTACATAGTTCATATAGACAGCCTTGCCTGCTACCTATGGTTAGGGCTTTCTTGACATTAGAATTCTTTGGCCAAGCCTTTACTTTACCATCCATAAAGGCTACTCTAAATCCATTATCTTCAAGTGCTGAAATAGATAGTAAATTTCTTTTGATGCTAGGTACAAATAGTACTCCAGTCAGTTGAATGGAATCACCAGTTTTTAGTTTGATAGTGCATGTCCCAATACCTTTTACTAGATAAGTTGAATCATCTCCAATAGTTACTTCTTCATTTGAATCCTCTATCATAGAATCTAGTAGTTCTCTGAATCTTGTCACATGTCTTGAGGAACCACTGTCTATAACCCAGGTGTTCTTATTTGAGACTTGACTTGAAAGTGCAGAATAGAACACAAATTTCACATTTTTAGGTTCTTCCTTAGTCTTTTGTTTCTTTACTTTGGTGAATGAAGCCTGGTGCTTTTTGTATGGACAATTAAATACATAATGTCCATATTTGTCACATCTGAAACATTGTACCTTTGACATATCTCTTTTATTATTTTCATTATGATATCTCTTTTTCTTGAAGTGTCTTTTTCTATCCTTGTGGTTATCCACATTTAGTACATGTAGATCTTCATCAATGCTTTTCTTCTTTACTCCTTTCTTGTCTAGCCTTGATTCCTCTTGTAGACAATCTGTTCTCAGTCGGTCAAATTTTGGAAATTTAGACCTAGCACTTATGCCGGAGACAAACGTCTCCCAAGATTCAGGCAGACCATCTAATGCAATCAATGATAACTCCTTTCCATCAATCTCATAACCAACTGTTGATAATTTATCCCTTAGAGTCGATATTCTCATGAAGTAAGAATTTATCGTCTCACCTTTGTTCATACTTATGTGGTTTATCTCCCTCTTTAAGGCTAATTTCTTGCTTGCATTACTTATTTCATAAGTTTTCTCTAATGCTTTGAACATATCATATGCTCTTTCGTATTTCATTAAAATTGGAACAATATGATCTCTGACTCCATCAATGATGATCTTCATTGCTTTATCATTTCCTTCATTCCAAGTTGATATGTCAGGTTCTTCTTCTGGTTTTAGTTTGTTTTCTTTAATAAAAGATTCGACTTTACTTTCTCTTAATATCAATAGTATTCTGAATTTCCATGATTGAAAATTATCTACTCCTTCAAGTCTATCCTCAAATCTGATAATGTTTGTCATTTGCAATGTAATGTATTCGAATTAAAATTTAATTTCTCAAGTTTATCAGCTGCTCAGATCCTTCAAAACCAAAGCTCTGATACCATGTAAAAGATGATAAACTTTTATTAAATTATAATCCTTAATATTATATATATTGTTGTTTGCAGAATTCTTCTTATTCGTAAGACACTTCTAATATTATCAGATTTCTATATTTTGTTGTGTCTTTAGAAATCAAGCAAGTTTGACTTTATATATTATAGAGTAGTCACGATTTGATGGATCGTGACTCATTTATGAGTCACGACTCATCAAGTCGTGACCACTTCATTAATTTGGTTTATTAAACATGACATTCGATTTGTTATCATTCATAACAAAGTCGATTCACTTTGCTCCTTTTAAATAGTCGGTTGTCATCGACTTTAATCACAGCATTATAACCAATAACCATCGGTATAGGGTGGTAGATATAATGAAGCCCGATTGCCATATGATTTGCATATTCGATAATGTATATTTAATTTATGTATTAATGTATATGTAATATAATTACATATACATTAATATATATATATATATATATTTAATTATGTATTAATTTATATGTACTTATATTACATATACATTAATATATATATTTGGGTCAATTAACAATAAATATATTTATGTATATATTAATATATATGTAATAACAATTACAAATATATTAATTCAAAATTATATTAATATTAATTTCATTTACATTAATATATATGTATGTTTATTTATATAATTATCTGAACGATGCTATCGGTTTCCAATAGCAGGAGTAAGTTTTGTCAACAGGTGACTAAGCAATATGTCATCAGGCTAACATGTGCTATCGGAATGATAGGATTTTTCTATGTCGATTATGTTCATTTATGGTTATGCAAAACGCGAAAACCAATTGGTTATGAATTGCTATAACCATTCCAAGACAAGAATAAGGCCTTGAGAATGCGGGAAATGGGTTTTTGGTTGTCGGTTGTTCGCAAAGTTAGGTGATTAATCATTTTTGGGTTGATGACTCATGTTGGACAATGAATTAATGCAAGAACGACATTTTGCTCTGTGGTTCTCATATGTTTTATTCTTTGTTCTATTTTTCTTTTGCTTATGAATGCACCTGTACAATTCTGTGTAAGCATTATGTTAGTTTGCCTTTGCTTTTGATTTGGTTTCCCCTCCATTCGTGTAAATAACTCTGCAAGTTTGAAGTCCATCGGGTTTTGAATCCTGTCTAAGGTTTGGAGATCCATATGGCTCTATCCTAGTTTTCCACCGTGGGAATCCCAAGAGCCTTCTTGGAATGCTAGGATAGAATGTACAGTAGGGTTTGGTGCAAATGTTGGAGTTGCAGAGACAATACCTCCATGTGTTCAATGAAGCCTAGGTTGATCACAGGGAAGTGGTGAGCTAGGAAGCCGAGGACAAGCTAATGTGCAGAGACACATTAGGGAATGTGTCAAGGACATAGGGTGATGTGTGAAAGATCCTAGGCGGAGGGTTTGACTCATAGGATAGGTGTGGTGGGTTGATAGGAAACAAGGTCAGATTGATCAGGGGTTGGGAACTCTTGGTGCAATAGGAACTAATCTAGGGGAAGGTTAGTAATTGGGCCATTGGATGGTTCGAAGTTGACCTTGGTAGGATTTGTGAATCCATTAATCAGCAACCTCACAATTGAGTGCAGGTCCTCTGCATCATGTGGTCTCTACAATTGAGATTTCTAAGGATCTCTCCAACATGAAAATTGATGAATTGAGTGAAATTTTGTTAACTGTATTTTCCTCTAAAGCAAATATAAGCAGAAAAAGAAACACATTCTTTAAGAATCATAGTAAAAGTGATGATAACAATAAGAATGAATACAAAGGTGAATCTAGCAATTCTAGAGGAAGAGGACATTATTCTAGAGGAAGAAATAGCAACTTCAGAGGAGCAGGAAGAGGAAGAGGTAGAAGTAATGGGGAGACAATAGTAAAAAGAATGTCCAATGTTTTCATTGCAATAAGTTTGGACATTATGCTTCAAAATGTTGGAGTAAACAAGGTGAAACAGAAAAGAGAAATGCTCATAGCACTATTGAAGATAATTTGATAGTATCATTCCTTTCAATTGTTTCCATTTCACTGTTCATTGCTTCAATCCACTCTTTTTTTCTTGAGCTTGTTCAAATGTTTGCAGCTCATTATTTTTCATGATTTGAGTCATCAATGCAAAATTCGCTTTTGCTTGTGACCTTGTTGTCATTTTTTCAAAATTGGAATCCAACATAAGAGTTGATGGATGATTATTTTCTATCCTTTGATATTTTTGATATTTTCTTGCTCCTGCACTAGATGATTCGGATTCATCTTCTTCTTCCTCCTCTTCAATCTCATCAATTACTATCTCTTTTCCTTTTGTTATATTTTTTTGGTATATTCTGCTAGTTCATTGAATACCACAATGGTATATTATGCTAGTTCATTGGTATATTCTGCTCAGCTGCTAATGCCAAAACTAATTTGATAGTATCCATTTGTGCTGAGCGGAGTTGGACAGTTTATCAAATGGATGTGAAGAGTGCTTTCTTGAATGGATATATTGATGAGGAAATGTATGTTTCACAACATAAAGGTTTTGAAATAGCTTCTAAAGAACATTATGTTTGCAAATTAAAGAAGGCCTTGTATGGTCTCAAGCAAGCACCAAGAGCGTAGTATTCAAGGACAGACTCGTACCTACAGCAGAAAGGTTTTTCACGAAGTCAATCAGATCCAAATTTGTATATCAAAAGCTCAGCAAAAGATATTTTTATCTTAGTTCTCTATGTTGATGATCTTATCTACACATGGAATAATTCATCTTTATTTGCAGAGTTTAGAACAGCCATGATTAATGTGTTTGAAATGGCAGATTTGGGACAAATGCACTACTTTCTCGGTATAGAAGTATGGCAAAACAAAGATGAAATATTTATGTCTCAGAAAAAATATGCTCCAGAATCCTACAAAAAATTCAGATGCAGAGTTGCAAATCAATTGCAACACCTATTGAAGTTGGACCTAAATTGTCTACTTTAGATGTGTCAAATCCAGTGAACCCCACTCTATACAGACAGTTGATTGGAAGTTTGATCTACTTAACAACTACTCATCAAAATATCACATATGCAGTGAGTTTGGTCTCTAGGTTCATGTCAGAACCTAAGGAAACACATTGGAGTGCAGCTAAAAGGATTCTTAGATATGTTAGAGGGGCACTGAGTTATGGTCTCAAATTTCAGCATTCAGAGGATAGCAGATTGGTTGGCTATACAGATTCTGATTGGGCAGGTTCTACAGATGATCGGAAGTCTACTTCTAGTTACACTTTTAGCCTTGGTTCTGTAGAATTCTCTTGGAAGTCCAAGAAACAACCAACAATATCACTTTCTACAGCAGAGGCAGAATACAAAGCTGCAACATCAGCAGCTTGTCAAACTGTATGGTTGAGAAGACTACTAGAAGACTTATACGAAATTCAGAATGAACCTACCTTGTATTGTGACAACAAGAGTATTATACAAATTACAAAGAATCCAGTATTTCGTAGTAGAACCAAACATATTGAGATACAACATCACTATAATAAGGAATTGGCTCAACAAGGATCGATCGAAATCGTGTACTATAGAACAGAAGATCAGATAGCAAATATCTTCACAAAGGTTATAGCTCGTGAAAGGTTCGAGAAGCTCAGAGATCTACTTCATGTTCTTCCCAATGGTCACTGTGGGGGAGAATGATTGCACTAATGCCCATTGGAGCAGCCTTTTTTGACATTTGGGGCTGCCTTTCTTGACCTTGCAGTCATTCTTGACTTTGATGTCCTTGAAGCTGCCTTTCTCGACTTTGTTGTCACATTAAATATATGTTTGTAGATATTTAATTTTATTGTTGATAGTTGTAATATTGGTGAATATGGTTGAATACCATAATGTCACCTCTCTTTTAATGTTCTATATAATGGATGCCCTGCCTCTCATTTCTTCATGGCAATTTGGGCTTTTGCATATTTGTTTGTCTTGTGATCAGCAGATCAACATTTTTGCCTTCATATAACACATAAATATGGCAGAAAGATATAGCTTTATTATCAAGTGTAATGTTTGTGCAATCATAATGTGAATTGGTTCCTGAACCAAACATAAATAGTAAGGCTGCCAACCATAGACAACTGACACAACCTCTTGGGATCAACTAATTACACTGCCAAATACTAACAAGACTTAAGAAATTATTATTTCTATATTAGCGGCAGTTCTTCTGTCTACATGGGAGAAGTCAAAATGAGACATAAAGATAACATGTGTTTTTTTCAAAGATATCGAATGTAAGTTTACTAATAACCATTAGAGGAGTTCTATGTACTTGTCTATCTAAAAACGAAACAAATTGATTGAATCCTAATCAGAAAAGAATTTCTATATGTATGAAGACTATGAAACAGATGTAAGAAACAAAAAAGTGGAAGACGGGCAACATATCATCTCCTTTGTAAATAAACATAATCTTTCAATGTTTGTGTGATATACCCATTCATGTTTAATTAAAGCATTAATGGAGCTCTTACATAAATACAACTATCTAAGCATTTAAGAATCTCATCTTGGAGACATCTTTCCTATGTCACTCTACGGTGCTTCAAACACTAATCTAATTGGGAATCCTTTCTTTGCAGATTATCATTTGCCCTTAAACTGTGGACGACAACTAAAATCCTGTTCATGGACTTCATTTTGACAGATTTTGACAAATGTAATGACTCAACATTCTATCTGAGTCATAAACAAAAATGGGGTGTTAGTAATACAGGTTATCTTATGAAACACTATACAGAATACATGCCTGAGTTTGACAATACAGAATATAGGTTAAGGATAACCGCCCACCTAACTCCATTGATCCACAATTATACATCACATACTTCTCCTTCCTCTCTGAGATACTATGGCGTGAACCTCCAAAATAGACTATAGCATGCAAAACTCCACATTGCAGAGATATAGTTTCCAGCCAGCCAAAATTCAAGAAGAGTTTGGACATTTGATGTCTATATTCAGGTATATCCTTTCTCCTTTAGCAATTTGTTTCAGTATTTAGGCATATCAACAAAGATTGCAATCTGATTTTCAGTGTCTTAAATCACTACAAAAAGGATAACAAATTTGTTTAAATTTCTTGTCTTACCATGACTAACTTGAGATACTATGGCTTGGACCTCCAAATGGAGTATACAAAGTAAAAATCCACTTTGCAAAGATACAGTTTACAAAGATGAAGTCCATGGAGAATAGAGAATGTTTACCAAAATATAAGAGATTGCAAACGAACGCAGGGGAGTTGCCAGTGACAGAGAATCAGTAGGAGTGATAGTTGAATATCTTGAGAAGATATTTTGGGCAGATATAGAGTAAGCCTCTAGAGAGTGAGCAGGAATATTGGACAGCATTCCAGAATGTGTATCAGAGGCAGGTAATAGCATGCTAAATGAGCCAACATCGACAGAAGAAGTTAGAACTACTACATTTCAATTTCATCCAGAGAAAGCGCCTGGGTCAGACGGTTTCCCGGCATTATTTTACTAAAAATGCTGGCATTCAATCAGAAATGATGTATGGAAAGTGATTGAAGACTTAAGAGGAAAGAAAAAATTTGTGAAAGATCTAAACAACACAATGATTAGTCTCATTCCAAAGAAGAAATCTGCAATTCCTTTAAAGATTGCCGACCAATATCTTTGTGCAACATAATTTACAAAATTCTCACCAAAGTAATGGCTAATCAATTAGAAAAGATTCCAGACTCAATAATATCAAAAGAACAAAATGGATTTTGTCCAGGCAGAAAAATTATCGACTGTATCATTGCGGCCAATGAAGTAGTACACACAATGAACTAGGGTATCAGCAAGGCAGATGACAGTAGATTGGAATTTTCTTCAAGAAGTTCTTAGAAGATTCAGATTCGTAAATTCCAAGATAGAACTTATACATTATTGTATATCCACTGTAAGGTACTCAGTTAATTTTAATGGATCAATTTGCGGTCTCTTTCCGGCTACTAACAAATTAAGGCAAGGCAGTCCTATTTCTCCATTCCTATTTATCATAACGGCTAACGCTATGGGAAGATCTTTCAAAACAATAAAAGAACGAGGAATGTGGAAGGGTATCAAAGCGGCACATGGTCTTAGCTCAATCAAACACACCCAATTTGTAAACGATACAGTTTTATTCAGAGAGGCCAACCTAAAAGAGACAGACAATAAAAAAGGCTTTAGAGGATTACTTAGTTATCTCAAGACAAGTAATTAATAAAGAAAAATCTTCAATAATTTTCTTCAACACAGAGAGCAGCCCAGAGAAGAACAGTGTAATGTCCCTTGTCAGTTTAAGACTTAAATTGCCACAAAATTACTTAATGTGCTTATGATCTAAATGGAAAAAATAATGATTCCGTCTAACTAACCAAAACAAGAGAAATATCTAATCATATCAAGACATCTACATGTGATCAACAACATTCATATCTATCTTATTACCTATGCTAACATAAGAAACATGGATTTGGGAATGTAACCAAAGCGCCTAGAGACCATTTCTAATAGGCTCTCTCAAGGTTTACAGGTCCAAGCCCAAACTATTGGGACGCTGACCCCCACCCTATTTTGGGACAGAAAGCTATTGGCTGGATTTAGACAAGCCCCTTCTTGGAGACATTCTTGCATTCCTCCTCTTCAATCTAGCAAGATGATAAGTCTGAACATGATCATATATATATATATATATATATATATTATAATTATTAAATATTTGTATGTATAGATATTCTCTTTATTTATTAATGATAACCAATGTTCAATATAAGTAATGGGGCTCAGAATTGGCATACCTGATGCCACTGCACATATACGGTTCTGCTGTTGCAGAATCTTCAATTTATAATTCTTGAATATTAATCTTCCTTCACACTTCCGCTGAATGTTTTCCCAAAATCTCTTCCATAAATCAGTATTAACTCATAGATGTGTTACAGCATTGTTTGTTGTCACACAATGCTTATCAGCATTGCAAATGATTCATTTCCTTTCTGCTCTCTTCCTTGAAGAGAATCCATTATATTCATAATCTCTTATTCCCTGCTCTTGAGGGAATGGTTTCCAAGGCCTTTAAATATCTTTCATGTACCTTTCTGAAGGTTAGGTCTCTTAAAAGGTTGCAACTCTTCTTTAATAAACAGTTACCCCTTAATATTATCGCATCACTTGCAAGTAATTGTTTCCCAAACTAATAGCTACTCTCCTAGCTATTAACAACTGCCATTTAGGTGTCTAATTATTTTATTGCTTGTATTGAATCGATGCTCCCTTATTAATTGACAAGCAAATATAATCGCTGGAGTCTATAGAATTGTGCTATCTTCAATACCACATTGAATTAATTCCAACTCCCGTCTTACTAACTTTGCATTACTTCTTTCTGAAATGTAAAGTAGGCATTAATCTTGATCATTGCTATCCATAAGTCGCTGTCTTATTAATAGTTATGGCTAATCATTTGTTAGTCAACTTTTTCCTTGAGTTGATAGTCTTTGATATGTAGCGATACTTGATAGTAATCAGATATCTTTCTTTAACAATGACTGGACATGCTTATCAAATCGATACTCGTGATGTTTTCTGATCTATCTTCTGAGATGATGACATTGATTAGTCATTGTTCCTTTATACGCATAGTAGTAAGTCGCTGATAATAGCTGAGTGTATATGTCATACACCGATTCCCTTTCCTTGCCTCTACACTGACTCCCTTGTGTTCAGCGCTGGCTATTTTCCAAGTATAAGCCCCGACAGGTAACACATGTTCGGCTGACTATTAATAATTATTATAATTATTTAATAGGGAATTCAACCAATAAAAAAATAGTTCTTGAAATATTATTTTATATAAGGAATGTATTATAGTTATGGAAATTAAAATTATATTATTTATCCATTAGCTATTTTGATAGTATCATTTATTTATTAAATCTTTCTTTTGTGATTATTAAAAATTCTATTATTTTAAAATTATTTGTTATTAAATTCTATATTGGAACGGGGACATCACAAACAGCGAATATGTTCGGCTTCTCAATTGCATCAATTCTGGCCAAGTATATTGGAGCCCCGCTTATTTCTATTATGTCTTGATCTCAGCACTGGGAAGAAATCCTTGAGAACTGCAGAAATAAGACTTCAGCATGGGAAAACAAATGGCTATCATTAGCTGGAAGAATTAAGATGATTAAATCCTTTTTTTTGCAGTTCTGATCTATGTAATGTCTTGCTTCCAAACAACAAATAAGCTAGAATCAAAATTGGAGATTCATCTTAAAAAACTTTTGTGGGAAAGCTCAAAGAATGAAAGAAAATTTCCACTTGTGCATTGGGATATGACATGCTAACCAAAAAATGCGGGTGGTGCAGGCTTGAGAAAGATGAAAGCACAAAATATGGCTTTAGGAGCCAAACTCTCATGGAAAATGTACAGAGATCCAAACCGTCTTTGTTGCAAAATATTCCAACATAAATATTTGGATAATTCAGATTCAAAAAGGATTTTAACCATGGCAAATTCAGAAGGGGCTTCTGCCATTTGGAGATTTCTATGGGAAAGCAGAAAATTAATTACAAATCACTTAATCTAGAAGATGAAAAATGGGAAGCAAGCCGATTTTTGGACAGATTCTTGGAATAGCCACAGGCCATTAGAAGAGACAAAAGGAATAAAAGAGTACATCAATCCATTAACGGAGCTGTTCAGGTCGAAGGAATGTGATTATATCAAATTAGAAAATCCTATATATGATTATCAATATGAATGGATTTCCAGGCAGACTGTATATGGTTATCAAATTAGAAAATCCTATATATGGTTATCAAGAGTTCTATGGGGTTCAGGTTTTGTTGATGTGAGTTTTGTACCACTACATAACATATAGGAGTTAAGCACTTGATACAGGATATCAAACAATCAATCCTCTCTTGAAAAGTTATTACTCATGAAGGACATGAGAAAACTCCAAGGTTCCTTACACCTGTGGATCCTAACTCAGTTATAATGATGTGATTTGCTGGTAATCACGTCGGCGGGCTTACGTTGTTTCTTCAAAGATATTGAACTCTGGCTATGACGACGATGGATTTTAGCTTTTCAAGGTATATTCCCTTTGTTCCTCCTTAATTTATGTCACTTCCAACTTCACTCATCAAACTCTCACTACTAAGCTACTCACTGCCTTACCACTACTCCTAGGGATGAAGAAATTAACAAGTGGACGGGGATCAAACCTAATGAAAGCTTACTAGCGGTGCTACCTCCATAGATGCAATGATTCGAGGGAAACGAGACTAGAGTACCACACAAGGCTTCCTAACGAGCCGCTAGGATGCTAGTGGCCTAGTATAAAGATCC
>MU223727.1:1656398-1683894 GCA_018584345.1 Thuja plicata | reverse complement strand
GTGTGGTACTCTAGTCTCGTTCCCCTTGAATCATTGCATCTATGAAGGTAGCACCGCTGGTAAGCTTTCATTAGGTTTGATCCCCGTCCATTTGCTAATTTCTTCATCCATAGGAGTAGTAGTAAGGTAGTGAGTAGCTTAGTAGTGAGAGTTTGATGAGTGAAGTTGGAAATGATATAAATTAAGGAGATGGAACCATTGAGTATACATTGAAAAGCTAAGTCCCATCACCATCATAGCAAGAACCTGATATCCTTGAAGAAACAACGTAAGCCCGCCGACGTGATTACCAGCAAATCACATCATTATAACTGACTTAGGATCCACAGGTGTAAGGAACCTTGGAGTTTTTTCTCATGTCCTTCATGAGTAATTACTTTTCAAGAGAGGGTTGAGTGTTTGATATCCTGTATCAAGTGTTTAATCCTATATGTTATGTAGTGGTACAAAACTAACATCAACACCTCTATGCAAAAGGCGGAGTAGAAGTGACTATCATGGCATTTTAGAGGTTTAAAGTTTATGTAAAGCAAAACAAAAGTGACAGGCCAAAAAGTACAATAATGCATGAACAAAAAGAAAGAAGAATGCAAGGTATGTAAAGTTAGGAGTATGAGATGTATGTCCACAGTCCAAGGTTATGGATAGCATGAAGACTGAGACAGCAAATAAGGACAGGGTATCGTAAAGGACAACTAGTAAATGCATTATCACAATCTTTCAGGAGTGCATCCAAAGAACATGATAGTTCCTGAAAGTAGGCAGTCATATTCTCAAGTAAGTGAGAAATAGCATTGTGACAGTTAAATAAAGACAGTAATACAGTAATATAAGCAGATGCAAGATACTAAACAGAGGTGGTCTCTAAAGTGTACAATGGTAGACGAAGTGTTCAACGTTATGCAAAATCTTGTGCTAAAAGCTTGGACTAACAGCCTCTACATGAGTTTTGAAGCCTTTTAAGCCTAGAAGAAAACTCAAGAGGACAAATTATGCTATGCTATCATGGTAAGTTTGTTTACAATAGCCAAATGTACATAGTTGTCATAATGTCACATCCCTCCTGACTGCTAAAACTTCATTATATTTTATTTGATGCCTTAGATGTATATTCTGATTTTCATAAAACAGTGGTTATGTTTTATCTAATGCCCTAGATGTTATAATCTGGTTTTCATAAAACAGTGGTTATGTTTTATTTGATGCCCTAGATGTTATAATCTAGTTTTCATAAAACGGTGATTATGTTTTATTTGATGCCCTAGATGGTTATATTTCCTGCTTATCATGCAACAATAGTTCAACTTTTATAAGAGGAATGATGTAATGTTATGTTCTTAATCTTGAATTGTGAAATTGATTTATTGCACATATATTATGTTTGAGATGATGATTACGGACTGACTACTTCTCTTTGACTGAGTAGTTGCAGGAAATGATCATCCTTCGAGGAGGAGGAGGGGGGGGAGTATCACCAGGTAAGGGGGATGCAAACATGGTCATGAACTTAAGCTATCAGAGTCTCGGAACTGGTAAGTACGAGCTAGGTCAAGGTTGATGCAAGCCTAGGAAGTATAGGTTGGACTAGGTTCCTAGTTAGTCTTACCTTGTCAGATAGCTGAGCTAATAGTAACCCTTTTGGTTAGGATCTTTCGTCTTAGACGTAATCCTTGCTTGACCTATTTTCCTTATTATGGTTTAAGGTGATAACTTCCAGAGTTATTGTTGTAAAAGAATATTAATGATACTCTTACTCGAATATATGTGTGTGTGTAGTATAATAAGTATATACATGTATTTGTATATATGTATATAGACGTAATCTTGATAACATGGTTCGCAACTATATATATATATATATATATGTGTGTGTGTGTGTGTGTATATATATATATATATATATTAGAAATATTCTATATATATATATATGTATGTATATATATATATATATATATATTTGAAAGTATGCAATCCTTTATAGCATTATTTTAATATATACTATATTCTTTTTCCTTAATGGAAATTGAATTCCGTTTGAAACACATAATGTGAATTGAATATGCCTTATAAGCCACGATATGAAAATACGTGGAGGTATATAATTATAAAAAAAATACAACCAAATGAAATGAGAAAGACGGCATCTTCCGTTTGGAAATTCTTAAGCATATGTGAGATTGATAAATATCTTTTATCAGCCACGACATGGTGCATGTGACACTGTGATATGAAATTTCATTTGATAATTCTTCTAAAATGCGTATGGAGAAATATTCTTTCAGCCATGATAGGAGAAGTGGCGTAATTTTAGCACAAGGCGTATGAATGAATGAATGAAGAATTTTAATGACGTCCGCGAGACCATCAGTCAAAGGGACCACGAAACACATCATAAAACTAACTCCATAGACTTTTCATGTGAATTAAAGATGAACTATGAGGGAACCGCCTCTTAATTATAGGAAATTGCAACCAAATTAAGTTTTTTTGTTTTTATTCATTTGGTAAGTAATCTGGAAAACGCGTATTCAAAGAAAAGGTCTTCCACTTTAGAAAAAGGCTGGTGTATGCTGCCGCATGAGGTATTGGGACAAGTAAAGCGTGTTTAGAAACAAGAACCAGCGGCTTGCAACTTCTGATTTTCATACTTCACAGGCAGGTGCTCATACCATTAGTTCTCTCATTTTGCAATTTATTTCTGTTAATCCTGGAATGGAGTTGCATGTCAAAACTTCCTCTAATCTCACTCTTCATTCAAACTAAGCTCACAAACATATTTGAATTATTTCATAATGTTCTAAATGGTAACGTAGGTATCAAAGAAGAAATGTTTAATCAAGCTTTAAAGCTGTACTAGAGCATGGACATTGCTTTTTAGAGCCATGAGTAGTTACTGAAGCTCGTGAGCTAATTTATTTAACTGTCAACAGCCATACATCTTCTTCTATAGTTAATTCAAGAAGGGTGTGAGACATCTAATAGCCTGTACATATGTTGTAACCTCATGTAGGAGGAGATAATTTCTTGGTATTGAAAGAAGATAGTAGTATATGGGTACCTTTCCCTATCTTTTATGGAAGCATTTTATAAACACTAAACTCAGGGTAGAGATAAAAAAAGTTTATAGCAGCAAAAGAAAACGTTTCCAGGTTGTCAATGGAAGCATAGAAACATGTTTAAGGTAATCTACCCACTTGTGGGGTCATGTTGGTAAGAATGAACAGCTACTTTAGTGCTGTTCTGAAAGTTTAGGAAAGAATTTGTTCATTGGAAAGTGAGAACAGAATTATTCTACTAAATAAACTTGACTAAACCACTACCACAACCTCTAGACTCAGTCACTGATTCAACTTGTGGCCATGGTTGGATAATTAATTGCACAACTGTTGTTCATTATATACTTTTATTTGACTAGTAAAAATATTTGGAGTGTAGAGAGTTTGTGGCAAGGTGATACTTACATGCAAGAATGGAAAGTGCAGAGATAGAAGCACTTTCATGAGAGCATGAAGTGCTAGAGATTCCATTAACCCTATACAAGTCAAGTAGTGTTACCATTCAAGGTTAAGACAAATGGTTGAAGTCTAAATTCATGCTAATTTAATTATAGAACTTTAAAGCAAAAAGTTAATTGGTTACACAACCAAGAACGATAGAAAAATATCGTTGATTACAATGGACAACGATGACATGAAATACTGTGGTAGTGGTACGACTAGTAAGCCTACATTCCTAAATGCTCATAATAGAAGTTGTAAACCACAATCCTTATTAATATGATGGCTAAGAATGAAGGGTCAATGTTACTGATTTCTAAATAAGTAAACTTGTCTAAACATCAGCACAAAAACGATTATGAACCTCACTGTCGATTATGTACATGTGCTGATTGTGTACATTAAACTAGAAAGATTGAGACTAGTTAAGTCATGAGTCTTGTGTGGTTATGAATCTAGTTAACTGAGTTTCTATCAAGAAGTGAAACCCAAGTCGAGTAGGGTGAAGAATTTGACTACACGTCCTATACTTGCTTGCATCTCGAAAATCTTGGCCAAGATACACTAAGCTATGCTAGTGTTAGTCAGTTCGTATTGTTGTGGCTACATTCCTAGTCAAGGGTCATACTAGTTAGGAGAAGCTATAGAGTATGACCAACTAGAGTTATGTAGGATCGTACACCAGATTCATACGGCTTGTTTATCACCATGTTTACACCCCTTGCGAAGGGCCGGGCCACTTCGAGTAGGAAGTGTTCAAGGGGGATCAGTATAGATCCATGGTTGGGTGGTAAAAACGTCTGGTGATACTTTCCCCCCCCCCCCCCATGTTACATTGAAGTATTCAAGAAAGACATAATGGATTCAGTAATGCTAGTACACTCACAGTAAGATTCTACACTTGCTTGGTATTTTCTATTCAATTTGATGCAATTGCTTAATTATATTCAAAAAAAAAAATCACTAGAAATGTTAGCTTGCATTTGCTTTTACAGTTTTGCATTTTATATTGGTTCATGCTTATTTTGTTTTCAGAAATTAGCTAGCTTTATTTCTGCTTTGAACTTTTAGCATGTTACACATTACATAGTGATATACTGTCATAAAGATGGTAGGCTCGTGAAAAGAATAGAAGATAATGAAATGACAAGAAACCAAATGACAACCTATCTCAGTGTAAAAGGACAACAATTGTAAAGAAATGCACAGCAGTCATCATGTTCTTTAGATCAGCATTGTGACTTTAATACTGGGTGATTGCTAAGGGGTAATGACCAAATTACAGTCCATTATGATAATAGATAGAGGTTGTAATAGTACCTGTACCCTTGCACAGTGGTAAAAAGGAATTCAGAGGCATATATTTGTGCGATGGTATAAAAAAAAAAACATGGGTTTTGCAAAACGTAGACAGTCCACATAAGAACATCATAATTGACAATAAGAGAGCATAGTCATATCATGAGGTAAGGAATAATGAGCAGCGTTCATGAAGGACAGTATTGCTTTCATTTAAGAAATGAAGTATACAGTCAAGATAGCAGTGAGAGTTTTAATGATAAGGACACTGTAAAGGAAATCAAGCTTTAGCCCTTTTCAACTATCATGGAAAAGATTCATTTACTAACCAAATATGAGAAGGGCAGATTCAAAGGAGGGAATAAGCACGGCGAGCAAGGATGATGATATTAGCAGTGCAGTGCAAAGACAATACATTTGAGATAGACAGTGTTCTTTGATAAGTTGCCTTGTCATAATGATCTAGATAATTGTCTATTTTGAAATAATAAAAAGACAATCTTTGAAGAGACTAGAAGAGAACTTGAAGGGACTGAATATATGACACAGTCAAAGCTTGACTCATGTGTACAGAATGAAAGGAATTGTTTCATGTTTGATAATGACACAAAGATGAAAAATGGTGAGTATGGTGTAAAGAAAAAGAAGACAGTCAGGCAATCAAAAAGATATGTATAATTCTGGGCGCCAATGTTAAGGGTATAGCTACTCGATTTATCATTTGTTGAAGGCAAGACAAAGCTACAGGTTCTGGATGCTATGCAGAGATGCTTGGAATAAAGTTGTGAATATATGAATCAAAGTGGATAATGAAGTTATGGTCATCATGGAGAGATTTAAGCCTGATCAATTATTTAAGATCCATGTTTTCTAGCCATAGTTATTGCTTCAGGGAGGTTGTTAGTCTATTTATTTTGGCACTAGAAGTGATATGATTGTCACTGAAGCTAGACAATGATGGTGTGAGGTAGTATGGTGCTCAGAGGCTAGGTAACAGCAAGTTAAGGTGATTTAGGATATAGTATCCATTGAATTTACATGCTGGGATTAATGCATTCGAGTTCATAGACTTTCCTCAGTCATATGAGCTAGCTGTCCATCATTGTGGAGACGTGGAAACCTGGAGATTAATGCTGGAGTTCAAAATATTTCACATTTTGCGCAAAACTTGGCATGTAAGCCAGTTTGAACCTCCATTTGTCTCTGTTTGCTGACAGTGCAGATTTCAGATCTGTGCAAAGAGTTTAAGACTATTTGAGTGGCATGTGGGAATGCAAAAGCTTCATACTAAGCAAGAACTTCACCTCTGTCAAGCTTATAAAGTTTTCGGCCATCTATAGTAGTGCAAGCATTTGAATAAGTCTATGAATAAAGGTGAGAAATTATATTATGTTCAAATCTGAGTTTTGTATTTAAATGTGTTCTTGTTGCTCAGAAGTTTACCTTGTAATCAATCTTTACTACTAAGAGAAGGCTGTGTTCTGTCACAGCTGTATTTTCATTTTCTTTTCAAATCTGAAATTAATAATTATTAAACCACATCTTATACATATGAAAGACAACTCTGCAATTAATTTCCATGCATTCAAGCAAACTGTTTGACAAAATTGCTCCAAGACAAAAGTTAAAAAAATTGGGCAAAAGTTCACAGGGGATCTTACAGAGTCTCAGAGGCCAAAACAGTACCTGACAAATTAATTTAAGGTATGCTCTACGCCCAGAACTAAGGCCTATCTAAGGGAGGAGCTCCAATGAACCTGTTACACCACTTATCATGCCCCAAACTCAGGAGATCACCAGCACCACCTAAGCAAACAGACCATCCAGACAGATCAGCTTGCGCATCCGAGGATGATGATCCACTGAATCGATAAGAGAAGGGGAAAATCTTATCTTCTGAGCAGTCATCGTAGGAAAAGAGGGACAGTCAAATCCAGATCTACAACCCTGAACCAGAGTTCACAGTCACTAGCATTTCCAAATCACCACGAAGCAGCTCTAAGATCATATACCGGGAACAAGTTACCAGTGGGCGGTGGCCTCAAGGGTTTCAAGCCTCAAGGCAAGGGCAATCACTAGCTATGAGATATTTCTATGGAATCTTAAGGCATCAACCTTCAGTACTCGCCAACTTCTCCCCAGATCACAGAGGAATAAAGAGGCTGCAGGGCCACATATACATCTAGGTCACTTCTGATCTGTCTTTCAGTCTCCTAAACCTCATTCATACCCTACTCACCTTGTATCAGGTTCCTAGCTGAATTGTTCAAACTGAGATCTGAGTTATTTAATAGTTGGAAATTGCTACAAGCTATAAAAATCAGTGTTTGAAATTCCATTTATGTGAATTGTGCAATTTTTTTAAAATTTGTTAAGGTTCTAGGGTTTATTTGCATTAATTATCTTTCTGTTTTAGACCAGTATAGAGTTTAAAACCTTGGATCCGCTACACTAAGTGATGATGAATATCTCTGCAAATGTGATGTGCACTATTAGGTATTAACCGTTGAAAAATGATCAATAGGAGTGATGATTATGCATTTATCATTACTGCATTTACTTTTGGAGGCCATAAGAAGAAATTGAGTCTAGAATCATGAGAATTTACTAGCATGGAATGCTTTCAATTATTAGTAAAGAACAAATAGTTCTCACCTATTTAAGATTTGTAGGATTCACCTTTTATTTAAGTCTTTAACCTAAGTTACCATATTCGTTCTGCCAACTGCAAATTCGCCATTCGGTTCGCTGCACATTCAAATTCGATTTGAATTCGAGTCAAATTCAAAATTTCCCCATGTAATTCGCAGGAAATTTGAAAAAATGAACCCTGGACAAATTTTGGTCCAATTTTAATGAATTTCAAAAACCCCGCGCGAACCCGGAACGAACTTGGGCAAATTTCACTGAATTTCGAGCGAATTTGTATGAAAGTTCGACTTTGTTGACTTTCAACGGGTCATTTTAAATAGTTTTTAAATTGTTTTTTTGTTGTTTAACCCTAAAATTGTTGCCGGATTGTAGTTCTTCGCCATCTCTAAGACCAATTCAGATATATAATAATGTAATGAGGCATAGTAATGTATGAACTTATTTGCTGCTGCATATGTTTACATGAATATATATATATATATATATATATATATATTTTTTTTTTTTTTTTTTTTTTAAATCTTGTACAGATGAACCCAAAACGATTCGAACCCAGCCCAAAAAAAATCTGGACGAATTTCGAACCCGAATCTCAAACTCGTAGCTGAACCGGAATCAGAACCGGCAACTTAGTCTTTAACTGTAAGAATTGGAGGTATAGGATCATCTGTCATTCCTGATCCCTGAAAGGGATTTGCAGTATTGGGTCCCCCTTATAGATATTAAGATAAAAATATTTTAGGACCCAATCCCCCAAAATTTTAGATTAGGAAAGTTCACAATGTGGGGTTCAGAAAACCAAATAGGATATGATAGAGATTTTTAAGTCACAAACTGAGCCACTCCTAGATATCTGAAATGGTTTAAAAGGCATTATGCTAATTTCTCTATGAAAATTCTGGAGATGGTAACAAAATATTCACTAATTGAAAAGTATAATACACAACAAAAAGTGCTAGAAACTTATGTAGTCCCACTAAATTCTGTTTGGTCATTTTTGGATTTTAAAATGACTTACTTTTTCAAGACCACATAGAGAATTTTGATTATTTAATAACTTTGGAATTTGAAAAGAATTTTTTGATCTGGCCTTACCTCATCTTTAAGTCTCTCATCTCTTAATAACTCAAACAATTGACCTAGAGAAACAGGAACCCGTATAGATGTTGCTGCTCTAAGAATTACACCTGTAGGCTGTCCAGGACCATGAACATTCTTCCTTGTCATTTACATGGAAATCATTCTCACCATTGCCATTACAATTACCATGAGAAAATTCAGTTTAAGAGTTCCTGCTAGATGCAAACTTCACCACAGAATTTATTCCACATCCTCTCAGCAAGCATCATCATGCTCCTGCAGCCACTGGGTATTGTAACAGCTATCATTAGCCAGAAAAGAGGGGAAAAAAGAACATGTAGGGCCTCAATCACAGAAAACAGTGGGAAAACATTTTCCTCACTTTTTTTATACTTGTAAGTACTCACCAGTGATATCTCCAGCAGGAATAAGAGTGTTTGTTGCTGTGAGGAATGCAATCCTTTCACACTGGCACTGCAGAGTTGTGCCCCAAAGGCCAACCCACTATTTACCACTGAACAAAATATCCTATGCACTCCAACACTATCATGACCTGCATGCTCCACTCGTGTGACCTGATTACACATACGATTGATTTGAATCCATCTTAGCAGATACTAAATTTCATAAACAATTGTCCATGATCTTAATAGTTGTAAGCTATACTGGAGCAGTTTTATTTTGATCAGCCAAAAAATTTGTGAATCCATGATATATTTGGTATTTTTTCATGAATTATTGGAGTAACATGCATTTGACCAAGAAAATGAAAAAACCACAATTTTTTAAACCATTTAATTAGCCTGCAAGCCTACTTTGATTAGTCACAATAAATTCGTGACTTTTATTTCTTTATGCGCTAACGTTGAGCAGATTAAAGAAGGCCTTACTAACATTTGGGAAACAGGTTGTGACTGAGATCCTAACTAGATTAGGACAAATGGACAGACATCCATTGTGCCTTATGTTCATAAAAAAATGTAATTGGATCAAAATTAATTGATGATGACTCATGTCATCGAGTCCAGACTCTTCCTACTGGCTCCTATCTCTATTTCTAAATGGCTCCATAAATGAATGTGTGTACATGAATAAGAGCATCTCTCTTTTCCTGTCAATTACAATGCTAATTATGTATAATTAATAATACAAGAGAAGAAATATTATTTAGACTGGCTCATGTGAAGAATTGTGTGCTAAACTCTATGTTTCTTATGTGCAGACCTGATTCATAGAGACATGATTGCTTCCATGTGCCAATGCCAGAACAATCCATTCTCCTGGTTGTGGCATGGAGGACAACCATTACTTTAAGAACATTTGGTAGTTATGATGTGTGATATTGATATGTAATGATCTAATAAAAAACATCCAATGCTGTAAATATGTAATGTGTGAGGCAATAAAATCTAACAGTGTGAATAAACTATATTATACAACAGATAAAGGGTTCACCACTTAGTGTGTAGGTTAAGTGGTGGTGGTGGTGTTGTTGTTCCCACCCAAGTTCAAACCCCTGCTGGGCCATTGCGATCGCAGGCTTGTGCCTTCGCTGATCCAATGTGCTCACGGGTTTGGGCCTCAGCTTTATAATAAGGGGATGGGGTCCCCTATTTGTGGCCTTACTGGTTCATAGCTCCAGGTCAAAAGCTTTTCTTAATATATTATACAACAGAGATGCAATCAAGATGAGAACTCTAAACTAATATCTAATGTTGCAATATCAACTCAAAGTAAATAAGGCAGCAGAAATAATATTAAGAAAATGGATGAAAAATAAGCCATGTAAAGAAGTTTGCACCTAAGAGACCACAAAAGTAATACATAGTGATCAAATAAGAAGGTTAAGTTAAGCCTGTAAGGATAGAAACAGATGGGAGAAGTAGACACCACCATACATAGCTAAACGAGTATATATGACTATCTCTTACAATCAATGACATGATGACAAGGACCAAAATAGTCTAGATAGTTTGTTCACAAAAGTCTTCTCCCTATAACAAACAAATCACAAAAGACAATGTTGATCGGTAAGTGTTGCCAAAATGATTTCCAATATTCATATTGAAGGCACAACAAAGAGCGCCAAAATGCTCAGACTCAAAGTTGTCCCAACAAATGACCATCAACAGATAGTTGGGGCATGCAGGCACTATTGTCATGGTGATCAACCATCATCTTTAATGTGACAAACTATGCATCCTTTGAGTGTAGCATTGCACTTGGTACTTATACAAGATTCTGTATATTCAGGACATGTCTGCCTCACAAAATTGAGGACTGTAATGTTGTGATTCACTACAAAAATATTTGTCTTACATAGCTAAAGGACCATGGACTCTACAATTAAAATGATAGAACTACAGAGAGTATTCTTATCATTGCAGTGCTCACATGAAAAGAACCAAAAGACCAAGTTGCTAACTAAAACAATGCAGGACAACTAGGGCATGATGCTAAGCAGATCCAATCAGACTTCCCACTCATTTGATCCTGCTGTATCATAAAGCATTCCTAGGCCTTTAATTCATGATCTTCAGGGTTTGCAGCGTTTTTTTGAACAGAACAAGGGACTGAGGACCATCTAAGTTTCCAATTACTTTGATTTGGATAAATAACTTTTTGATTTAAACCCAAAACATGTAATATAGAGCACACACAAAGAAAATAGTTGAGGCCACTCACATACGATAAGTACAGATTGTACTAAAGAAAACAGATACACGATCATAAGTGTCAACAACTTGGAGAAAAAATTTAATTATTCCCATTAACGTATCATTCGAGGCCATTCAAGTAGGGTTCTAAAAAGAACTTGTGCATTACCAGTAATTTTTCCCTGAACACGTATATTATGCAAACACAACATTATATGTGGAATTGACATTGATTTTAAAACAAGTTTTCATCGAAAACGCAATAAACAGATAACAGATAACAGATAACGGATAACAGCCGCATAATGGAATGTCTGTCACTGAAACCCATTTGAATAAATCCCAACATATGCCGTAAGCAACAAAAGCATGTGTGGAAAAATAATCAGAGTCTTTTCTACATTAAAGTTACCAGACCAGGCATAGAGCATGGCATTCAATCAGGATATCATATGAAGTGTGCTAGAAATAACTCTGTAACCCTTATCTTGAATTGAAATGAGAAAAATGCATGTCCAACCGAAGGCATAAGAGCATAAATTTCACAAGGTACAGGTCTGTAATAGCATATAACATGTGTTTCTAACTAAATATTGGCAAAGGAATACAATTATCCCATTAAACAAACACGCTATGACCCCAATACCTACCCGTGCCTAATTTTTTTTATATGCGTGATCTTCCAAAATGAAATAGGGATGGAGCAAAATGTATATGGGTGATCTTCCAAAATGAAATAGTGATCTTCCAAAATGTATGACTAACCATGAGTGATGGAGCACAAATTTGTCTCGCTCACCCAAACACTTCCCACTCCTCCCTCTTCCCCTTCCTCCTCCAATCTCTGTGAAATAACCTCTTTACAGCGCCACAAATTCAATAGAAGTTCGAATTCCTCTCTGCATTTTGTCATGGAGAAATCTTGAATAATCATCGAAAAACCTTGAATAATTTCGGTGTTCTGCCCTTTCAATGTGAACTCCGCTCCTCACATTCGCAGGGTATTAAACGTGAGGGATGTGGATGTTGACGGCAGGAGGTTACCGTTGGCGCGGGCATTTGAAAAAAAAACACAATTAAAAAGCAAAGCATTTGAAAAAAGCTGTGTGTCATGGTTTGTTGGGGACAGGCTGAATGCCGCTATTAGATGTAATTCAAACTTTCAGTAAATTGTATTCCACGAAGGTTAATTTTAATTTTAAATTTAATATTTTAAGGGTAATTACGCCAAGGCGTTCCTTTTTTAAGTTCTACAATTTCAAAATTGCTTCCAATGCTCAAAATGTTCAATAGAGGATGCAAGATGATTGAAAAGATCTCAATCGTCTAGCAACATTTTTTAATTTATCACTTAAGTAATTCTTTACTTTGAAGTTTTTATCTATTATTTTATATCGTATATAATATGTTTAAGATTTTGCAAATTTATTCTTATTTATTTTAAAAATTATTAGATTTTGACAATATAATATATAAGGAAATAATTTTAAAATATAAATTAAATGATAATTTAAATATTTTTAATTAATTTAGTTTTTTTTTTAAATATTATTATTGTAAGATTTTGTTTCTAATAATTATAAATTTGTTTATTATTTTTAAAATAATGGGAATTAAAATTTAATTTAATTATGTATTCTTTCTATCAAAATAAAAACATTATTTAATGCAGATCAATCTAATTTATAATTTATTGAAATTTTAATTATTCTAGCATAATTATATTTTATTATTTCAATTTTAATAAATTTTTTAAAAGTACTTTCTAATTTTATATGTTTATCAATTTCATAAGTTTATTATTTATTATTAGATATTAAGTAATTGTATTAAATAATAAATAGCATCGAATAGTAAGGGTTCACATGATAGTAGCATTAGGGCTTTGATTATAGTTATTCACGGTTAGGGTTACAATTATGTTTTAGGGTTTAAATTACGATTATAGTTAGGATCATAATTAGGGTAGGGTTACAATGAGGGTTTAGGATTACGATTAAGACTACATTTAAGGTGTATATCGTGGTTGTAATTATGGTTAGGGTCAAGGTTTTTTATTAGGGTCAATATTTAGGGTAGGGTTAGGATAAGAGTTTAGCTTTGCACCATGGTTAGGGTTTCAATGCTTGGGTTAGGATTAGGGTTAGAGTATGGTTGGAGTTAGGGTTGTGAATAGGCTTTAAAATTACAATTATGGTTAGGGTAAGAGGTTACATCATGGTTACTGATATGGTTATGATTAGGATAGGATTTTGATAAAGGTTAAGCTTAGGTTTCATGTTAGATTTAGAGAGGTTTTATTAAATTAATTGTGTATCTATTATTTCTCTATTTGGACCTATCTTAGCAAACATTGCTCACCAATTGATCTTATTAGTTGCAAAAATGTATACCAAAAAATAGACCATTTTTTCCCCTAATTCACCTTCACTGTCTCTTTGCATACCCATTGCACCCTAAGGTGCGATTGCTAGTTTTAAACCATATTAAAAAAAAAATAGATTTAGGTATTTTAATAGATTTTGTTTAGTTTACTTAAAACTAGCAATTGTATTTTGGTGTGTAATAGATAGCTAAAAATTTTGTATAAAGAGATACCAAGTTTTGAATCTTAAATATAATCATACATTTGAATCTTCTATCTATTGGTAGTATATAGTTTTTAAGTTTTGTTCACCTAGATTATTTGTTTATTAATTAAGATTAATTAGTGCAAAAATAATGTATATACATTTGTATCAAAAGATGGGGCACATAGTGAATTTTAAGTAGCACATTTGCTTTTTAAGCTTTACTTTGTAAATGAAGGTTGAGGTTTAAGTATCACATTTGTTTTTTAAGCTTTACTTTGTAAACGAAGGTTGGCGTCACATCTATTTTGTAATCTGAGTGGTAGAGATCTTTGATATGTATTTATAAATTGGCATCAACTTTTATTTTGTAAATTTTATTTTTTTCTATTTTTGTTTGAATTTAGTTTGTGGTTCCAAATAAATTGTGAGAGAATGTTAAATTAGTTATATGAATAGATAAACTTTTCATTAGACCCTTCATTCACAAGTAGGTCAAAAAAAGTGACATTGAATAACTTGAGGAATAGTAGGTAACTCTATATTCAAATGAGATTTTTTTACGAAAAATATGCATAAAAGACCATAGGATGGTCAATATTTTCTACTATTAACATTAGATATTAGGAGAATAGTTTCTTAATTGATTTGCAAAATTTCTCAATCTAGCTTTTATGAGTTAACAAGTGTGCCACTGAAAATCTAACGAAATTGCTTTCAAAGGCGTCTCATTGTCCTCTATCTTCAAGGATCCTTTTGGTCATTGTATTTTGTTCTCAAGTGCACTTGTGACCATTAAGATAACAACCTGAAGAACGAGATTATGATCCTATAATATGTATGATTGAAATGATAATGATCTTGATTGAATGTTATGCTACTATCATAATTAAGTTGAAATGCATGCTTTAAAGAGATGGTCTAAAACTACTATGAAGCTAATGTTAATGCTAAATTAGTATGTTGTCTAATATGTATGCAAATGTATCTAATAAGTGGGAGATCTCAAATGATCAGAGTGCAACCTATTTGTAGAACTTCCAAGGTTGAAACCTGTGTGGTAGGAATCAACGGTGCAGATTCAACCTGAAGAAACAAAAGGCTAAGATGAAAAGGGGTGGAGAAAAAAATGAGGAAATATTCTCTCACAAGTCACAAGAGGCCAAGTGGTGGATGCATGAGAAAATTGAAGGCATGTGGCCAAATTGGTTGAAATGGGAGAATCTTGGAGACATGTAGCCAAGTTGGTTGTTGATGTGAAGAGATGAGGTGAGAGGGATGAGGTGGAAAATAAATGGTTATGGACTTAGGATAAGAAGATTTAAGGAGAATGAACTATATAAATAAATTTAAGAATATATTTATAAAGTAGAAGAATTATAATTATTAATTAAATAACTCATATTTAAATTTATTTATAAAGTAGAAGTATTAAAATTATTAATTAAATAACTCATTTAATTAAGTTTCTCCACGTAAAATTTTAAGTGTTTACATTTTGCCCCTCTTTCGAAGCAATGTGTGTGATACAGTGGTTCAAAGAAAAATTTGATTTATCCACCAGACCTTGAAAAATAATATGATAATGGATGCATGCCCTCACGGGAGATTAATCAAGAATATTGTCGATTGTTAGGCCTTTTTAGAGTTTTATGCAATTTTTAGAAATTTTTAGAATTTTTAGAATTTTTGTGGATTTAAATATTTTCTGATTTGGCTCCTAATAAAATGATGAAATGCATTGGTCATGATTGATTAGATCCTCAAGGTAAAAAAAAAAGAAAAAAAATCATGCCACTTAATTTCCATGTGAAAAGGGTATATAATGGGGTAAAAGTGTATTTTCACCTCATTTACACTTACACCTTTGAGAAAAAACCTAAGTGTTGGGAGCATTATGTTAAGAGCAAGATGGTGATCCCTTATTTTAGGCACAAATTTAAGCAGTTTCGACGGTTCGAACGACCCGAGGAGTATGACCCTCTAGTATGTACCCCGTGTACCTCCTATTTGCATTAAAATGTTGTTTTTCACATGTTTTTTATAGTTTTAGAACTTTTACTTGTGGTTTAGCGCATTCACATTGCGAATTAGCACATGTGTTAGGTTAGCCCATAGATTTGGTAAAATAGTGCATATGTTTTTTCTTATTTTAGCATTTTTTAGTTTGGTAAAATAGTGCATATGTTTTTTCTTATTTTAGCATTTTTTAGTTTTCTTATTTTAGCATTTGTGAGTTTTGTTGTAACGCATAAGTAGGATAGATTAGTGCATGTGTTCTTTTAGTGTCTTTATGTCATTTGTTAGTGCTTATATAGGATAGAGTAGCGCATGTATTTTCTCAACACATATGCCAAATTAGACAACACATTTCATCAACAGAGTAGAGCATACATTCAGTTTAGTGCATGCACATGTTTTAATACCGCATTGATTAGATTAAATAGCACATTTGTTTCTCTAGCACATAGTTGATGTAGAATAGCATTTATACTAGAGGCTTACCTTTCGCTCCCATTTGATAATTAGTTAATGAGTTTTTATGGTTGAATTGTTTATTTTGATAGATGAGTTGATGTTTGACCTATTGATTGAAGAGAATCAATGATAGGCGCTCAACAAGATTGATTGAAGTCTCAGATGAGATGATTAGATTGATTGATAGATGTTGTGATTGATTGTTGACTTTTTAATATATCTCGATTATAGGAGCCTATGGATGTGTTGATCAATGTGGGTCAATACCCGAAGACATAGCAGATGGTACCTTGTTTAGTGTAGGCAGATTGTGACATTATTGTTGCTTGTGGATTAACTTCTCTATTAGATATGCCCCAGTATAGGATCAATAGGGGTTTGTTGACTACTCTACCAGAGAGGTGGCATTGCAACCACAACACCTTCTATTTACCTACGAGTGAGATGACGGTTACCCCTAAGGATGTTTATAGGATTTTGAGGATGCGGTGATAGGGGAGTTAGTCATGTATGATTAGGAAAAGCAAGGAGGTACATAGGCACTTAGGAGGATCTCTGGTGATGATGAGATTAGTGGATATGACGTGTCATGGTAGGATATGCTTGATTTATATGATCCATTACCATATGTTCTTAATAGGTTTTTTGGAGGCTTCTTATGTCATGTTCGGAGGTCACATAGATTATTTGTTGGTTGCAGCCAGATTTGGAGAGCATGATTATATCAGGTACTCGTTATACTTGGGGATCTTGCATACTTGCACAGTTATAGCATGATTTACATCAGGTTGTTTATGATGGGCCTGCTAGTTTATCTATAAGGGTCACATTGTTACAGATCTGGGCTTGGGAGCACATAGTTGTTACACATTCATTAGCAGGTCGAAAGTGACCAGTATGGAGGCCCTATGTGTATGCATATTCAAGTATAGTTGTTTGGCATAAGCTAGGCAAGATCAATACTTGAATATGCATACACATAGGGTCTCCATACTTGAATATGCATACACATAAGGCCTCCATGTTAAGACCAATCAAATAATGAGACATACACATAGGGTCTCCATGTTAAGACGAATCAAATAAAAAGAGATACACATATGCATACACATAGGGCCTCCATACTTAAATATGCATACACACAGGGTCTCCATGTTAAGACCAATCAAATAATGAAACATATGCATAGGGCCTCCATACTTGAATATGCATACACATAGGGCCTCCATACTTGAGTAAGTATACTTGAATAGCCTATATGATTATGTCTCGTTATTTGATTGGTCTTACTCCTTTTGTTATTGAGAGATTCATTGGTTCTCAAGTGTATTGATAGTATGGTCATGTGCAAGGAATGTCACATGTCACAAAATTATATTCCTGGACATAAAAGGATATAGTAGATTGGGGTCCACCCATGTCATATGATGCAGCTTGCATAGAGAATTTTTCAATTGTTGGTCAGGCATGGGACCTGAATCTCAATTATACCGATGGGGGATGACTATTCAGTATTTATAGTATTTTGTGGACCATCCCTTTCCTAGATTGACCTCTCCAAAGGAGTCAATCCATGAGTTTTATGATGAGGACAAACTACAACAAAGGAGGAAGAGACAGAGGAGGATAGGTGGAGATGGAGGAGATGGAAAATATGGAGGAGATGACAGAGATGGTGATGGGGGGCAAAATTGTGGTGGAGGAGAAGGTGGTGAGGGGGAGATGGTCGTGGAGACTTTCCTAGGGCACATATCACTACATAGGAGGGAGTTCCACGAGAGCATTAGGGCTGGATTAGAGTGGTATGGAAAAGGAGATTAGGTAGACCTCTGACCCAAGCTCTTGGGTAGGACACAACTACACAAGATGCCCCCATTCAACAGCTAGCCACACAACAGTAGCTAACTCAAAGAGGGTTATATATTATAGTACCTCCTCATCAGCAGAAGACATAGATCACTGTTGTGCAGGGTCTTGTCCAGTGTTACAATATATAGGTTAGACAATTATAGGCCTAAGTGGGACAAGTTACACAGTGATAGGCCTAGGTTACCCAATCACAAGGAATGGTCACTAATCTCACCATAAAGAGGTATACAACTATCTAGAGATATGGATAACTTGAGATCAAAGTGGAGATCTTGGAGAAGACTGTGATATAGGGTATGACTCATGATACTATAAGCAGAGCTAGCCTATGCCTCTAGGGAGTCTCGGTATTACAAGGGATTATATGAGCAGGATGTGCCTCTTGATCAATGAGCTCTAAGAAATGTAGTGAGTTCTCGAGGTAGGTCTCGGCAATCTCATGCAGAGAGTAGAGGTGTCATAGGTCCACCCCCTAGAGAACCAAGTGAACCTGATGTAGGTTCATTCGGGGCTAGTATTGGTCCTAGGTTGAAAGCCTCTGGAAGGAGTAAAGCTTAGCCCATTTTGATTCATAATCATTGTGTATACACATAATTTAGGCACATGGACATTGATTATTTTTTTGAGTATATGCTATGCATCAAGCATTATATGGATGCATCCTACATGCTTTGTAATTTCATTTATGCATTATTTACATGATGGATGATGATGCTTATGATGATGATTTTACGATGCTTACATGTTTTATTTATTTCTAAAAATGACGATGATGTTTACATGATTTATGATGATGATGATTTATGTTCATATGATGATGCCATGAAAATGATCTATTTTATGATTTATGCTTATATAGACAATGTTGATATGATGACACAATGAAAATGGTCTATTCCATGATGTATGTTTGTATAAAATGCAATAATACGGGATATATAATTATGCTTAGTGTGTGGATTTTTTTATTTTTATGATGTATGTGTGATTAGGATGTGTACTTTGTACCATGATATCTAATGAATGCACCTAAAATGATGCAATTAAAGGCAATGCGATGATTAATGAAATGCAATGCAATTGTTTTTACCTAATGTCTAGTGTACTCAATCATAAGAAAGATAATTAATGATATGATTTCAAACTTGAAAAACCATTAAATGTTATGGATGAAATGCTTATAATATGAATGCAATATGTGCAAAACATAAATGCAACTAAGTCATCTTTTTGGTCATTCTGTCATGCTCTTATCATCATTGAGATTTTTAAAATGTTGTAAGTTAGTACAAACACCAATGGTATATTTAAACCATGATGACCTGAGTACTACTTACATGGATTTTGATTTTGCAAGTTAATACAAGCACCTAGGTAAAAGTTAATCGAGATGACCTGAATATTATTTATGTTAAACAGACAAGAATTAATCATTTTCATGTGTGAACCCATGATATCCTTTATGATTCTTTGTTGATCATGTCCTTAGCCAAATTTGCACAATACTAGCAATTAAGTCACAAATAATAGATAAAGAAAATTTCATGTTCTATCATCATTTCTCTCTAGCTCCAGACATTCTATGAACATTCATGCTAATATAATCAAATAATCATACATAAGAAATCATTCAATTATTGCTTAATTTTGATTTTGTCAAGCGTTTTTAGGATTTATGGTATAATGTTCACTGTCAAAATTTTTGATCTTCGTTTTGTGATATGTTGTTCAATTTATTTTCTTGTCTGTTGTTATAAGCTCAACTTATATTAACATTTTAACTAACTTCAGAATTTCCCCCCCAGTTAGACAAAACAACTTTGATGATGAATGAACACGAATCCCCAAGCCATGATGGGATTTTAACTGTAAGACTGATATGTACAAAAGGGGTTTTTGTTAGTAATAACTGAGAGGGGGGTGAATCAGTGGCCTCAAAAATATTCCAATAATCAACCCAAAAACTTAGTACCTTAATATTAAGCATCTAGTTATCTTCAGTCCTATAAGATGAATGTCTCCAAATACTATTATCAAATTACTACTACTCGAAATGCTTTGTAAAACCTTATACTGTATGTTTACCGAATAGCAGTCTGTTAATTTACCGAAAGACAGTAAATTATCTAGAGTATACCGATCAATCCAGTTAAGTTATGTGTAATGCAAAACACTAAAGTAATGACTCATAAACACATTGACACGTGGATTTTTAACGTAGAAACCCTATTAAGGGAAAAACCAGTTGGGATCGGTAACCCAAAATTTTCACTCTTCTGAAGTGAGCTCGGTGAAGAGCCAACCCTATTAAAGGTTACAAACACACTGTTAGGTGTGACCTTGTTAGAGGATTTAAAATTTTAGTCTGTCACTTGATATCGGGCATCTCTATGCTAGCTTCCTTGATCAAACACTCACTTGGCTTGTCAATAGGTATCTGACATCTCATGATATCTTCATGATCAAACTTTTTGATACTCCTTTGGATGTATCTCAATATAGAAAGGAACTTTAAATCCCGCTCGATTAAGAGACTTTCTGAATCAATGGTTAAACTAAAACAGTATGATATGTTCAGATATACAACTTATACTTACAGATTTTTAGATCTATTGTAATCTCATAAAACTATTCTGATCAATGTATCTCAGTTTATACCTTTTCTCCAATTTGATTCTTCTCGGTGATGTTGTGCTCTGTTGCTCGATGTCCACAAAAAACTTTAGCTCTTTCCTCATCTTGATTGATTAGGACTGTATGAAGTTTCTCTTCATCAGTTTCTCTTCAACATCCTCTTTTCATTCATTCACCCACTACACTTCGTAATGAATTGAGTTGTCTCTTTGTAGATATGAGATCACCGTTGTTAGGTTCTTGATTTTCTTGATCTTGGCGTGATCCACAATTATCTCCAATTATATTTAAATCAAAACTCTTGTTTTACAACTTTAAATCCATTACTTATGTCTGGCTTTATCTTGTCGATGAAAACAAAGATAACTACCAGTTAACTTCATATTTAGCTCTGCCAGCTAGATATTTTGTCATTTTTGAACTCAAGTTAATTTCAGTGTTTTAACTCTTTGATAGCTTTGGTCAACACTCCAGTTCTCCTCGGGCTTCTTCATCGGTTTACACTATGTTTCTGGTCATTAGTTATGCTTTTGATTCTGCTCGTCGATAATTCTCATCAGTGTTCTTTCTTGGGCATCACTATGACTTGACTTTCGGTGATCTTTTTCCATCGGTGTCCACTGACCATCGGTGTTTGAAGTCATATTGTGAATGCTTGTCTTTTATGCATTACTGAAAGCATAATCTTTTTCTCTTTGATTCTCTGAAGTCTTTGACACTTTGATTATAACTGATTAGATTATATCAAGTTGACATTAATGAAAATGCAATCCATTAACTAATTTAATGTCTTGCATTATCCTTCTGCATTTTGGTGATCAACTTAACATCTTCAAACATTCAATCAGTTACATGTCATCAATCTCTCCCTTTGGCATTGATGGAAACATACTACATTATCATATTATACTATTACTAATACAATATAAAATATACAGTTTCATCAAGCTTCCTAATGTAACTATTACAAATGTCTGATTCTCAGTAAGCTTAAAAATAGCTTGGATTTTTTTCATGCAGAATGGTTGTCTTCAATCTTCAATCCCTTCTCTGGATAGATGTATCATCTGATGTCTCTATTCTGATATGTGCTCTGCCTTGACTGTTCCTCTTCTTGATAATCTCTTTTTCTTTTGATAGCAATCTTTCTATTTGTCTGAACTCTCTCTCTCTCTCTCTTTGTTACTTCTCTCCCTTAGATGGATATTTCATATGTAATCAATTTCTCTCCCTTAGAATATTGATTAACTCTTCTTTTTGATTCTGGATATTTCATATGTAATCAATTTCTCTCCCTTAGAATATTGATTAACTCTTCTTTTTGATTCTCAGGAACTTCTTTTCATGGAAAATGATATAATATTTTTTGATCAATGAGATAATCTCTCCCTTATGATGATAAAACAATCTCTCCCTTTATGACAATGAGATCATCTCTCCCTTTATGATCATCTCTCCCTTTATATGATAATGGAATCATCTCTCCCTTTGACAACAATGCCAAACAAAAAAATAGTCATCTATATCATGTTCCATCCCTTTGCATAATCTATTCTTTGAATTTCCCTATCCATCAGCAATACAATGTCTTTCGTTTTTGGTGCAGATTTGTACCTTGCTATGTACAAATGTATCTGTTGTTGTCCATCTCAGTGTTTGCATCAACATGACTGATTTTCAGATTTGGTATAGGCTGATGCAACCTCCTAGTCAACTTACTGACCGATAGACAAGGGTTGGACCCCTAGTCTCTGTCTCAGGTACTCAAATGTATCCTTCGGTAATGGTTTGGTGAATATATCAGCTAACTGTTCCTTTGATTGAACATATTCCAACGTCACTTCCTTTGCTTGCACTTGTTCTCTTAGATAGTGATACTTGACAGCAATATTCTTAGTCTTAGCATGCATCACTGGACTCTTAGAAATGTTAATTGCACTGGTATTATCACAATAGATAATTATTGGTTCTAGGATCTTCATATTCATACCTTCTAGAAATTGTTTGATCCATGCAATATTGGAGCAATTTACAGTAGCAGCCACATACTCTTCTTCTGCAGTAGACTGAGAGATGCATCCTTGCTTCTTGTTGATCCATGTGACAAGTTTGTCACCCATGAAGAATGCTCCTCCAGTTGTGCTCTTTTGGTCATCAATGTTTCCAGCCCAATCAACATCTATACAGACTTGTAGCTCAAATTTTCCTTCTCTTTTGTACCATAAGCCATAGTCCTCGGTGTTCTTCAGATATCTCAGAATTCTCTTGACAACAGTCATATGTGATTCTTTGGGATTAGTAGAGAATATTGCAACTATTCCAACTGTGTGTGCTATATTTGGTTTGGTATGAACAACATACATCAGTTTTCCAATCATTGATCTATATAAGGTCTGATTTACCTCATTGGATTTGTCTTCTTTTTTTAGTTTACATCCGGTGGCCATAGGTGTTCCAATTGGTTTGGAATCTTCCATCTTGAATATCTTCAGCACTTCCTTGATGTATTTAGACTGAGTAATGTATATGCCTACATCTTTTTGAAGAATCTGTAGACCAAGAAAGAATTTGATCTCCCCAAACATATAAATTTAAAATTCCTTTCTCATTTCATTAGCAAGGGATTTGCATAACAATTCACTTCCCCCAAAAAGGATATCATCAACAAATCTTTCAGCAATCAGAATATTACCATCGGTATCTTCTTTTAAGTATAGATTGTTATTTTCACTTGTTCTAACAAATGTTATGCTATTGAGATATGAGTGAAGTCTTTCATACCAGGATCTCGGTGCTTGTTTCAATCCATACAAGGCCTTATGTAGTCTACATACCATGTTTCTCTTGTCTGGATCAACAAACCCTTCTGGTTGTTCAATGTATACCTCTTCTTCAAGTTATCCATTCAGGAATGCAGATTTGACATCCATCTAGTATACCTTGAATCCTTTAAATGCAGCATAAGCAAGTAAGATTCTAACTCCTTCTAGTCTAGTAATGGGTGCAAAGGTTTCTCCATAATCAATACCTTCTTCTTGTTCATATCCCTTTCATACTAATCTTGCTTTGTTTCTAGTGACTTCTCCATTCTCATTCAGCTTGTTTCTGAATATATATTTGGTACCGATGATATTCTTGTCATCTGGTCTCGGTACTAGTGTCCATGTATTGTTCTTCTCAATATGTTCTATTTCTTCATTCATAGAACTTACCCATTCTTCATTCTCAAGTGTATTGTTAACAGATTTAGGCCCAAAATCATAAAGTAAACATTTGGTGTTAAGTGAGTTACTTCTTGTTCTTATTCCAGCCTTTTTGTCTCCTATGATTTGGTTATGTGGATGATTTCTTCTGACATACTTGGAAAGTTTTGGTTCAGCTCTGTTCTCAGCTGGGTAACAAGCTTTCTTCCCTTTGTCCTTGTAGTCTTGGGTATCTCTCTTGTCAGATTGTCGATTGCTTCGGTAATCTCTATTATCACCTTTATCAAAATTATTCTCATATGATCTGTCATTTCCTCTGTCATATTTTCTTCTGTTTGGACATCTTGCAGCAAAGTGTCCAACCTCTTTACAATTGAAACATACAAGTGGTAATTTACCTTTGTATCTACCTTTGCCTCTCTGCAATCTTCTGGCCATTAGTGCTTCAATCTCATAAAGTCATTGATCCTCATTATCACTTTCACTATCATTTCTAACAACATGTCTATGAATTGAGTTACTTATCTTTAGAGAAGATTTGAATACAAACTCTATAGATGGTAAGACACTATTGTCAAAGTTATTCATCTCAAATGAAATTAGTCTACCAATCAGACTATCTAGAGTAACTGTATTGTTTGCAATTGCTCTCATTTCTTGAATAGAAGAAACTCTAATAGCATATACATGCAATAAGGTTCTTAAGATTTTACTTACCACTATCTCCTCTTCAAGTACACCTCCAACTCCTCAGATAGAAATTACTACCTCTTTGATTTTGCAGCTATACTAAGTGATGTTTTCTCCTTCTTTCATCCTTAGGTCATCAAACCTCCCTCTTAGGCTTTCTGCCTTTGCTCTTAGTACATTGGCATCTCCTCCATGTACCAGCTTCAACTTATCCCACATTTGCTTTGCAGATGTGCAGGTTTTGACATCTTCAAACTCAGCATCAGAGAGTGATGATGCAAGTTCTATCATCATGCAGTTATGCTCATGCTTTACTCTCAATTGCTCAAGAGTGTGAGGTCCTGTAGGAAACACATATTCAGTATCTAAGTATTGAACAATATCATTTCCAATGCCTAATAAGTGGAGTCTTATTCTGCTTTGCCATGATGCAAAGTTGTCTTTATTCAACTTGGGCACATCTCGTCTGTTCATCTTGTGATATTTTGCTTGAGTTGTTAAACTCCCTTTCTAAGCACACAAGCTCTGATACCAATTTTTAGTAATAACTGAGAGGGGGGGGTGAATCAGTGGCCTCAAAAATATTCCAATAATCAACCCAAAAACTTATTACCACAATATTAAGCCTCTAGTACTTATCTTTAGTCCTATAAGATGAATGCCTCCAAAAACTAATATCAAATTACTACTACTCGGAATGCTTTGTAAAACCTTCTACTGTATGTTTACTGAATAGTAGTCTCTTAATTTACCGAAAGACAGTAAATTATCTAGAGTATACCAATCAATCCAGTTAAGTTATGTGTAATTCAAAACACTAAAGCAATGACTCATAAACACATTGATAATGGATTTTTAATGTGGAAACCCTATTAAGGGAAAAACCACTTGGGACCGGTAACCCAAAATTTTCACTCTTCTGAAGTGAGCTCAGTGAAGAGCCAACCCTGTTAAAGGTTACAAACACACTGTTAGGTGTGACCTTGTTAGAGGATTTAAAATTTTAGTCTGTCACTTGATATCGGGAATCTCTATGCTACCTTCCTTCATCAAACACTCACTTGGCCTGTCAATAGGTATCTGGCATCTCATGCTATCTTCATGATCAAACTCTTTGATAATCCTTTGGATGTATCTCAATATAGAAAGGATCTTTAAATCTCGCTTGGTTAAGAGACTCTTTGAATCAATGGTTAAACTGAAACAATACGATCTATTCACATATACAACTTATACTTGCAGATTTTCATATCTATTGTAATCTAATAAAACTATTCTAATCAATGTATCTTGGTTTATACCTTTGCTCCACTTTGATTTTGCTTAATGATGTTGTGCTTTGTTGATCGGTGTTCGCAGAAAAATTTATCTCTTTCCTCAGCTTGATTGATCAGGACTGCATGAAGTTGCTCTTCATCAGTTTCTCTTCAGCATCCTCTTTTCATCCATTCACCCACCACACTTCGTAATGAATTGAGTTCTCTTTATAGACATAATATCACCGTTGTTAAGTTCTTGATTTTCTTGATCTTGGCGTGATCCACAATTCTCGCCAATTAGATTTAAAGCAAAACTCTTATTTTATCTCTCAGAGATCTTCTTGCCAACTGGACAAAACAACTTTAAATCCATTACTTATCTTTGGCTTTATCTTGTCAATGAAAACAAAGATAACTACTAGTTAACTCCATATTTAACTCTGCCAGCTAGATATTTTATTATTTCTGAACTCAAGTTAATTTCGGTGTTTTAACTCTTTGATAGCTTCGGTCAACACTCCAGTTCTCCTCGGGCTTCTCCGTCGGTTTACACTATGTTTCTGGTAGTCGGTTATGCTTGTAATTCTGCTCGTCGGTGTTCTTGCTCGGGCATCACTGTGACTTGACTTTCGATGATCTCTGTCTGTCGATGTCCACTGACCGTCGGTGTTTGAAGTCATATTGTGAATGCTTGTCTTTTATGCATTACTGAAAGCATAATCTTTTTCTCTTTGATTCTCTGAAGTCTTTGACACTTTGATTATAACCGATTATATTATATCAAGTTGATATCAATGACAAGACAATCCATTAACTGATTTAATGTCTTGCATTATCCTTCTACATGTCGGTGATCAACTTAACATCTTCAAACATTCAATTAGTTACATATCGTCAGTTTTATTATGGATATGTACAATGGTGATGGATATGGATGAGAGTGCATTGATAGATGGAAATAATTGACTTATCACAAGTTGCGCATGTTTCCAGGTTTTCACCACTTGTTTTTAAGGAATTTTTTTATCACATTTGATTTTTTTATTTCTTTTTTAGTTTTTCACTTTTTTTCTTTTTTTGGATGTTAAGTTTTTAGGATAGCTGCAAATGTAATAACACTCTATGTTGTATGTATTTTCCAAATGCAACAATCTCTCTTTCATTTATATTGGGAATGAGGATATGAGAGACATGTCCCTTCATGGGACATGTCTATTCATTATTATTTATAAGAAAGGACATACCTCTTCCAACTAATTATAATTTAATCAATCTTATAATGTTTCATCAATCAATTATTAATTAAGAATAATAATTTAATAATTAAATATTAAATATTAAATTTCATATGATTAATAATAATATAACATATATATTATATTATTATTAATCAACATATATTATATGTATTCTAATGATCATACGACTGAATATACAAACATTAACACTCCCTCTTAGCTAGGGAGGATGATCAAACAAATATGTGTAGTGGTCTCTCGTGTCAACACTTATTACCCTTACCATATCTACACAAGACATCAACACTCCCTCTTAGTTAGGGAAGATAAAATTCATCAAAATATGATTAACAAAAGATCCATTACTTTT
>MU223727.1:1629566-1655485 GCA_018584345.1 Thuja plicata | reverse complement strand
CCACTCTTATATCTTTGAACAATTCTCATGTCTTCTTATGAAATGACATGATTTATCCAAGAGAGGTGATAATATATAATTGATGCTTTCTTTATAGAAATAGAAACCCTTCCTTTAATTTATGCTTTTTTTTATTATTATTACTTGACCATGATCATAACAAATTAAAATATCTCTTTAATGAAAGTCATTTTCAAAAATTTCACATAGACCCGTACATAGTCCATCATAACTTTTTACTCCAAGATTTTTTCTCTAATCTCTTCGGTGAGATTATTTGAAATTAGGTTTTAACCAACATATCCAAAATTTAGAAAAATCCAACGGTGCATTTGGGAGATATGGTCCTTTTACCGAGACTATATTTTCTGAGACAACCACACATTCACCATCAACAAATTACTCTCTTACATTTGCAGTCTGGCTCTGATACCATGTTAAGTTTTTAGGATAGCTACAAATGTAATAACACTCTATGTTGTATGTATTTTCCAAATGCAACAATATCTCTTTCATTTATATGGGGAATGAGGATAGGAGAGACATGTCCCTTCATGGGACATGTCTATTCATTATTATTTATAAGAAAGAACATACCTCTTCCAACTAATTATAATTTAATCAATCTTATAATGTTTCATCAATCAATTATTAATTAAGAATAATAATAATATAATAATTTAATATTAAATATTAAATTTCATATGATTAATAATAATATAACATATATTTTATATTATTATTAATCAACATATATTATATGTATTCTAATGATCATACGACTGAAGATACAAACATTAACATTGGATTTTTTACTTTTTTATTTTTTAAAGTTTTTGACTTTTATGATTTTTTGAGATTTTTTACTTTTCTATTTTTTTGGATTTTTAGAGTTTTAGACAGTGAAATTTTTGAGGTGCTTGGTGTTGATAGGCTCTTCAACTATACCACCTTTAGGTGTTGATAGTTGATAAGCACCAGAGCTATACACAAATACAATGACAAAAGGACCCAACTAATTTGGCTCAAATTTTCCTTTATTTTCCCGATCTTGTTGATTGTGTGGATTGTCCTTTAGTACCAAATCACCAACCTAAAATTCCCTAGGCTTCACCTTACAATTATAACTCCTTGACATTCGTTGTTGATAAACCTTTAGGTGATCAAAAACATTCTGACAATGCTCATCTAGCAATTCGAACTCTTGTAGCCTTGATACTCGGTACTCCTCATCTTGAATGAGTCCTTTCAATGACACTCTAAGTGAGGGTAACTCAACCTCAGTGGGTAAGAGAACTTCAAATCCATACACAATGGCATATAGTGTGTCTCTTAGAGGTGTACAGATGTTAGTGCAATATGCCCACAAGGCAGGATTGAGTTGGACATTCCAATGTCGACCAACATCATTGACTGTCTTTTTTAGTATTTTCAATATGGTTTTGTTTGTAGCATCTTCTTAACCATTTCCTTGGGGATAGTAGATGGAGTAAAATTTCATTTGATATGAAATTTATCAAATAACTCACCGAAATCCTTATTTTTTAACTGTTTCCCATTATCCATAATAATAGAAATGGGGATTCCATATCTGCATATTATGTAATCTAGGATGAACATGGAAATGTGTTTATCAATGGTGGTAATATGTGGTATAGCTTCAACCCATTTGGTAAAATATTTAGTAGTTGTGATAATAAATATATGGTCATTGGAGGATGATGGATAGATATGGCCGACTAGGTTAAATCCCCATGTTAACAAAAAGGTCATGTAGTTATAAAAGTTTGGAGCTCCTAAGCAGGTGCATGTATAATATTTCCATGAATTTGGCATTTCTTCCAATGTCTGACAAACTGAAAAGAGTATTTCTCCATATTTGTCTAGTGATACCTTATTCCAATGAGTTTCTTAGCTATGGTAAGACCACTTGAATCAACTCCACAAATACCCTCATGGACCTCCTTTAAGGCAGTTTTAGATTCTTCACATTCAAGAATCTTGAGGAGAATACCATCGAGACCTTGTTGATAAAGGGTATGTAATTGATGAATAAGTTTTTGTTGTTGTTTCTTGCATAAATCAGATGGAAGAGTGTTCTATTTTAGATAGGTATAAATATTTCCATAACGTGAGGAATCGGGACCAACTAACTGGCAAATAATTCAGGAATCATGACTATCATGTGCAAGATTAAACAATTCTTCTACTAGGAATTCATAACAAACTTCTTGTTCATTAATTTGTAGAAATGAAGCAAGGGTAGCCATGGCATCTATAACTTTGTTATCCGATCTCAAAATGTGTTCAAATGTAATTGTTATCCTTTTTTTTTCCAGTTTAATTAACTAACTGGAGTTAGTTAAGTTTTTTAAATAGTCTTAAGTGTGCATGTCTGTTATTAATGTATGTTTTTTCAAAATAAAAAATCCCTAAAGGAACCACAGATAGATGCAACTATTTATAACCAACAAGAATCATACAACATTACAAATTTAAAAGAGTGGTCTCTTTATTCATAAATAAAAATGTGCAATATCCCACACAAGTCATGGGAGTGACTACTATAATGCACTATAGAAAGAAATGATACGTATAAAGAAGAAGCATAAACAAATAGTACTAGGGATTCATCATTGCATCGTGATGATGAACCCCCATTGTTGAGAAATTCCATCTTCAACTCCTTCATTGATATCATTCTGTTGCTCCAAATACCCGCAAAGAGATAGAGAAAGTTGTGTCAAAGCTTGGGACTCTAGATATCTGCATATATGTCATCATTACATACATAATTTACTCCTATATTGCATTATATCAGTCAAAAATCATCATATGTATCAAAGGAAAGAAAAGAACACATCTGAAATTCATGGCTTTGTATAACGGGTTTGTTCAAATGTGCAAAAATGGGTGAAGGTTTTAGTGTTGATTGCTTCATTTAAATATTTCAGCACATGGTAAAAAATGGGCTCCCACGAGGGTAGAGTCGAGCATGTTGTTGAGTGACACAATCATGCTATAGGATGGAAAGTTACAACTACCATAGCATTATGTAATGTAAAGGCATGAGAATAAATAGAAATTAATCAGTCACAAGGAAGGTTGCAAGAATAACCATAAATTCAACATTCCAATCAAAGGCATAAGGACCAAATAACATGCCAGTGATCAAACCCTTACCAATAAGGGGAACATAAAATACAGATATAGCATGAAGAAGGTAGCCACATAAAACTCCAGGATTTCAGATGTAAGAAGTGGTATTTGCAATGAGAGGATGTCATGGATGGAAATGATTAATAGTAATAATAGTATATCCAAAACACTAAGTGACAAGAGCATTACATCAAAGCACAAAGAAAGTGATGTAGAAAATAAAGCAGATCTCTCATTTAACAAACAATGTAAGATGAGATATTGTCAGTGTTATAAGAACATTATGTTACCATGAGTAGAATTTTACAAACAGTGATATCCAACTCATATACATCCAAAAATCAGGTCTAAAAATATAGTGCCACAAGTTCTTCCTCTTTCCTTTAGGCATATTATAACTTTTCAAAGTTCTTTTGCAGAAGAAGAGAGTTTTGAAATCCATTTTTAAGAGGAATACATATTGTAACACCCTTTAGCAATGATAAATAACTTTTGCCTTATCATTTCTTCTGGTATTTTGTGCTTAGTGTTGGTACAAGTTCTTGTGACATTATTTATCCTTGGGGTTGTATTCCATATTGGTGCCTTTATGTGGGGTTACATACATTTTTGCAGGTTTTGAGTTATGTTGGATATTAGGGATCAATTTTAAATTGTGAGGAAGAGTCTTTCTCATTTTAAGGATTATTGTTATTTAGCCTTGTTACAAAGCAATGACTCAAAGATTTTGATTTATTGGGTTGCGTAAGAGAGCTTGAATATTACTAGCTTTATTGTGTGTTCATTATATGTGTAGGTCTCAGATAATCATTTAGTGCATCACCTTAGATAGTAGGTTTCATTTTTATGTATCCTTCTTACTCTTTCCTCTACAAAACAACTTAGTTCAGGTAGTTTTAGATGAGACGCCATTAAGAACCAACTTACTCTGGAGGTCCACTTCTTTTCCTAGGTTACCCACAACCCTAAAGTGTTCCCATGTATCAATAGGTTGCTGAATTTTTATTCTCAGCAAGGGTGCAAACTTTATCGATAACCATTTTTGGCATGCTCGGTGGGATAGTTTAAACTGTTAATCAACTGATGGAGATGATGAAGATCGAGTGATGATAGGTATACATGTTTGTAGAAATGGTTAGATCAGTTTTTATTTTGTCATTGATGTCAAGCAATTGATTACTGATTTATATTGAGTTATCATATCTTAAGTTAGAGAAGTTAAATGGGTGACAAATAAAGATCAGACAATGATGAAGTAATGTTGATATATTGTTTGCTACTATATATTTGATGTTATCAAGTCGGTACATGTAATTGATTAAGTCAGAGATTGTAAAGAGTTAAGTTATGACTAGAAAGAGATACCCTCATGAGCTAGACATAGTCAATCGATATAGAGTTGTGTTAGTCGGTTTCAGTTACCGAGAAACGAGAATGAGTTAGGTACCAAGCAGTGAATGAAGATAGTTACCGAGTTGCAAGGCAAGTTACTAAGTACATGATATTGGTTGAGAATGATAATAAGAATAAAATTAATACGAACCTATGATGATCTGGATGTTTATAAGGATAAAGGAAGTTTTTTAAAAGATCTACGAGCGAAAAAATTCAATGAGAAGATATAAGGTGAAGGTTAAGCAGTTAAACCTGATTATTAGAGTTCCAAGAAAAAGTTCAAGTTACAAGGTAAAAGTTAAATGGTTTATCAAGATGAGATTTATGAAGAAGATGATCAAATGAATGAGCGCAAAAGATGGAAAACCTAAGCAAGGAGATTAAGAGGCAAAAGTTTGCATATATAATGGGAGAACTAATGAGAGAAGAGATGCTGGTGAGTTGAATTGAGAAGCAGAAGAAGCTAATGAACAAAGTTACCGAGCAGAGTAGAGAAGAAGAAAGTGCAAATTCTATAGTCTAGAGTAGAGAAAAATGGAGTATGTGATGTCATTATTCATGTGAGCACAAAGGATCTAACCCAATCAAAGGTAGTTTATATATTTACATATCAAAGCTTTACTGCTTCTTATTATAATTTGTAACAGAGAAAAATATCTTAACTGAGTGGATTTAACAGTCCTATTTGTAAATCCTAGAAGTATGTGACATTCCAAAAGAGTGTTTAAAGACCTCTAACAAGGCCACTCCTAACATGGTGAAGATCGTAACAGATTTGAGGTAGATCTCCTAATAGGGTCACATCTAGCAACTGTGTTTGTAATCTTTAACAAGATAAGTTCTTAACCGAGCATACTTCAGAAAGGTACATTTTTATTGTGAGTCACAATTCCCACAAAAATTTTCCCGTATTGGGTTTCCTCATTAAATATGGTGCTAACTGAGTTTGAATGATTGATTTTCATATTATGAGATGTATGGTTGTTTAAGTTATTAATATATTTGGTGAGTCGGTCATTGCTGTATTCAGTTCTACTGAGTGAATCAATGAGCTAAGTTTTAAGTATTAAAGTTTGATTTTGTTTGATTCACCCCCCCTCTCAGTGGACCAACAATTGGTATCAGAGCTTGGTAATTTGAAGTGTTAAGTTTAAAAGGACTTGAGTTAAGATCTAAATATGTATAAGAGGGAAGCACCAAAGTTGAATAGGGATCATTTCTCTACATGGAAAAGTAGAATGAGACTGCATATGTCTGGTATAGCAGAGTATGGACTTCATTTTCTTGATAATGCATATGTTGCACCTACGACTGCACTTTTGACACTCCATGAGCAAAGACAGAAGCAAGAACACACAGAGTAATGAATGAGATTGTTGCTACACTTACCAACCAGGAATATGATGAACTTAATGGATGTACTACTGCGAAACAAATGTGGGATAAGCTTATTTTGACCTATGATGGAGATCATCATGTTCAGAAGAAAAAAGCAGAAAGTTTGAGAGGTAAATTTGATTCAATGAGAATGAAAGAAGGAGAAAACATAATACAGTACAACACTAGACTTAAGGAGATTGTTAATTATATTAGAGGATTTGGTGGAACCATAATAGAAGAAAATGTTACAAGAAAAATGTTGAGAACCCTACTACCGAGTCATGCTATTCGAGTATCTGTTATACAAGAGTTGAGATCCATTCCTCAGATGAATATTTCACTTGATGCTACTATTGGTAAGCTGGTTGCATTTGAGATTAATGATTTTGATAATAATATACATGCTACATCTAAGATTGAGTTTGCATTTAAGTGATCTTTGAAGATTGGAATCTAAGGAATCTAGAGAAAATGATGGATATGTGAGTAGTGCTAGTGACAAATTTTACAGTTGTACAAGTGGTCTAGAAGATCTATATGCTGAAGATGAAGAGAATGAAAGAGAATTTGAAGCTTTGTTGTCTAGAAGGCTACAAAGAGGCAAAGGAAAATACCGAGGTAAGTTACCCTTGAAATTTTTTAATTGTAACAAGATTGGTCATATTGCATCTAACTACCCTGAGAAAGATAATGAGGAGAAGAAAGATAACAGAGATAAGGACAAAAGAGAGAACAGATCCGAGAGATTCAGAGACTACAAAAACAAAGGTTAGAAATCTTTTCATATTCATAATGAAGGACTAAGTGAGGATGATTCAAATGACAATGATGGTGAAGAAGTTGTGTATAGATTGACAACCACAAGTTTCTTTGAAATTTGCAAACTTGTCTTCTAATATAATAAAGATCCAACACAAACATCAATATGCTTTACTAATATAAAGACATCATTTTATAAACATCCACAATCATTACATAATCTCATTAATTATGTCAAAGGCACTTATTATATGAAAATGATTGGTTGTCTTGGCATATCAACGATGAAAATTGTACTAGACCAATGCAAGATGATAGAAGAAATCACATATTTCAATTTTGAATTGGCGTCATCTTTGCCCACTACTAACCTAACCCACCTTTTGGTTACTTGACCACTCATTTGATGCTCTCTTCTGAGTAAGAATGAACTAACAAGCTCTACCTTACGACCAATACTCTCTAAGGGCTCATTTGGTAGCTGGAATATGCCTGAAATTGCCATATCTAATTCCCAGTTTTGTTTCTTCCATGTTTGTGTCCATCCAACAAAATTGGAATTGGAATTTCAAAATTCAATTTTTGCCCCAAAATGGGCATATGCATCTTCCACCCAAATAGGTGGAATTGGAATTTTGAATTCCAATTCCAATTTTTATAAAACCAAATTTAATATGTCGTCGGGTCCATGACTTCTCCAAACCAAGTTCAATATTCTCGTCGGGTCTGTGGGCATGTTTATAAAACCAAAATTAATATGCCGTCGGTTTAATGGCTTGTTTATAGTGATGACATGTGTATTTTGGAGTTTTTTATTTTATAAATTTGCATAGAAAAATAAAAAATATAAAAAAATGTTTACTAAATGTTAAAATTTTAAAAAACTTATAAACATAATTTTATTTTAAAAAACTATAAAATTAACCTTATTCAAACAAATTAAAATAAAAATAAAAAAATCTGCTTGTTTATAGTGATGTCATAGAAAAACAAAATAAATATTAAAAAACTCCTACAAAATGTTTAAAACATATTATATTTTTTAAAAATTCAAAAACTAACCATATTCAAAGAAATTAAGAAATAAACAATCAAAAAATCCTTATTCATTTTGTATTCCAATTCCAGATTATGGAACCCAAACACAGAAAATGCATCTTCTTAGTCATCTTTCGGGTGAACCAAATGGGTCCAGCCCATATTCTGTAAATCATTTTCAAGATAAGTATCTTTCATAATTTCATCATCTTCTAGAATGACGTTATCCGACATTTGGTATTTCAACAACCAAATATGCATTGCTATCTTTAATTACCATTCTCTCCACCTCAACAAACTCATATGCCATCATTGATTCCTAGATGCGCTTCGCTCCTCCCCACTCTACAACAAGAAGTGCCTTAATATATACATTTTTTAATCCTCCGCATATCAAATTAGATCATATTGGAAACCTTAGAACAATTTATTGTCTCATTGCCACTGTACAAATCCCTCAAGTTCTTGATAGAGGGAATTTTATAGTCATTGCAAAGCTTCACCATAAACTCCTCTTCCCACAATTTCTCCCAATACAAGCAAACAATTTTCAAGTCCCACTGCCTCTCTCGCTCTCCTCACCATTTTCAGTACAACTTGTTATTTTGTTCTATCTATAAACAAATGTTGATTGAAGGCTATTTTGTGTCTAGCATGCAAGATGTTGATATTTTCTTACTTCCATCCATGAAAATATTGTCATCAATCTTCGTGTGGAAGCAAGATATTCAACCACTTGGACTGACAAAAGAAACGTGGGCCATATAATTCATCATATAAAAATCAATGGATTCAAATTGTCCAAATTCGATTCAATATTACCAATTATATTATATGTTTTTTTTATTTTTATAATTATTATATTATATATATAAATAATAAATTATTTCTTAAAAAATTTTAAACTAAAAATGGCAGTACTCGCGAAAAGTAGGGAACTGGAAGAAATTGTGAAAAGCCAATTTATGCAAGAAAGCATGAAAACTAAACCTGCGAAATCTTGCACCTTATTACAATAAAACCAAATATGCGCAATCTAAGCCCCTACCACTCGCTAATAGCTTCGAAGCTCTAGATTCTGATTTAGAAGCTCTTCTGGAATTGGAAAACAAAAGCATCCCACAAAGCAACTATGCCCCAACCACTTCACGAGGAACCCTAGAGAGAAATCTAGTTGATAAGCAGAGGAAATTTTTGGCTAAAACAAAATACGCCAAAATGGATTGGGACAACAAGGCCACACAACAAGCTCAAGCGCATCCCAAATCTTTCTAGGAGGAAAACATAAAGCATTACTCTGACCACGATTCAAATAATCCCGACAGTAATTAATGGATAGATGACTGTATTAAAGTGACGAACATGAGAGATCGCAGAGGTAAAAATTGGTTATTCTCCAAAACACAAATTAACCCCTGCCCTGCACAAATTTCAGAAGCTAATCAAATTCCTTTAAAGGAAAAACCCATCAAAATCCCAGAGAAAATAGAAGATAAATCCCAAACCCTAGCTCAATTAGTTAAAAGACCAAAACCTTCAAACATAAATGCCCTAACTAATACATGCATTCCTCCCCATAGAGTAACCTCTACGTCCTCTTCTATCTAGATAGGTGATCACCCAATCAGCCTAAACCTAAATCATGGCTCCAATAAATCAAACAAAAAGATTCCCAACTTCCCCAAATCTGAATGTAGGAAAAAAGAAATGTCATTCGGTCACCCGACTGATCAAAGAACAACAAATGGGGTAAATCACCTAGCTAGGCATACAAATGCATACCCAGGAAATTTTCTTATCATCAATGATATCCATAGTGAGACACGTTGGCAGGATTGTCAAGACCTGGGTCTATTTGCATACTGGAGTGGACCCGAATCAAAGAAACCTAAATTTATCAGATGGCTGGAAGACTTCTGGGGGGACCAGGTAAGTATCTCTAACTTCTCTAATTACTTGATTTAAATTCATTGCCTTAGTGAATATATAAAAGATGAATTTCTATCAGTGCCTGATTGCTTTTATAAAGGTTATCATGTAACTTTCATTAATTGGGAACCAAAATTTAATGAATCTATGATTAAGAATCTCCAAACTCCAACATGGGTAGCCTTAAAATCTTTACCTTTAGAAATCAATTAAATCCAAATCCTTAAGTGCATAGGCTCTACTATTGGCAGACTAATTGAAATAGATGCTAGTTATGTAATATTGAATGATGTTAATTTCCTTATTAATCTGAAGATTGGAACATCTGAATTCAAACTAATAAAACTAATAACAAATGGGTCAATTCATGAATTAAAAGTGTCAAGATGTGAGGGATCCATCCAAAATATAATCAAAACAAATAGCACCCAAGCTATAAACCTCAAGAAAATGGATAAAAACTCGACTCTCAAAGAAATATTACCTCTAATGCATATAAAAAATAAGAACAAATTAAGGATGAGTGCAGTAGAAAAAGATATTAGAAGGAAAAAAGATAAGTAGTCTAATAAACATGAATCAGAAGAAGGTCTAGAGGAAGGAGAGATAGCAAGTATTGATAGAATCAAATATAAAAGAAAGATCCAAATTTGAAAGGAAAATATCCAATTATCAACAGTGTGATCTTTGTTACCAACAAAATTTTATTGAAGATATTAAGAGCAATTTGATTAATCTTAATAAATTGACTCATGAGTATATGCTAACGAAGAATATATCAGTTCATATTATTGGAAGAAGACCACCAAAGCCACATTCAGAATGCAAAATGGTTATATCTAGATAAATCAGGGGAAATCTAAAGGAGTCAGAATTAGGGGATAAGATTAGAATAGAATTAGCAGGTAGCACAAACGATTATCCTAACAAACAACCAGCAGAGAAGCCTAGGGAGGAATCTATTCTTCAGCCGAATCAAGAAAAGGGACATATTCCAACCAACCAATAAAAAATGGAGAATTCTGGAAATGTTTATCTAGAAAAGAGTCATGATCACTTGGAGGATTTGAAAAAGTCTAAGAATCTTATAAAAGAGCTAGAGAATGTGCAAAGAAACATAGAAAAGGAAAATCCTAGGGAATTAACCAAAGAAAATGAACTTTCAGAAACAGATGCTAAAGAAAAGAAAATGAGGAATAGTAAGAGTCAAGCAGTTAGGGATAGAGAAAGCCTTGAAGGTAGGCCATGGTCTAACTTATCAAGTCTGAGAGAAGAAGGAGAAACAACTATAAGAAATGAAAACAAGGAATCACAAGGAATATTAATAACAATTGCCTCTTCTAAAATCGATACTTGGATACATTAATAGTGCAAACAGAAACAGAAAAGAAGGATAACCAAAGAGAAAAGGAAAGGTATGTTGAAGAGAACAACCAAGAGTTTTCTAATAACACAAACCAGAAAGAGAAAAGGGAGACAACCCTAATTATTGATGATATAAATCAAGAAGAAGCAACGAAGTCAGAAATTAACTCAATGAGTATCACAGAGATAAAGGGAAGTTCCACTCTACCAGTTATATTAGGACAGACAAAGCATATTACCATCCGAAAAAAACTAAAGAGGGAAAGAGGAAATCACATAAATTTTGGGAAACCCCCATGAATGGAAAGGATCCTTTTGAAAACACTCATACTGAACAAGAGGGAAGAAAAGAGCACAGCTGGAAACACATCCCTTTTGAAGTAGAAACATTTATGAATGAAATTTGGACACCAAACTCTACAAAACAAGGAGATATGGAAAGCAGGTATAGAACAGAAATAGAGTCTTAAAAATATTGGGAGGAATTTGGGGTGATAGATTTACTCAATCCAGAACAACTCCCAACAAAGGTAAATGATACAATCCAACCAGCAAAGGAACCTCTAGAATTTGGAGAAACAAATATTAGCAACTATATACAACAAGAACTCAAACAAGAGGAAGGGGATATGGAAGAAGATTCAATTATAGACAATTCACAAAGAGCCATGGAGAATACAGATAGACTAGGAATTGTTGCCAATCGAGATGGCATAAAATCTCCAAGATATGGAAAGGAGAAAAAAAAGAGAGGTAGCAAATCTCTCATAAAGTTAAGAGATGCTACAAGCAATGCAAAAAACCAAAAAAGATACAAGATATCCTTAAAGTTGGGAAGGGGAAGAGCCTTCTCACAGGGCAATGAAGATATCAACATGGAATGCTAGGGGCTTGAATGCCCCTAACAAGAAATGCTTGCTAAAGTGCAATTTGACCTTATTTGAATATGAACTTATATTAATTCAAGAAATCAAATTAAGAAAAGAAGAATGGTTTAAATTAAGCAAACATCTAGGTTTCTGGAAAATTGACATGGTTGAATCCGAAGGGGCTTTAGGAGACCTCGACATTATCTGGGACCCGAGGAAAATAGATTACAACATAATAGCTTCAAACAAGAACTCGATGGGGGGAAAGATAAAATCCTAAAAAATGATATATAATTAATTTTAATTAATGTATATGGACCTTTCCCAACAAAATAAAAAGAGCATTATGGAATGAAATAAGTAATTTTATGAATAATTACGAAACAAGAAACTTCTAGATTGGAGAGGACTTTAATGCAATATTAGAACTAGAAGAAAAAAGTGGAGGCACACAAATAATTTTTCAAGTAATGACAGACTTTAGAGAATGGTTCATAAGAGACAACCTAATTGACATTCCCCCAACAAATGGTATATACACATGGTACAATAGAAGGAAGGATTTTTATCAAATAGCGGAGACACTGGACATATTTATTTTCAAAGGTGATTTGAGAACTTTTAACTACACCTGTCAATCAACAATCCTACCGAATGTGGGATCAGATCACTACCAGTTAGCTTAGAAATTCACAAGCAACAAAAACCTTCAAGAAATCCTTTCAAATGTAAAAAAATTGGTTCCCAGATGAACATTTCATGGAGAATATCAAACTGTGGTGGCAGGAATTTAAGTTTGAAGGATCTAGAATGTTCCACTTTGTGTCTAAACTTAACTAAAAGAAAACATATTAAGATGGAATAAAAAAACACTTTAAGAATATCTTCAAAGAGAAATTGGAAAAAGAAGAAGACCTTAAAAAACTTAATGAAAAGGTAATAAAAAATGGAATGGACAACAACAAATATCTTAAAGAAAAGGAATTACTCTCCAAACAAGAAACCATCTTAGCTAAAGAAGAAATATACTGTAGACAAAAATCTCGCGAAAGATGGTTATCAGAAGGTGACCGAAACACAAAATTCTTTCACAACAACACTTTAAACAATAGAAATATCAATAAGATATCAAAAATAAAGAATAATGTAGGAAATATGGTAGAGAATCCAACCCAAATTGCAGAATTTTTTGTAAATTATTTCATAGATATTCTCAACAACTTCGGTAACTCGAATCTAACGACCCAAAATAACATGCTAAGTATGATTCCAAAACTAGTTTCGAGTGAGGATAAAAAATTTCTAAATAAGGCCTTCACTTTAGAGGAGATCAAAGAGGCCCTATTTAGTTTAAATTCAGATAAATCCCCGAGACCAGATGGTTTTCAAGCTTTCTTCTTTAAAAAATGTTTGAATATATTAGGAGAAGACTTATGGAAAGCTATTGAAGCAACTAGGAACTCAAGATCCCTTTTATCTGAAATTAATAATACCTTTATCTCGTTAATCCCTAATAAAAATAATCACAAAGATACTGGGGACTTTCGCCATATAGCATTATGCAACACTATATATATAATCCTTACTAAAGCACTAGCTAATAGAATTAAAATGGTACTGCCCAAATTAATCTCAGAAGAACAAACATGCTTTGTTCCCAATAGATCAATATTTGACAGAATTATCACTAATCAAGAACTAATACACTCTGCCCAAATTAAAAAGGAGGCGTGCGTTTTATTAAAATTAGATATACAAAAGGCTTACGACAAAGTTGATTGGAGATTCTTGTGCAAATCCCTAGAAGATTTTGGCTTTTCACATCAATGGATAAACCTCATCTTTAACTGTATATCAACACCTAAAATCTCACTCCTAATTAATGGCACTCCAAAAGTTTTTTTTAGCATATCTAGAGGAATCATGCAAGGAGATCCAATCTCCCCCTTTTTATTCATTATTATGGTAGAAGCCTTTCGCTGAGCAATTAAAATACCCCAATCAGATCTAAACTAAAAGGAGTGGCAGTAACAGAGGGGATACCTAACATAACACACCAACAATTCACAGATGATACCATTCTTCCAGGAGAAAGTTCCTTGGAAGAAGCACGCAATTATAAACAAATAATCAACACATACATGGAGGCCTCAGGACAAATGGTTAATACTGAAAAAATCAAAAAATTTCTTCCTAAACACCAGTCCTGACATGGAAAGAAACATTTGTCACCCAATGGGATACATAAAAGGTACATTCCCTTGTAAATACCTCAGTATTCAGCTTGAAAAAGATGCGAGAAATTGAAAAACTTAGAATCCCATTTTAGAAAAAATAGACAAAAAAGTTGAAAGTTGGAAAGGGAAATGGCTAACGAAGGCAAGCTAGGTCACCAAGATAAAATCAGTATAATCATCCATTCCGACATATCAAATGTCATGCTTACCCCTTCCAAAAGGGGTTAAGTGCAAAACAAATAGTAAATTAAGGAATTTCTTTTGGAAAGGGACCAAAGAGAAGAAAAAACAAGCGTTAATAAAATGAGACAATATATGTAGACCAAAGGAACAAGGAGGTTTAGGAATTAAAAACTTGAATTGGAAAAATGAAGTGCTAGGAGAAAAACTTATACGGAGGATGTACAATGATAAAAACAACAAATGGGCACAAATTCTATATCATAAATATCCAGACATCTCAGATCCCCTATCTCTGTTTCTTACTAAAAACCCTCCTAAAGGATCCAAAACTTGGAACTTCATGTTGCAATGAAGACCCCTCATTTGCAACAACTTAATGTGGGACATAGGACACGGAAGGAATGCTTTATTATGGGAAGACTCTTGGGACGGTCTACCCCCCAGACAACATTAATCTCCCCCCCAACATAAAGGACACACTAACTAACACATGGGTGAAATGTGTTGGGGATTTCAAATTTAAATCAAATGAAAATCAAGCTTAGAAATGGGAATGGAAATCGATTGAAGAAACCAACCTCACAGAGCAAGAAAAAAAAATCTGTACAACCAATTCATTAGGAAAAGGCAAGTAAATCACAAAGAGAGACAAGACAAATTAATCTGGGGAGCTTCAAAAAATGGGAAATATAGTGTGAAAAAGGGATATGAACTGATCGTTAATTCTTAAAGATGGGAACAAATAGACATCCCACTATCTTTGTGCTGGGACCCAACACGCTTACCTAAAGCTAGGATATTCTTATGGGTAGCGCTACAGAAAATAATTCTCACAGCGGATAGATTCATCAAAATGGGATTTGAAGGCCCCTAAAGATGCCCTCTATGCAAAGCCAATTCTGAAACAACATAACACTTATTATTTCAATGTAACTTTGCAAATCGTTGTTGGCAATGATTATGTCACAAGCTCAATTAGAAGACAACACTTCCAACAAATCTTTGGGAACACCTAAAAAGCTGGCCTAAAAATGGAAAGTCTAAAATATACAATAACATATGGAAAATATCTCCTTCAATTCTTTTATGGGAAATATAGAAAGAAAGAAATAGAAGGATATTCATAAACGAAGAAATGCCAATGCAGTCTTTCTTAAACAAAGTTGAGGCCAGTATAACCGAAGTTGTTAACAATAACCTTAGAAATTCAACCAAAGAGGAAAGGACATTTTCGGATTGGGATGCAGAGATGCAAAATAACTGGATCAATCTAATCAACCCTCCATTGTTATACCCTAAAGATAATAAATAGGTAAGAGAAAATTGCAAATGGGAACCACCACCTTTAGGTTGGACAAAATTAAATTTTGATGGAGCGTCTAGAGGGAATCCAGGCGTCACAAGAATCAGTTGCATTATAAACTCAGCATCTAGAGATTGGATAAGTAAATGAGCTAAACCTGCAGTGACTACCTCAAATATTTTGCAGAACTAGAAGCCTTAATAGAAGGTTTAAACCTCAGCATGGGGTTGGGCATTAGAAAATTGATTATAGAAGGTGATTCACAGATCATTCTTAATGCACTTAGGAAAAAGAACAACACCCAACTGGAAACTCAATTCAAAACTAGAAAGCACTATATTTTTAATAGATAAATTTGAAGAAACTAGATTTCAACACATTTATCGAGAAGGGAATAAAAAAGTAGATGAATTAGCAAATTCAGGTATCGATGGAGAAAATATACTTATTAGAAAAGAACCCAACAACTGTTAACTAATCCCTAATGTAATCAAGATTAACGAATTAGGGTGACGTTTCTAACCCCTAAGCTCACTAAATCATCTTTCATAATTTTAAAAAAATCTTTAATCCAAATACCTTAAGCCAGAACAATAAGTGAATCCAATATCAATTAACTAAATAACTAATCCTAAAATAAAAGGTAATTAAATATGGAAAACTTAAAGTATATACAAAAAAACAAAAAACCAAGATCCCCAGATTTTGGAATATCTTTTGGTTACTAACGACTAATGGTTATATGTGAGTGTGTAATTTTATGTAGAGGGAGCAAAGAAGAAAGGATTTCAGCTCTGTAATATCAAAAGCAGTCAAATGCGTCAATTGATTTGGAAAGAGGCTCATAAATGCAGATATCCAATCACTATGTCAAAAATATAAAATAAGGGATCTATAAGATGTAAAGGAAGGAATGCCTTCCTAAGACCCCAACTAGGACAGGGGCACCTATATTTAAAATCAAGATAACCAAATTGGAAAATTGATGAAAAGATGTAAGCATTGGAATTGCTTGTAAAAAGGTTATATCCTTCATTAAGCTAGGAAAACTGGGGTATGCCCCTTTTAAATTTGTACTTGTCTATAGGGCCTTGGTCATGGGCAAGACTGGAGGTTTTCTTCTCTGTTATTTCCTACTAGTGCCCGTTTGAACGAAGGTTTTACAATATTTATTTTAGTAATATAATCTATAGGGCTTCGGCCTTTTACTGATAAAAAAAATAAAAATAAAAAATATTTCTTAACAAATTAATTTTAATTTTAATTTATTTTATTAATTATTAAATCATATAACATATATAAAATATATAGACACATATACATATACACACACACAAACATACATATATATGTGTGTGTGCGGATACACACACACACACACACACACACACACACACACACACAACTGCACTGGGCTCAAAGCTCAAACCTATAGTCTACATGTCATATCTAAAGATAGTGTCTATCTGACAGTCCCATGGATATATACACAACTGCACTGGGCTCAAAGCTCAAACCTATAGTCTACATGTCATATCTAAAGATAGTGTCTATCTGACAGTCCCATGGATATATACTGGTATTCTCATCAAAAATTGCAGTAGACTTGCAATGGTATAAGGGGATCAATTTAAATTTAAAGGGTCTTTTATTACTCCTTTGTACTCACTATTTCTAGATATTAGAGTTTGCTCTCATAATTATAATGTTTTTTTTTAATAATCCTTTTTCTTAGATATTATGAAACAACTACAAAGCATAAATGCACCATTTATGTATTTTACATTTTTCTTTTTTCATCATGATACTAATAATTTTTTTTATTAAACTTCTATACAATTGACAAGTAATTAGAAAATCACAAATAACAATTTATATGTAACTATACAATTGGCATGTATATATACATATGTGCGCGCACACACACACACACCTCCCTCTATCTATCCACCTGCTCCACCTTGCAACCCCTCTCTCTCTCTTCTTAAACTTCTACGTCTATATTTTTGTCTCTCTATCCCTCCACATTCTTCCTTCTTCTCTCCCTCCATCTTTATCTTTTTATCTCTTTAATATCCTCTACCTCTTTAATTCTCCTTCTCTCCACCCTTGTATATATCTCTCAACCAAATGGATTCATGTACATCACAAATGTATGTAAACAATACACCAAAAATTTCTCTAATTCATATTACATACATCTTCAACATACCCATTACACACAAAAGTACAATTGCTAAATTAACACCCCTTCTTCAATAATCAAACTAAATAGTACTTATCTTCTTATTTACTCATTTATTTGACATACCCTTCTAATATTTCTATTAACATGGACTAACAACCAGAATTTACTAATTTTTCACATTTAACCTACCTAGACTATACTTATTTAACTACACTTAATTGACCTCAATTAATCCAAAGGAAAGTTTTATCACCTATTCCTCTAAAATATCACATATTATCCCTCTACATTATCACATGTCACTACATTAGACCCTAGAAAGCTCTTTTTCCAATAAAAGTGTCTATTTATTTCACTACATATAAATTAGTATATGAGAGGTTATCATAACTGATTGGGTGGTTAAGGTGGGACCAAGTGCCACTTCTAACAACCTCCAAATCTCTTTTTTCACAAAACTTGTCAACATCCATTTGGTTTGATCAAACGGCAAGTTTCCCCTCATAATATATAATTTTGTTTTGCATGATTTTCTATTAAATTATTATAATACTTCTAGATGATTTTCAAATATATACCAAATTAGGTCCTATTATCACATGCATCTTTAAAAAATGTAAAATTATAATCTGAATATAGATATAATATAATAAAAAACTTTAGTGGCAGTTTCATCTATACACGGATAAGGTCATGAAAAAGCACTTAAGCTTAGGTGACGATGACGTATGAAATCACATATGACACTCCATTGCACCTGAAAAAGCATCCTCATATTGGCAAACTTTTTTTGATTTTGTTAAGATGTCAATGCTTCCAAAAATAATTGTTGAATCTGAGATACTCCATTCACACTTCCATTATTTCCTCTTCGTCAATCAACTAGTTTTATCTGATCTTGTTTGAGCTTATCTTCACTGAATTTTTTGTTGGGGAGATCAGGCTGTGAGGGCAAGGTTGGTTCTGAATCTTGTTGCATTGCTTGGTATTGTGAAAAAAATTCATCAATCAATCAATTTGTACTGCGGTTCTTCAAATGATATCAATAGAGTAGAGCCCTCGTTCTTTCAGGGGTCAGGTAATGACAAGCCCATTTATGCTGTGTCTCTGTTTCTTTGTTTTTAAGGATTCTGGTCTGTTCTCCTTGCATTTTGATGAGATTTGAGATGATATGCGCGTTCATGTCCTTTTGGCTAACTTGGCCTGTTAGACCTTTTGAGGTATATTTGTCTGCTTAGAAGATTGTTTCTATTGGTTTGCAATTGTATAATGATTCTCAATGTAATGGTTGATTTTCTAGATTTAGCATTCCTCGAAAATGTTTGTTTAATTGCCTAGATTAAAATTTCTTAATTGCCTTGTTTTAACATTTCTTAATTGCCTTGATTTAACATTTCATCTACTACGCAGATTTAGAAGTCGGTGATTGAAGATCATGTGAATTGCTCATAGCTTCACAATAAAGGTTTCCTATTAGAAGTAATCATGATTTTCTTTTCGAGGTATATTTAATGCCGCTTTTGTGGTTGGTGATGCCTTTCGCATGGTGATTTTGCAGGGCGCTAAATTGGGTGAATCTGAATTCATTTCTAGCAAGTGCGTGTGTCTGAGTCTCTTAATTGTCCAACATTTCTGTTCATTTGGGCGTGCAATTTTTTGTAATGGAGAAACAGGGTACATCAGAAGGGAGAGAAATTGCTGAAAGGCGTATTGAGCGCCTAAGCTCTCACTTGGGAGCGCGGGCCTTGATCAAAGACAATCAATTAGCCATGGTTTCGTGTGCCAAAGTAATGGTGAAGTTTCCTGTGAGTTCCGTGGTTCTAGCGGACTACATGAAGGGTAATCATATATGTATACAGGAGAAGATTTTTCAGTTTTTCAGAGATAACCCAGAGCTACAAACTCCAGTTGAGATATCCAAGGATGAACACAGGGAGCTGACAATGAGACAGCTTAAAGGGCTCGTCAGAGATGCCGGGATTAGACCTCTCAAATATCTTCTGGAGGATCCAGCTCAATACTTTGCAATCACTGAGGCGGCAGGTGCCATCGATCTTTCCCTTGGAATAAAATTGGGGGTGCAATTCAGGTGTGCCTTCTTCTCCATTTACTTTACATGTTGGTTAACCGTTATATAGAACAGTAGATCTGTTTAGTTTTTGGATAGTAACTGAATGATTATGTTAATGATATCTCAATTGGGGAGAAATTCTCCAACAGGGGATATGCAATGGGCCGATAACCTCACCTTTGTGATTTCACTATGCCATTGACATTTGCCGTCTTATAGGGCTATACCAAACCAAAAATTCACATCATATGAGGTTATAATTCCAACGTCCAGTATGTACACACTCACCTATTTCGTCTCCACTTCAAGAATTTGACATAGCTTTTTTGTTTAGTGAATTTCATAGTTCCATAGAGTTTTGGAACTTGGGGACACGTTTTGAAAGCAGGACCAAGGATTTTGATTTGGGGACGGGAGGGAGATGGTAACTGGCACAGTGCCCTTTTGTGTGTTTCCTATCCCGGTACAAGGCAGGGTTGAGGAGCAGAGCCTCCACCGCCAAGCCCAAGTAAGGCCTTTGAGACCACATGGACTTTCATGGCGCATGCCATTTTCACAATTTTATCACCACGTTTTCTCCAACACCAAGTCCTCTGTGTTTCTGTCTTTTTAACCAAATCTCCATTCTTGAGAGAACTAATAATGAAGTCAAATAATCTAACTTGTCTAAATGATTAGAGCTACACAATTTATATAGATTTTTTTGGTGTTTAGGATGTGTTAATGGCCCATTAGACATTTTAGATTGGGCCTAGTGGCCCAAATACCTAAAAATTGCATGTCTTTATTTTTATTTATTCTTAATCTTTTAAGTGCTAGTTGTGAGGGATGGCTGCAGGTTTCCAGGACTTTCAAGGGAAATGGCTGAGTTTCCTAAGGGTCCTGGGGATGTCCCAACGTCCCTCAACTTCCCCATTAGGATAAGGTGCCTTAGAAACGCCCCCTTTCTAAGAGAGACATCCCAAGGATGTCTCCTACTAGGTGGGGAGGTGGTGGGGACACAGCAGAGGGATGTTTCCCTAGCATCTTGCTGTCCTGGGAACGTCCTCATCTGGAATTTCCATTTTTCCAGGTGGGCAGGAGGGGGCTGGGCGGGGGAGGACATCCCCTTGAAACATTGATGCATCTTCTAATTCATGTTTTTCTGTATCTCAATTTTTTTGGCTACTTCTTGTTCCACTCGTCTCTGTAGTGAAGATGAATGTAGCACTTAATTGTATTCATTTTCAAATATTTGCCTCTTGGAAGTCCTCTTGTCAATCCTCGGCTATTTAAATTTTATGGGAATTAGTATATGTAAATAAATAAAAATGAGAATATTGGAGTTCCTTAACACCAAAATGACAATAACATCCTCTTTAACAGGACATTTTTACTTTTTTACATTATGACAATGTTATTAGGGTTTATTCCAATAAACATTTTTGTAGCTGTCATTTTCTAACAACTTAAATATTCATATATTCACCAGAGTTACCTGCTCTGATTAATCATGATGTATATTAGGCATTCCTCCTTATTATCATAAATATCTGATCTTTTGATGATTTTGGTACGGTTTATTGCAACAAACATTATCAGATCTGTCCATTTGTAACTAGTTTCAAATGCATATATTCACCATAGGTGCCTGCTCTTATTAATCATGACGCACATTTTGGCAAGCGAGGCTATCAAGGACCCTCAGACTGTCATAAAGGATATACCTTTTCTTCTTTGTAAGATCTTTCTTCATTCATCTTTTCTGCTATGAGTGTCATGCCAAAAACACAGCTATGGGCATTGGCATCCTTCTCAGACAGTTGTCATTTTCATTAATGCTCATAAACACCAACCCCCCTGATAGCATGTATAAAATTTCATGTGACTAAGATTAATGACCATGTTTAGCGAGTAGCTGATTCCATTTGTCTAGATTGACCACATGTTCCAGCTCTTTCTAATATATTTTTGGCAAACAAGGACATCAATCACCTTCTTGCTCTCTGATCATCGAGTTTTTTTTTTCCTGTTTGAAACTCCATCATTATTTAATGTTTCTGGTAATCTTCTTTAGAAAATATATAGGGTTATCTATCTGTATGTGCTAATTAGTTACAGGTTTCCTATCAGTATGTGCTAATTTGTTACAGTAGTTGTTATTGTACTTAGGTATGAACTTTGTGACCTGATGCATCGTTTATATGTGATGATTGAATTTGGCCAATAGTGGGATATAATGAATCAAAACCCTTAAAATTTTAGAAACTTGACTCAAAAGGCCCCCTTATTACCGTCTTATTGTAAAATTTTATTGGTTGCAGTCTTTGGGGGGGAAGTGTGATGAATTTGGGTACTCAGAGACACCGTGACAAATACTACGCTGCGATTGACAATATGGACTATACAGGTTGTTTTGCTATGACTGAATTGCACCACGGTGAGTATAATAATAATAATGTTTATGCCTACCTGTTGTATTTCATTCTTGTAATCGCATCATACTCATCATGCTGTAAATCCTTCAGGTTCAAATGTTCAGGGCATCCAGACTACTGCAACATTTGATCCGAACACAGATGAATTTGTCATCAAAACACCAAATGAGGGAGCAACTAAATGGTGGATAGGTAATGCTGCGGTCCATGGAAAGTTTGCCACTGTATTTGCAAGGCTGATCTTACCAAGTGAGGAATGTGCTCATGGTCTTGATATGGGAGTCCATGCTTTCATTGTGCCTATCAGAGACATGGAGTCTCACAAACCTCTTCCTGGGGTTGAAATCCGAGATTGTGGCTACAAGGTTGGCCTGAATGGAGTGGACAATGGAGCATTGAGGTTTCATTTAGTTAGAATTCCACGAGAAAACCTGCTCAACAGATTTGGTGATGTCTCTAGAGATGGACAGTATACAAGCAGCCTACCAACAATAAATAAAAGGTTTGCTGCAACACTTGGAGAGCTTGTTGGGGGAAGAGTAGGCCTTGCCTGTGGATCAGTTGGGGTTCTCAAAATGGCTGTTACAATAGCAGTCCGCTATTCATTACTTCGACAGCAGTTTGGTCCTCCTAAACAACCTGAGATTAGCATTTTAGACTACCAATCTCAGCAACATAAACTCATGCCTATGCTTGCCTCTGCATATGCATTTCATTTTGCGACAGTATATCTGGTAGGAAAATATGCTGAGATGAAAAAATCACTAGATGAACAGGTGATTGCAGATGTTCATGCACTCTCTGCTGGTCTAAAAGCTTATGTGACTTCCTATACAGCAAAATCTCTGAGTGTCTGCAGAGAAGCATGCGGAGGGCATGGTTATGCTGCAGTAAACAGATTTGGAATTTTACGCAACGACCATGATATTTTTCAAACCTTTGAAGGAGACAATACTGTTCTGTTACAACAGGTGAGATTTTAAGTTTGTTCTGTACTTAGGCCCTTGAATATCTATTGGCAGCAACAAAGTCATTTACAGGACTATTTGTTGTTTCATGCAGGTTGCTGCTGATCTTTTGAAGCAGTATAAAGCAAAGTTTCAAGGTGGGACATTTAATGTCACCTGGAACTATTTGAGAGATATGATGAGCACATATCTCTCAGAAGCAAACCCAGTTATTGCTCGGCGAGAAGGAGAGGACCACTTACGAGATCCCAAATTCCAGCTAGATGCATTCAGGGTATGTCTATAATTCTTAGAGTCTTTTAATAAAATCTATCATCCAGTTTTCCCATTGAAGGTCTGCCCTGCTTATTACTTTTTTGCATTTTTGTCATTCCAGTACCGGACATCAAGGTTGCTACATAGTGCTGCTGTGCGTCTCAGGAAACACTCAAAGACACTTGGCAGTTTTGAGGCATGGAATCGATGCTTGAATCATTTGTTGACACTTGCTGAATCACATATAGAGTCTGTGATACTTGCAAGATTTATAGAGATTGTTAATAGGTAGGCCTTTCAGAACAATAAATGTGTTACACCATAATTCTAGTTAGGTCTCAATGAGAGCAATCGTTGCAAAATACTTACATAAGCCACCTTATAGTTTCAAGATTCTAACCATGCTTCTGGTCATGCAGCTGCAAGGACAGGAATGCCCGTGCAGTATTGAAGCTACTATGTGATCTTTATGCTTTAGAACGTATTTGGAAGGACATTGGAAGCTATAGGAATGTTGACTATGTAGCACCGAACAAGGCTAAGGTAGTTTCCTTTCTGTGCACATTTTTTAAAAGAACTGAACTAGTTTTGTAGGCAAGTTTAAACCTCGCTGTCCATTTTGTGAGCATGAAATTCTTCACATTTCTATCTGTAATATTTTTTGGACTGGGTCATTTGCCTTGTCTGCAGGCAATTCTTCGACTTACCGAGTACCTTAGTTTTGAAGTGAGGAGTGTGGCAAGAGAACTTGTCGATGCATTTGGAATTCCTGATTTTGTTTTGCGTGCACCTATTGGCATGCAATCTGGGCAGTACACAGAATACACACAATTTGTTGGTTTCTGAGTGAAAGTTCAACAAGAAGTTTAACTGTATTTAAACATTGGATAGTTTTCCCACCAAAAGGTCATAATTTTAACAAAGAAAAAAAGTGAAGATATGTGTTCTTCACAAGCATTTTGGCTATATAGTTGAACGAAAATTTTGACTGTATAAACATTGGCTATTTTTCTCTTCAAGAAGTCATAATTTTAACAAAGAAGAAAAGTTGAAGATATGTATTCTTTCCCAGCATTTTGGCTATATTCTAGAGGAAGCTTGGAAACTGGTTGGTGAATCTGATAGGTATTATGAAATATGATCACTTTGAGCTATGACAGTTAGGGACTACCTGTTTGTTAATGTATTTTGTACCTTGTCTTTGCCCATTGTGTTCAATTGTACCTTGATTCTTGCCGCCGTTTTCATTATTAGTTTGGTTGTTTGGTGCCCTCTCTTGTTCGTTCTTGCCCATAATAGTAATATCTCCACCATATATTATTATGTTTGTTGCAGAAATGAAGAGGGGCTCAGTCAAAGGATAAAGGGCGTGCCCATGTTTTAGAGGATGCAATCCCTCATGGGAGGGATGTTGTGGCTGAGGTATGAAATTTACCAAGACGTCACAGGTGTGTGTGGAAGCCAAATTTTGCAAATGTTAAAAATGGTGGGCACAGAGGGGGCAAATTTTTGAACAGCATTAGCCCATCGAGACCTCATCCTGCCACCGATGAGTTGTATTGCGTTGTTCACACAGTTAGTAGATGACATTTGAATTTGATAACTGATGGTGTGTGAAATGATTGCAAATATGCGCAATGTGATTGGTTGAAAAGGCCCTAGAAATTCCAAATAAATGCAGTATGGAACAACAATGTTTGTCCTGGTTACTTTCCATCAACATTGGTGATCATTGCAGTTTGAAAATAGAAAGATTGGAGGTGAAGGGAAAGTGCATGGCTCTGTTTGTGATTTTGTTGTGATACCAAGATATGATGCGCCCTCTCCTCATTACCCTACACAAAGGAATGTGTGCTTGTGTTAAAGGATCCCCACAAAATCTGCCTTTAAAAAGTGGTAATAAATATAAAATGCATCACATATTCAATAGATTGGGGCTTTACATATTTCAGTCCTTTGAACTTCTTACATGCTTGTGTTGGTTGTGATGTGGATGCCTAAGGTGCTAGATTGATTCGTGGTTGTTGTGTGGGTATGTTTTCTTTGTGTCTGTGAATCTTATATGAATATGAATGCACTGTTTCTTGACGGGTTGCTCAGCAAATGGGTGTTATCAGTACTGACCCATAACCCAAACGTGTCCATACATTGACCATGTAGATGACTTCATACAGGCCTTTGTGCAGCGTCGATGTGGATTGATATCCTTATAAAAGGATTGATGCAAATACACATATATGCCTATACACTATTGAAAATGGAGTTTAACAGTGACATCTGTTGTGAGGTCTTCACAACTCGCCCCAATTTGGGGACCCCCCTTTTTGAAATTTTTCTCAGATGCTCGAGGTCTGGTCTGTAGATGGCAGCAGGGTGAGGTGAGTGATTGTCTAGGCTCCAGTT